>CM065724.1:36508581-36513581 GCA_033310375.1 Conus canariensis
CTCGACATAGTTACTCTCAACGCTCTTTATTGGTGGGAAGAATCCTCGGAATAGTCACCCTCAATGCCGTCTGATTGGCTGGGAGAGCCACGGGCATTGTTACTATCTCATCTCTGTAATGAGTTGTACGTCTAAGTGTCTAGTGTTGGCGTTTCATAGATACTGTGTGATTATCTCTCTTAGGAAGAGAACGTAAACTCACGCGGGAACCTCAACTCAGCTAATTATATTGTCTCCGGTAGAGGGCGTCGTAACAGACAGCGTCTTGCGTATGACCCTATGACTGTCACCAAAGTGTTTCACCGGTTGTGCGGTGCCTTCGTTCGTGAGTTTCCTTTCGGCGACCGATATTGAATGACAGTTCCCGACGGTTTGGTACAGTTGTGAATGCTATAGAACGAGTCTAGTTCGGCTGAGTTCACGGACGTTGAGACAGAAAACAAAAACAAATCAAAGTTACTTTACTCAGAGCCCACAAGGACAGAGAGAGAGAGAGAGAGAGAGGGAGAGAGAGAGAGAGAGAGAGAGAGAGAGAGAGAGGGCAGAGCCCGGTCAATATCAAGGCGGGAAGCTTAACAGAGCAGAATGTTCCAGACGAGGATGCGCAGACAAATCACCCAGGACAGCAGGAAAAGGTAGGAGACGGACTGAGGTGGTAGATAGCCTGCACTCCCCATGAATTGAGACCCAAAGTAAGCACAGGCGGACTGGGATGTAGTGTCTACCGTCCTCCCTCCCTCCCTCCCTCCCTCCCCCACCTCTCTCTCTCTCTCTCTCTCTCTCCGAACCACTCTCTCTCTCTCTCTTTCTCTCTCTCTCTCTGTCTCTCTCTCTCTCTTTCCCTTACTTCTTCTCTCTCTCCAACAGTGTTAATGGACAAAAAGGCAATGTCATTTGTTCTGACTGATCTGATTCACAATCTACCTCATCACTGATTTCTTTTTGTTTGCTTTGTGCTTAGAGCGACAGGCATTTGGTTCTCTCTCTCTCTCTCTCTCTCTCTCTCTCTCTCTCTCACACACACACCCCGGCCTCTTACACATCCTGTTTGAACCTCGTTATCTGTATGTATCTAGTGTAAGATTTGAATGAAGATCGACATGCCACCCTCTTCTAACCCCTCCCCTTTCCCTCACTGTACCATCCATTCGCTGCACGCTCCTTTCCCGTTTAAATTTGCTGACGTATCAGGTTGAGGACCCTGAGGGAAAACTCCCTCCCTTTCTCCCTCCCTCCTGTATTCTATCCCCTGGACAAACTCGTCCATCCTCTGGTTAGTAAGTAAGAATTTCAGTAGCCATGCAGGTAATTTGGATAAGTAGAGAGGTTGGTAGATAATATATAAAAAAAAATCATTGCCGAAGGCATTTTCAAGGCAGTGACCTTGTATGACATACTCTGGAACACAAATTATGCACTGGTCTCTTAATATTTCAAACAAAATTATTTAAAGCATTTTCATCTGAAATTAGAAAACAAAATCCTGCTTTTGGTTCTAAACCTGGTACTGGATTTAGATCTGGGTCATGCATCACGCTGCAGGAGCTATTCTTTTGAGTGATGACCCGAAGCATCACTGTGAACGAAAGAATCCGAATCCATATGAAGTTTCAATCTTATATGTGAGGCACAAACGTTTACGGAAGATTGTTCAAGAGTTACCTCCAAATGCCTCCGGAAAATGACGGCTGTTTAGAATAATGTAGACATGGATATTTTGCTGTCCCAGATGTAAAATGTATTTATGGAATTCAGAACAGCAGCATCATGACAGGATGTTTCGGTTCAAGAATTTTATCGAAGAGGGACTACAAATCTTCAGATGTTTTCATACAGCCAGACAAGCGATCAGAATGACATGGAAAATCCTGACAAAATGCTGGTTGGACCTCCTTCGGGAAATGTCATTGGCGATCAGAAATTCTTCTGGTGACAAGGCAGTCTCTACTACGCCCTTCCTCTCTAACCCCTCCCCCCCCCCCTTCCCCATCCCCTCTTTTCTATTCTTTCTTTTTATTACTTTATTTTCCTATCATGCTACGTGATTAAGCAACGTTGTCTCCATAATTTAACATAAATAACAAGGAGACGACTTGTTGCAGATTCTCACCGCAATCCAGAAGATTTTAGTGTGAAATCGAGCTGCATGATGTTGTACTCTCCCTGTTTTAGCTCCTGATTCTGGTAGCTATCCCTACAGTTGTCCAGTACGCAAGACCTGAGGACAGTGATGTACGCTAAACATCGCCCATTATCTGTGCAGATTTTGTTGAAAAACCCCGTCATACTGGTTTACAGTACACTTACATAGATTTGTCCATTGGCATGTCATTTATCTTATAGGGTTAAGTAAATTTGACTAGCTACAAGTTAAGCCAGACTTGAAAAGTCAAAATGCACAAACTATCATTCTAGAGGCAAGGAGAGGAAGAAAATCACACCCAGTAGGAACACCCTGGAGAAAAAAAAAACATCTTCATATTAAATTCTCAACATTCTGCTCGCAGTCTTTCACTTCCTGTCTCACGGCAAACTGTTATGTCCAAAGGAGGCAGAAAAAGGATGAGTTCATTTCCTTGAACATCAGGGGTCCAAAGTTTGGGCTGACGTTTCGACAGACAGATCAAAGAAACATAGAGGCAGACAAACGAACTGATATTGCCCCCCTCCCCCCCCCCCCCCCGACTTTTCCATCTTCCTGTTGGTAGGACGAAGAAGACTTGTTTCCGTGTTAAGAGTATTTCGTTGTAAAATACACATGGCTGACTTTTCTGAGTTTCTTTACGTACTTGCTCTGAATCTCTTAAACCTGTCAGAGCTTTTTCGGACCAGTCAGGTGGATTAAATGTATTGAATTTACATGGGCTATTTAATGGGTAAGACCGGTTTTTTTTCTCTAAAGCTTGTATATCACCAGAGATCACTAACATTTTGGAACATTTTGATTTAACGGAGTATTTCTAAGGGTTTTCTTCAACTATTGAATGAAATTCGTGTTTTTCTCTGGACTTTCCGGCGTTCAACGTATGTTCACGCTGCCACAAGATTAGGCAAGTCACTGCACGTAGCTTAACTACGCTGAAGAAGAAAGTATATTAAAACATGTGTCAGTGAACAAACATAAAAGGACGTTGGAAGGGGGTGAATGGTCATCAAATTGTAGAAGGGATTCTGACATATATTCAAATCATCTACAAATTGAGAAAATATTTTCATACATTTGTGATCAAGCAGAAATTGTTTCGTCATTTGTGGGTGTAGTCCTGTAGGATACGTTTTACACACACACATAAACGTTTGTGTAAAATGGATAAATGAAGATTTACATAAGAAGGTAATATTACTGACATATTTGAATTCTCTTTATTTGTTCCTGACTCGTCAGCTTAGATGAACCAAGTTGCGATAGGCTGTATGAATGCTATCCGGCAGTTTAGCCGCCAGACTCATACATACAATTTTCCTGGTTCAAAAGTATAATGGTTAAAGATATCTCCTAAAACAATCAAAGACTAAAACAAAATTCAAGAGTATCCTTTGTTTCAATTCATTAGCATTTACGTACCCGCAGTTCTAATAACTAAGCTTCCTGTACAATGTAATATATGTTTAATGATTTTAAAAGAGAGAGAGAGAGAGAGAGAGAGAGAGAGAGAGAGAGAGAGAGAGAGAGAGAGAGAGACTTTGACACTTACTGTCATTACCACAGAGGTCTTTTGACAAGGAGGGAGGCGGTAACAGGACAATAACATTAATCTCTTTCTTTCATTGCAAACAAATAGTACTCACTTATTCCAAGTGTGTATCAAATCAAAGGTTAACAAAAACATGAAATCGTAATATCACCGGATATCCTCGCACACAGGAAAAATACAGTAACGTTAGAAAGAAAAAAAGAACGAACAATCAAACAGAAATTATTGGACTGATTCGACCATCCATTCACTCAAATGATAATGTTCCTTCGTACTGATCTCCTCCACATGCGATGAATGGTATTATTCATTCATATATCTCTTATGATGCATCATCCCAATTTTGACTATCCTTCATCTGTCTGAGTTTCAGTGCTTCCACTGTCAGTTTTGCAATAGTTTACTTACAAGTCAGTCATCTGGTGATAACACAACATCAACATCTTGTCTTTTAGCTGTGCCTAACTGAAAAAAAATAAACAATTTGATCGCAGTTCATTATTGGTAACACAGTGGAACAGAAAGTGTTCTTTGTCGTCAGTAATGTGTCTACATGCTGTACAAGTTGATTCTGTGGATGTTCCACATTCAAACCATATTTTGTTCGTATTAAAACCTTAAGTTCTCAACCTCAACATAAAGAAACTTTTCAGAAAGAAACATATTTTAAAGAGAGAGAGACGAGAGCGAGAGAGAGAGAGAGAGAGAGAGAGAGAGAGAGGAGAGAGAGAGAGAGCAATAGGTCTGGGAGGGGGTCGGGAGGAGGGTAATTAGAGGATAAAGGGAAAACTAAGTAAGGAGGTCATAAAAAAGTACATTAATCCATTTCTCTTTCTTCTCCTTCTTCTTCTTCTTCTTCTTCGTCTTCCTCTTCTTCTTCGTCTTCTATTTTGTTTCAAAATGTTCTTTATTTAAAGCTCTATGAAAGAAAATGTCGAGGGTGAACAAGTTTTTCATTCAGTCAAGATGAAACCAATAAACACTTAAACACATGTATCTTCACACATTGTGGGAAGGGACTGTCCACAAAGAGTGACAGCTGGGTATATCAGACTGGGCACACAACTTTACGCCCTTCCTCTCACCTCCTGTCCTAGCCCTTTTCTGATTCCCTGGGGTGCATGAAGCCAACCTTCCTTTAGGCTGGAAGTTTTGTTTTCCGCCCAGCTGTATCTGTGGCTTCCGTTCATGCCGTTTTGACCAGCTGTCTTCTGCTAAGGTGGGGCAATGGTTTAGCCCCCCATACCTCATTTAAACAGTGGAAACTTGTATAGAAGGAATAGCACGTGCGCGCGCGCGTGTGTA
>CM065724.1:36521081-36528581 GCA_033310375.1 Conus canariensis
GGCAGCACTGGTCCTTGGCAACGCTTGACTTCAACCTAGTCTGGACATTTCAAACTGCTGGAAGAACAGTGCTGAATTTGATTCACCGAAGCTTGCTCAGGGTAACAGATACATGGACATTTTCCTATTAGGAAATGAAATGAGGCAGGGAACAGTAAACGATAAACAGTAAACAAGTGGGGTATTTTTTGCTCCCATAGGAAAACCTAACACAGAGTAACTTTTATTCAAGACTGGCACAGCCTTTTAAACTTGAATAAAGTCAGACAAATACATAGACGAACAATCTAATAGTGGGGGAAAAAACAAGCGCAGGCGAACAACTGAACTGTGTTCATAGTAATGACTTGGCAAAGATTTGGACTTAAGGAGGGGGGGGGGGAGTTTGAAAATGGAGAAACTGGGAACATGAAATTAAGAAAATATGTTACAGATATGAAAACTCTTCACTAGCTGCATAAGGGAACCATGGCAATCCATTTTGAAGGCAGATATATTTGTATTGCCTGCTCCGAGGCCTTTCGCCCGCTGGGTCGGAACTCATCAGAGAGACACAGCTGGTTGTGTCTGCGCTCCTGGCGTCAAATAGAGACACACCACAGTCCATAATACTGTGGTGTTCTCACCACCAAGGGTGCAAAAAAGAATCCAATAGCACCCCCAAAGCAGCCAGCGAAGAGTAGTAAATGAAACCAAACGAAAGTGTGGGGAGGAAAAAAGTTGCTGAAAAACTAGACATTATGCAAATAGTATAAAATGTAGGGGACAATCTTTGAGCCTATGCTTGAAGATCCACCCAAAGATGCAAGGGAGATCCACAAGACAAACACACAGACGGACAGAAACAAATACAAATAACCTCAATTTAATCAAAACAAAATCGGAAATGAAATGAGGCAGGGAACAGTAAACGATAAACAGTAAACAAGTGGGGTATTTTTTGCTCCCATAAGAAAACCTAACACAGAGTAACTTTTATTCAAGACTGGCACAGCCTTTTGAACTTGAATAAAGTCAGACAAATACATAGACGAACAATCTAATAGTGGGGGGAAAAAAACAAGCACAGGCCAACAATTGAACTGTCTTTATAGTAATGACTTGGCAAAGATTTGGACTTGGGGGGGGGAAGTTTGAAAATGGAGAAACTGGGAACATGAAATTAAGAAAATATGTTACAGATATGAAAATTTTTCACTAGCTGCATAAGGGAACCATGGCAATCCATTTTGAAGGCAGATATATTTGTATTGCCTGCTCCGAGGCCTTTCGCCCGCTGGGTCGGAACTCATCAGAGAGACACAGCTGGTTGTGTCTGCGCTCCTGGCGTCAAATAGAGACACACCACAGTCCATAATACTGTGGTGTTCTCACCACCAAGGGTGCAAAAAAGAATCCAATAGCACCCCCAAAGCAGCCAGCGAAGAGTAGTAAATGAAACCAAACGAAAGTGTGGGGAGGAAAAAAGTTGCTGAAAAACTAAAGACATTATGCAAATAGTATAAAATGTAGGGGACAATCTTTGAGCCTACGCTTGAGGATCCACCCAAAGATGCAAGGGAGATCAAAAGACAAACACACAGACGGACAGAAACAAATACAAATAACCTCAATTTAATCAAAACAAAATCGGAAATGAAATGAGGCAGGGAACAGTAAACGATAAACAGTAAACAAGTGGGGTATTTTTTTGCTCCCATTTTCTGGGAATGATTTTCGCTGTTGAATGTATTCAAGTAATAAATTTTATGTACCATGGCGAAAGTGATGTGTCTTTCTCGTCATAAAGAAAACACATTCGCTAAAAGGGCAAATAAAATGTCGCATTTTACAGGATACTACACAACTGGCAGATATCACGAAGTACATAACACAGTCAATTATTACTCAACGATTAAATGGCTGGCAGAGAAATCATCATGGTTTGACTTTTTTTCTTTATTTTGTAATGGAAGCAAAAAAATTTTTAAGGACTTGTCTTGTCCCCTATCCTCCAACTTTCCGGAACCTGCTTTTCAGCTGCACCCTCTATATTTGATTAGATGTGAAGAAAAAATCCAATCTTATTTCCTAAAAAAGACACGAGAGGACAGGTCATGTTTACTCAACTGAAGGAACTGAATGATTTCATTTGTGAAGGGACGGCAGAAAGTCTCTCTCTCTCTCTCTCTCTCTCTCTCTCTCTCTCTCTCTCTCTCTCTCTCTCTCTCTGTTTGTCTGCCTCCCCTCACCTCTCTCTCTCTCTATCGGCGCGTGCGTGTGTGTACAAAACTGCATTTGTGTGTGTGTGTTGTGTGTGTTGTGTGTGTGTGTGTGTGTGTGTGTGTGTGTGTGTGTGTGTGTGTGTGCGCGCGCGCGTGCCATTGAAAATTGCGAAGGATATGGGGATAGATTTTGTTTAGATGGTTGAATGGAGGCAAGGAAGAAGGGTGACAAAGGGAGATAAGAATGAAATGCACGGTGAAGCGTCCCACTTGCCTCGGCTAGTCCCTGCCAGGATGTGATTGGTCCATCGATCTGTTCTTAGAAACCACTGTCTTTTTGTCTCCCAGAAGAAGTCACACACACCTTCCCCCTCCGTTCATAGTTTGTTAATCATCGACATTAGCTCTGAACCGAAATCATGTGACAATCACAGTCGGTGGTGAAAAAAAAAAAAAAAGACAGCAAAAGCGACATCCAACAACAAAAAAACCCCTTACTTCCTCGTTTCTCTAGCGGTAGGCTTCCAGGTAAACATATATTCCCTGTACTTTGTACTGCCTTGCTTTAAAGGCCTGTGTTCTGGGTGTTTGTGGAGCAAAATGAAGAGCGATAGGAACATGGCATTGAGATGAGAAAGAGAAGTAGAAATCAAATCAGTTCAGATTCCTTGCCTTCGCCGTTCTATGTACGTCCTGCTTTGTTCTCGTCACCCTTCACTTTGCTTTGCTAGAGCCCAGAAGAAAAGATCTATGGCCAAAACGTCGGGCATGCTGTTTAAAGATCATTGATTATTTCATTTTTTTTTTTTTTGTAATAACAATGACCGCAGGTAAGTGGAAGGGGGGCAGGGGTGGGGGGAGGGGCATATCGGGATTGTCACACCGGCAAATTTGATCCCATACATCATAAGGTCGCATTGTTTGGAAAATACGTAGTCAACAGTATGATCTCAGTGGTCATGTATTATCCAGAAAACGGATTTTTCTTTCAACCATCGGTATATGAGAACCAGTGAAAGTGGTCTGCGAAGCAGATAGGAAGGAGTTGTTGGACATATTTTTGTTATTATATTTATGCTAACGGGATGCAAGTTAAAAAAAAACCGCTTTGATTAATTCGAGCATACGGCCCAACCCTGTGCATTCTAAACGGTGAGCTCGCCCGCGCGCGCGCGCTCACAAACACACACGCACACACACACACACACACACACACACACACACACACACACACACACACACACACACACACACACAGAGAGAGAGAGAGAGAGAGAGAGAGAGAGAGAGAGAAATATGATGCAATGAAAATGAAAATGGTTTATTTATATACATAGGCCAAAGCCCCGACATGAAGGGGAGTGTAACATATTCAAACAATTAAAAATAAGAAAATGCACTAAATGGCACCATAATCAACCATCAACAATCAAACCGTTCCAAGAACACAGTGCGTCTCTAATCTTAAAGGCATGATAAGAAAAAAATACTAAAACATTATACTATATTTTCATTGGCTGAAGCCATCAGCATACACAAGTGGAAGAGACAGGGCTGCTTATAATATTTTTCAGGAGCAAACTTTTCTTTATTCTGAATAGCTGGACATACTAAAATAAAATGAACTTCGTCTTCTGTTGATTATCTGCGCTATGGACATACTAAATCATGTTCAGTGTGAGCCGAGGTAATTAACTCTGATTTGGGAGCCGGAATAGCTCAGTTGGTAGAGCGCCTGACTCGTAATCTTGGTGATCACGGGGTTGCGGGTTCGAATCTCTGCCGGGGCGTTTCGGTACAGGGGGATTTTTCCCTCGGAGTTAACATTAGTTCTGACTCCATTTCCCATACAGTCCTTCGAATGAGACTATAAACCGAGGTTCCGTGTGTGAACGCACGCATAATATCTTGCACACACGTAAAATCCCATCACCAACTTTCGGAAGAGTAGGCCAGTTTGGCCGTTGGTATGGATGACACGTTACACACAGCATGCACCCTGCGTAAGAAATGGAAAAAAAAAAAAAAAGAATGAAGGAAGTAAAGAAACTGAGTGAACGATATTGACTGGATGACACGGGAAACGACTGAATGAAGCGCCAGCTGGCAGCTCTTCAGTCGGCACTACCCAGGTAGGCAGCCCGTTGTGTAAACGAGTGTTGATGAATAAGTGCAAATGGTGGATGTAAGCGCATTGAGTTGTGTAACAAGAAATGCGCTATATAAGTATTATACATTATTATTATTATTTCTGACACTCCTAATCGGAACTTAGATGTGATCTGTTTCAAAGAACGACTTAACTTTAGGTTTACGTATGGCTTAACAGAATAAGATATTCCATTCAACAACGAGTATATTTCAAATGTTTCACTGGTTTGGATATGGTGTTTCCAATTCTGCCAGTTACAATCACCCAGTCTTTGTCTGAAGCTACGAATAAACATAAAAATGTTTATATACAGAGCGAGAGAGAGAGAGAGAGAGAGAGAGAGAGAGAGAGAGAGAGAGAGGAGAGAGAGAGAGAGAGAGAGCATCATTTCAAGCGTAGCTTATCTACACAAAACATGATGAACAATTTATCTGGGAACATTTAATCGCTTTTTAACAGATGCTGCTGCTTTGATGTTCGAAACACTGAGTGGTTCACAAACGCACTCAACTGGTCAATTTTAAACTGCCATTTGATTTTAACATGTCAAAAAATAATGTCTATGTTTAAAGGTAAAGACGATTTAGGGGAATCAGAGAAAGACTTACACATGGAGGAATAGTGAGGCTATATCAATTAATTGTGTGCATGCTTGAGTTTCACTGTTGCTTGTAAACAATGATGGTGAGATTAATTTCTTATCAGCCAGCGGCTCCTTAGGACATGACAGAAGTAGTGATCCTCGAAGGAGAATGGAATATGCATTACTTTGCCTGATGCCGAAACTGTCACATTTGAATTGTTTATACATTTGATTTAAATATTCAACCAATAGTCGTGTCGGTAAGACGACTATCCAGCAAGGCAACGCACCGACACTCTGTCAAATCCTGAACTTGCTGATTCGATTTCCGGCAACGCCAGGAAAAAAATTCTGGCAGCAAAACGTCATCTAGGATTCATTAGCTGAACACAACCTGACCTTTTAGAGGGTAAAGATATTAGGGCTAAACACTTGTTGGGAGGGTGGGGTGGGGAGGAAAGGAAATGGAAGAGTGTGTTCTAATCTGTTGTTAAGCGCTCCTTAGAGTTTCTTTCTGTCTACCTGTAATCAAAATGTGGAACTGAAATTTTGACATTTGTGATGCTGTAGTTTATTGTAGAAATGTCAGGTTGTTTTTTTTGCGTTGTATAAGCTTTTAGGAATAAGATGCGTTACGATTTCTTTACCCGGAAGAGAACAGGTGTACAATACATTAGAATTCTGGGACAAGGCATAGTTGTCATTGGTGGAAAACGATAATAATGAAAGATTTAAGATCTCAAAATAAGACATATATGTTAGATATAGTTATCAAGATGAACTGGATGTCAGTGTAAAGGTTAAACTACATTACCGGAACCAGCCAGTGTGGCAAAGTGTCTAAAGTCAAGAACTTGCACGTTGGGAGTTCATTGCTTCTGTTTCAAGCAGGGACATTTATTCATGGCTTTTTCTCCGCCCTGGTCGGATTCTGTCCAGAGTTGACTGTGATATGGGCTCAAAAGGTAAAATGTAGGACACATACAGTCAAGTGTCAATCACCTAGTGGATGCATCTCTGACACTATTGTATTTCTCTTTTCTTAAGACTTTCTTTCTTCTTTTTTTTAAATGCTGATCGATGAGAATGAGGATGATTAAGATGATGCTACCGATTTCCATTTCGGTCTGAGACTACATGACAGGGCTGTACTCGACGCTTCCTTTCATAATATATCCCGGCGTCAACCAGGCCCGAGAGATACAGGAACCTGCAGTGTTGGTCAGGAAATTTGAGCAACACTCTCAGAAACGCATCCATTGAGTGGATGAAACTCGACTGTGTGGTCCCAGTCTTCCCAACTGAGTCTGCAGCAAACTCAACTCTGGGTAGGAGCCGGTCGGGGCAGAAAAACCCACATGACTCTGATGGGATTCGAACCCACGACCTCCCAGCCGGGAGTCCGCGATGCTAACCACTTCGCCACGGCGGCTGGTTCTTTAGACTTTTTTAATCAGCACTGTAGGCGCCTGTATCTCCTGGATAATTATGAAAGGAAGAGTGATCACAGCTCTGTCTTCGACCAGATGTGAACTCTATAACGACTCTGTCATCATCCCTATCGTCACTAATCACCATGAAAGCGTCTCAAATTCTGTAGGCCTTTGTGCCTGAGCTTGTGATGACTTCAGGTTGGATTTCCTCTCTTTAGCCGCGCCTGAGGCGACTTCGTGTCAACATGATCGGTATCAGCAGGTTAGGTGGACGTCATATCTCTCCAGAGGACGATGCTGAGCCTAGAACAGCACAGTTCTGGTGCGGTGGTGTACGGGCGAGCCGCACATGACTGGTGTGGGAGTACTGCCGATACGTTGACGAGGAAGATGAGGCAAGCAGTTAGTTAAACTGGTCTTCATGTAGGGTAACTCTTGCTCCCATGTTGAAACAAATGGACGTCCATAACTCCAAAGGAATGCTGCTTACGACACCGAATCGCCTAGCAGATATGACAGCACAGAGCACACAGAACAAACAAGGAAACATCTGCTAGGCGATTCGGTGTCGTAAACAGTGTTCCTTTGGAGTTGTTGGGCGTGTATTTGTTTCAACATGGGAGCAAGAAATACCCTACGTGTTTGTTGTTTACTGTTTTCTGTCCTCTGTCTCATTTCATGTTTACTTTGGTCTTCATGGTTAAATGGGTCGTCATGGTTGAACGGGTGCTTCAGAGTCATTTGTGGACTTAAATAATGACCAGATATTGTAAGATTCGGTTCACGTACTGTCAAAAGTGATGCTGATTGAAGAACGACCAAACACCTCAGCCACCTTTGAATGTGTCCACAGGAAAAGGCAACTCTTGCAATTCAAGGGAAGAAACCCATGCACAAAGTGCTACGCGTGATAGGAAATGAAGGCCAGCGCCCTCTGTGGCCGACGCGATGGTGGCGGGTGGATGGGTATAATTGTTGGTCATAGTTCTCCCGCCTTCATCCTTTCAAAGTTCCACTGGAGAGAGAGAGAGAGAGAGAGAGAGAGAGAGAGAGAGAGAGAGAGAGAGAGAGAATGCTTTTGTCAGCTCAGCCATCTTCTGTTGAATGTGCGATCTAATCCGGTCCATT
>CM065724.1:36533581-36566081 GCA_033310375.1 Conus canariensis
TAGGCAGCCCGTTGTGTAAACGAGTGTGAGATTGTAAAGCGCTTAGAGCTTGGTCTCTAGCCCAGAATATGCGCTATGTAAGTATTCATAATAACAATAATGATAATATAATAACAACAATGATAATAACAACAATAATAATAATAATAATTATAATGATAATGATAGTATCAATAATGATGATAATAACAATAATAACAACGATGATAATAATAACAATGACAATAATGATAATTCGCTGTAAGGAATTCTATAGTTGGTAATGCAGCCCCTTCCCCACACCCACCTATCACCTCTTCCTGGCTACCATCCCTCTCCTGTCTGTCCTCTGTTCCTATCGTTTCTCTTCCCTCCTTGCTTCGACATTCAACAACGTAGTCTTCGTCACCATAGTAAAGATGGCAACGTGGACGTCTTCCAGCAAACAGCCATCGCACCCACACTCGTCTTACTGGTTTACAGCACCTTCACACAAGGATTTGTTCATAGATTACTACTAAGCAGCTAAGGGAAGACGTTTCACCGTATGTTCTTGCAGACTTACTGACTCAAAACTATACGAAATAATGTTGTAGAAGCAAGGAAATGAAGAAAACTGCAAACAGCAGGAACACTAACAAGGAAGAAAAAAAAACATATCCATATTGAATTCTCTCAGTTCTGAGCACTTTCTTATAGTTCCTGTCTTACGACAAGATGCGATGTCCGAAGGAAACGGAGAAAAAAAGCAGAATTCATTTCCTTGAACAAGAAGGCGTTCAACTTTCTGCCAGACGAACAAACAGACAGATACAAAAACAGACAGAGACAGACAAATGGTTTTTCCCACAGTTTACACGTTTACCATTATGCCTTGTAACACACGTAATGCGTGTGTGTGTGTGTGTGTGTGTGTGTGTGTGTGTGTGTGTGTGTGTGTGTGTGTGTGTGTGTGATTGCCTGTGTATCTGTGTGTCTGTTTGTGTGTTCAAGAATGAATGTGAGACGACGAAAGGTGTTTATAAATGAACAGTTTTGAGAGAATCACGGGCGACAGTCAAGTATGATTCTGTCCTAAAATAATTTCAAAATATAATCATGCTCAGAGAAGTTGTTCAGCAAGAACATTTCTTTCTCAATTGCATTAGCGTCTTTTCTAAGGATATAGCAGTGCATTTGTGTTCTCTCTCTATCTCTCTCTCTGTCTGTCTGTCTGTCTGTCTGTCTGTCTCTCCATTTGTATTTTCACTTATCTCTCATCTTTCTTCTCCTTCTCTCTCTCTCTCTCTCTCTCTCTCTCTCTCTCTCTCTCTCCGTGTGTGTGTGTGTGTGTGTGTGTGTGTGTGTGTGTGTGTGTGTGTGTGTGTGTGTGTGTAGATGGTGAGGGAGGGTGGTGGGGCAAATGAGTCTCAGTTAAAGTTTTATCAAGGAGACATTACAAGGTGTGGATTAGCTAATCTATGATGTGCCCTATCTGGTTGGCCTTGAAACCACTGCCTGCATGTGCTACAGCTAGATGAACAAATAAACAAATATGGCACTCAAGCACAGGAGTTTTTGCATATGCAGTGCGTAGTAAGTAAGTTAATTACTTAATAATGCTGGTCAAGCCTTGAATACCTGGTGAACACGATCTGTGCCACTACTTCTGCTGTGTGTCTATGTCGTGTGAGTGTGTGTGTGCGCAGCATGCGTATCCGTGTGTACGTCTGTGTGTGTCAATGCATGAGAGTGCGTGTGTAAGCATGTGTGAACGCGTATTCCCATGGGGTGTGTGTGTGTGTGTGTGTTGTGTGTGTGTGTGTGTGTGTGTGTGTGTGGTTGTGGTGTGTGTGTGTGTGTTGTGTGCTTGTGTGTGTGTGTGTGTGTGTGTGTGTGTGTGTGTGTGCGTGCGCGTGTGTGGTAGCATATGCGTGTGTATGTTCCTGTACATATAGGCATATGTTCCTGCATGTGTGCGTATATATGTGTGGTAGCATATGCGTGTGTATGTAAACATATTTTAGTGATGTTGTTCATAGTCCAGCCGACCACACGGACCATGCTTAGGCCATCATGTATTCATGCTTGCCCGAGTGCCTCTGGATATTTGTGCGGAGTGAATGTTATCTTAACTCAAATCTAATTCAAACTAATGATAATGATAATAATTATATAATAACAATAATGATAGTAATAATGATAATAACAATAATACTAATAACAATGATGATGATGATAATAATATTTATGATAACAACAACAATAGTGATAATAATAACAACAACAACAAAAAACATTATTTCTTCTACTACCGCTAATTCTACTACTATTATTACTAATGATGATGATAAATAAATGAATAAATGAATATATAAATAAATGAATAAATAAACCGGGGCTTGATAAAGATGAAGAGGTCAAAGTGATGGTAGTGACAGGGTGGTGGTTTTCACAGTTTTGTTTTCAACGGATACGCTACCTTTTTTCATCCAGTAGAAAAAGACATCCATTCTTTCGGGGTTTTTTTTTTTGTATTGAATTGCAGACACATTCTTCATTTTCCGATATCCTTCCAGACGTCAGCAATATACACCATCCGATCAGATTTCTGGGTATTTTTGCCACAGCAAATTATTATCGGACTTGCCAGCCAGACGTCTTATCACAGGGATTCAAATTGTGCTCAGGGTTGTCATTGTGTGGATGTAAAAATCTAAACATATCATCCTCAGTCAAGTGGCAGTGAAAATAAAGGGGAGACAGATGGGAAAGAGTTTGGCGGAAGGGGAAAGGAGATCCGGAGGAAACAGGCAGGAAACAGCTATAATGCCAGAAATGTGAAGGCAAGTGGGGCATTTCACGTATTCAGACCCCGTCCTCCTCAATTTTGGAATGTCATTGCTCGTGAAAAGTGACAGTTAATGTGTTTTTTTCTGTCTTGAAGAACCCGGATTAGTATTTCAACTGTGAACACAGGAATTATCATTAAGAAACAACCTCTATTACTGTTTTTACATCGGTAGTATGAACGAAAGAATACAGCCAGTTTGACCAGAAAATCTCTGTTGTTTTTACGAACTTAGACGCTTTCATGACATTAGACAGTGCGGCAAGAGAAAGAACTGTATCTAACAACAACAGCAGCATCAGCAGCAGCAACAACATCATCAACAATAACAACAACAACAATGATAATTATGATGATGATGGTAATGAGGTGATGATGATAATGATGATGGTGATCATCAACATCATCATCATCACCATCACAATCATCACTATGATGTAAATGTGGTCAATGAAGTGAGGAACATTGTAGACATATGATCAAATTTACATGATTTGAAAATAAGAAGGGCAGCATTGTTATTACTTTTGTGAAGCGTTTTGAGCAGTATGTTAATACCGAGAAGAAGACGATGGCAATAATCTACTCTGAATAAGAAAAAAGCAGACATTAACCTTTTGGTTGCTTCGGATAAGATAAAATGACGGATTGAGCTAAGTTTTCCCTGTTCAGGGTAACTCTACAAATATTTGAAATATGATGCTGAGAGTCCAGGCGTATGTAAAGAGTAACATGGAGGCTGCGAACAGACATTGAGAGACACATGGCAGCATTGTTTATCAGAAGCTGTTTTGGGAAGGAGAAAGGGTTAGGAACAAATCTGTAAGACACTTTCTGATGCGAGAAAGAAGACCATAGATTTAAAGCAATAGAAGCTCATCAGTAAATATCTCGTGAGACAGATTATGGTGGCTGATAATCTCAACTCTGGAATGGCATACATTTGAAAGAAGAGAAA
Source organism: Conus canariensis (assembly GCA_033310375.1). Classification (NCBI taxonomy): domain Eukaryota; kingdom Metazoa; phylum Mollusca; class Gastropoda; order Neogastropoda; family Conidae; genus Conus; species Conus canariensis. The sequence goes on from CM065724.1 coordinate 36,537,349, forward strand.
AGATAAGATAAAAACAGAAAAGAAAAAGAAAAGGAAAGGAAAGATAAGAGAGAAAAAAAAGAAAAAAGGAAAGAAAAGAAAAGATAAAAAGAAAAGAAAAAAAAAGGAAAGAAAGGAAAAGAAAAGAAAAGGTCCAGAAACAGATCCTCATGAAACACCATAGAATATGACAGATTTTTTTTTCTCAGAACAGCTACCGCTTACCGGAATGGTTTGAGTTCAGACTGTCACATGAGAATCGCACCGAGAGAGAACTAGACTGCCCACGCTAAAGGAACGTTGAAGTCTTTTCAAAAGCATTCGATGGTCAATGGAGAATTAAAGGCAGTGAAATTGTCATACAAGGCAATAATGACAATCTTGTCCTCAACAGAACCAAGCAGAATATTGTTGATTATTTTGAAAGGGCTTTTTCATTAATATAGAAATATCGGTCGGCAGATTGATGAGAGTGAAGGAGTTATGACCAGGGCAAGCTCTAAGCAGTGAAAACACTTAATCATGGCACTTTTGTCCAGCTTCTGGTTGTCTGCACCTTTACAACCAGTCTTTTAAAAGCATCAGTTACTATAGTGTTACCAACACGCTTTCACATAAGATGTGGTGCCCTGTTTTCATGAGTCATAATTACTGAATTCATGTTTGTCACATTTCACCACTACGTCGGACAAAAAAGTACAAAGACATCAACTATGCAGCAACAACGTCAGTGATCCGTACGAAAACAGCTTACTGAAACACACTAAAGTGAAAAAAAAACCAAACAGACTACAGGGTAAGAAAAGTCCAAAACACAAATATGTATACACAACAGAGTGTAACCTAACTGTAATTCTTCTACTTCTTCTTTGCAAACGCCTTGGTCCTTGAGACGAATAAAGTCGTTTTCTCTAGCTCCTGTAGATTGCCGTGGAGCTTTGTCATTACAGCTGTCTCTGTTGGCCACACCTCTCTTGGCTGTTCGTGTAGTGGACATTTTTGGAGCACATGCTCTGCTGTCTGTTCTTCCTGCCCACAAGGACAGACTGGAGAAGGCACCACCTTGAGCTTTCGGCACAAGTGATTGTTAAGTCCGTTGTGCCCGGTGCGGAGCCTCATCAGGACACTTTGTTGCTCATCCTTGGGTGTCCTGGGCGTTCTGATAGTCAGGATGATGCTTCGCATCTCGCTGTAGGTGATGCTGTTGTTATGTTGATTCCCTTGAGCACCCTCCCTCGCCAGGTGATCAGCTAACTCGTTGCCTGGTATCCCGCAGTGGGCTGGCATCCACTGAAGCACCACTCTTCTGTTAGTAGCAATTTTCTGCAGTCCTTCGCTGAGGCTTGGGAGTTTGTAGTTCTGGAATGCCTACAGGACAGAGAGGGCGTCAGACAGGAAGACAAAATGACAGGTTTCACTCGACAGATGTGTCTCCTTCACACGTTAAACAGAACTGATATGAAAAATGCGTGAAAACAACTCCAAATCACTGCCAGCATTAGACTCAGTGTGTGTTTGTGTGTGTGTGTGTGTGTGTGTGTGTGTGTGTGTGTGTGTGTGCGTGCGTGCGTGCGTGCGTGTGCGTGTGTGTGTGTGTGTGTGTGTGTGTGTGTGTGTGTGTGTGTGAGTGTGTGTGTATGTGAGTGTGTGTGTGTGTGTGTGTGTGTGTGTGTGTGTGTGAGAGAGAGAGAGAGAGAGTGAGTGGTGTGTTTTGGTGTGTGTGTGTGTGTGTGTGTGTGAGTGTGTGTGTGAGTGTGTGTGTGTGTGTGGGGTTGTGTGAGAGAGAGAGAGAGAGAGAGAGAGAGAGAGTGGTGTGTGTGTGTGTGTGTGTGTGTGTGTGTGTGTGTGTGTGTGTGTGTGTGTGTGTGTGTGTGATTTTCTTGTTGTGCGACTGAATGTAGTTAATGTATTTTATTTCATTGACATTCTTTGACTTGAAAGCTTGCTCTAAATCGTCGTCTTTAAGTCACATGTCAGTAGAGCCTAATATTAATTTGAAAACGATCTGGTTTCAGAGAGAAGAGAGAGGGGAGAGAGAGAGAGAGAGAGAGAGAGAGAGAGAGAGAGAGAATAATGGTTTATTGTATGGGCCTCAGCCCTCATGAAGGGGTAAATGTACAGTATGTAACGCTTCACAATATCATACAAAAACAAGTATTATGAATACGGCGTGCTGGAATCATGGCATGCAACACTACGTAGCAGCTATTCCTCTGCATTTAAGAGCCATACAAAAACAAAGACAACCTGGAAATGAGAGAGAGACGGAAAGAGAGAGAGAGAGAGAGAGAGAGAGAGAGACAGACAGACAGACAGACAGACAGACAGACAGACAGACAGACATTCAGACAGACACTTAAGAACAGAGACACAGACAGACATGCACGGAGAGAGAGAGAGAGAGAGAGAGAGAGAGAGAGAGAGAGACATAGAGAGAGACAGATAAAGACAGAGACAGAGACATACAGAGAGAGAGAAAGAGAGACAGACAGACAGACAGACAGATAGACAGACAGACACAGACACACAGACACAGACACACAGACAGACAGACAGAGAGAGAGAGAGAGACAGAGAGAGAGAGAGAGACTGACAGACAGACAGACAGACAGACAGAAGAGAGAGAAGAGAGAGAGAGAGAGAGAGAGAGGGCGGTTTAAACCCAGATCGACAGCTAGACCAGAAGCTAAAAGATAAAGAACGCACTACGCAGAATGTGCAGACCCGGACCTATTGCCTCGGGCAGCAAGAACAGATTAGAAGACAGACTGAGGCGCCGGTTGGCCTAGTGGACTCTAGGTGGGTGACCGGAGAGCTCAATAAGTAAGTAGGCCTACAGGCGGATGGAAGATGCAGTGATAGGCAGTGAGGAGAAGTGTGTGTGTGTGTGTGTGTGTGTGTGTATGTGTGTGTGTGTGTGTGTGTGTGTGAAGAGGGTGGTGGGTCAGATGTGATTAGATAGTCACAAGCTTTCCATTTTACAGATCGTCCCCACCCACTGACTGCCGTCCTCTGCCGCCCCCTACTCTTTTCTCACCCACATCCTTTCAATGGATAAAAACGCGACTTCAAGTGTTCCGGCTGATTTGATTAACAAACTGCCTAATTACATGGTTTTCTTTTGCTTGTTTTGTGTTTTAAGGGACACACATTTTTGACATACATTTTACACAAACGCGTGCACCCACGCACGTGGGCGCGCGCGAGCACACACACACACACACACACACACCACACACACACACACACACACACACACAACCTTGCTGTGTGTCTGTCTGTCCTCTCTCTCTCTCTCTCTCTCTCTCTCTCTCTCTCTAATACACACATGTGCCCGCATGCATAAATGCGCTTGCACATACACACACACACACACACACACACACACACACACACACACACACACACACACACACACACGTGCGCGCGCGCACGCACGCACGCATTTACGAACGCACTCATATACTCACACGCACACACATACACACACATGCACGCACGCACAGACACGCAAGCATGCACACACACACACACACACACACACACACACACACACACACACACACACACACACACACACACAACACTCCACCCCTTCCCCTACTTGGCTAGGAACCCGTCATCACTTTTTCTTGCAGAAGTAAGATTTCAGTGCGGATCGACACGCTGCTCTCCCTTCATCTTCCTGCACTGCTACAGCCCCCCCCCCCCCCCTCCGCCCCCCGCTCCCTTTTCCCTGCTCTGATCTGTCCCTCTTCGATTTGGCTGACGGGTACGTGTTGAGAACCTTGAAGAAAAATACTGTCTCTTCCTCCGTGCTTCATCTCCGTTGTCTTCTGGACAAACTCAGAAGTCCTGCAGGTAGTGCGAAAGAAAATTAGTAAGTTGGCACGGAAGTTTTTTAGGTAGGTATGTCGGAAAGTAGGTAATGCAAAATGTCCTTGTTGCTCAACATCTTCACAAAAAAGTCATCTTTGATACCATGTCCTGAAACACAAATTGTGTGACCTAATCCTTTTCTTGTGCATATGGACAGCGATTTAACATGAGAGTTGAAACAAAAATGTTTATGCTGTTACTTTGCAGAAGGTATCCCCATGATGAAATACTTGAAGTAGCATGGCGTGCGAAAACCTTGGATTACAATTATAAGAAGTTTCGATGTTATCTGTGGCATATACACATTTCAAGAATATGATACTTTTGTTTCTAGACTGTCTAAAATTTGTCCCCAAACGCCTAAGGAGAAGGATAGTAGTTCAGATCAGACTGGATATGGAGATTCTGCAAACCATCCTGGAAGATGCATTCATCGATCTTAGAGTGACCGTATTGGTTTGTTTTCATTTCGTTTGTTTGTTTGTTAGATTTTTGTCTTACATTACCTGCAACTTCAGCAGCATTAACCCCACGCCGCTTCTTCTGGCTTCCAAACCACAGCCATACCATGACTCGTCCCTCTGAAGTCCCGGCGCCGACGTATCACAGGGAGCATGCAACGTCAAGTGGTCATGAGGCAACCCCATCAGAGCAGCAGCATCGTGGTGAGGGGTGTTTTATTACAATAGACCTTCATAGAAGAGGACCTACAAATCCTTAACTGTCTTCTTACAGCTAGACTAGCGGTCAGAATATGATATTCCAGGTCCTGGTAAGAGGCTGGTTGGTCCTCCTTTGAGAAATGTCACACACTCACACACACACACACACACACACACACACACACACACACACACACACACACACACACACACACAGTGGTAGAGCGCCGGGCTCGTAATCTTGGTGATCCATGGGTTGCAGGTTCGAATCTCCGCCGGGCTGTTTCAGTGCAGGTTTTTTTTTTTCCTCGTAGGTAACATTGGTTCTGACTTCATTTCCAAAACAGTCCTTTGAATGAGAGTTTCCGTGTGTGAACGAACTCATAACATCTTGCATACACGTAAAAGCGCATCACCAACTTTCGGAAGAGAAGGCCAGTTTGGCCGTTCGTATGGATGACATGTCACGCATAGCATGCACCTTGTGTGAGAAATCGAAAGAATGAAGTAAGGAAACTGAGCGAACAGTATTGAACGATACTGACTGGATGACACGGGAAACGACTGAATGAAGCGCCAGCTGGCAGCTCTTCAGTCGGCACTACCCAGGTAGGCAGCCCGTTGTGTAAACGAGTGTGAGATTGTAAAGCGCTTAGAGCTTGGTCTCTAGCCCAGAATATGCGCTATGTAAGTATTCATAATAACAATAATGATAATATAATAACAACAATGATAATAATAACAATAATAATAATTATAATGATAGTATCAATAATAATGATAATAACAACAATAACAACAATGATAATAATAACAATGACAATAATAATAATTCGCTGTAAGGAATTCTATAGTTGGTAATGCAGCCCCTTCCCCACACCCACCTATCACCTCTTCCTGGCTACCATCTCTCTCCTGTCCGTCCTCTGTTCCTATCGTTTCTCTTCCCTCCTTGCTTCGACATTCAACAACGTAGTCTTCGTCACCATAGTAAAGATGGCAACGTGGACGTCTTCCAGCAAACGACCATCGCACCCATACTCGTCTTACTGGTTTACAGCACCTTCACACAAGGATTTGTTCACAGATTACTACTAAGCAGCTAAGGGAAGACGTTTCACCACATGTTCTTGCAGACTCACTGACTCAAAACAAAAAGAAATAATGTTGTAGAAGCAAGGAAATGAAGAAAACTGCAAACAGCAGGAACACTAACAAAGAAGAATTTAAAAAAAAACATATTCATATTGAATTCTCTCAGTTCTGAGCACTTTCTTATAGTTCCTGTCTTACGACAAGATGCGATGTCCGAAGGAAACGGAGAAAAAAAAAGCAGAATTCATTTCCTGAACAAGAAGGCGTTCAACTTTCTGCCAGACGAACAAACAGACAGATACAAAAACAGACAGAGACAGACAAATGGTTTTTTCCCACAGTTTACACGTTTACCATTATGCCTTGTAACACACGTAATGCGTGTGTGTGTGTGTGTGTGTGTGTGTGTGTGTGTGTGTGTGTGTGTGTGTGTGTGTGTGTGTGTGTGTGTGCATGTGTACGTGCGTGCGTGCGGCGCGCGTGTGTGTGTGTGTGTGATTGCCTGTGTATCTGTGTGTCTGTTTGTGTGTTCAAGAATGAATGTGAGACAACGAAAGGTGTTTATAAATGAACATTTTTGAGAGAATCACGGGCGATAGTCAAGTATGATTCTGTCCTAATATAATTTCAAAATATAATCATGCTCAGAGAAGTTGTTCAGCAAGAACATTTCTTTCTCAGTTGCATTAGCGTCTTTTCTAAGGATATAGTAGTGCATTTGTGTTCTCTCTCTATCTCTCTCTCTGTCTGTCTGTCTATCTGTCTGTCTGTCTGTCAGTCTCTCTCTCTCTCTCCTCTCTCTCTCTCTCTCTCTCCATTTGTATTTTCACTTAATCTCTCTCTCTCTCTCTCTCTCTCTCTCTCTCTCTCTCTCTCTCTCTCTCTCTCTCTCTCCGTGTGTGTGTGTGTGTGTGTGTGTGTGTGTGTGTGTGTGTGTGTGTGTGTGTGTAGATGGTGAGGGAGGGTGGTGGGGCAAGTGAGTTTCAGTTAAAGTTTTATCAAGGAGACATTACAAGGTGTGGATTAGCTAATCTATGATGTGCCCTATCTGGTTGGCCTTGAAACCACTGCCTGCATGTGCTACAGCTAGATGAACAAATAAACAAATATGGCACTCAAGCACAGGAGTTTTTGCATATGCAGTGCGTAGTAAGTAAGTTAATTACTTAATAATTTCTGGTCAAGCCTTGAATACCTGGTGAACACGATCTGTGCCACTACTTCTGCTGTGTGTGTATGTCGTGTGTGTGTGCGCACGCATGCGTATCCGTGTGTACGTCTGTGTGTGTCAGTGCATGAGAGTGCGTGTGTAAGCATGTGTGAACGCGTGTTCCCATGTGTGTGTGTGTGTGTGTGTGTGTGTGTGTGTGTGTGTGTGTGTGTGTGTGTGTGTGTGTGTGTGTGTGCGCGTGCGCGTGTGTGGTAGCATATGCGTGTGTATGTTCCTGTACTATAGGCATATGTTCCTGCATGTGTGCGTATATATGTGTGGTAGCATATGCGTGTGTATGTAACATATTTTAGTGATGTTGTTCATAGTCCAGCCGACCCACACGGACCATGCTTAGGCCATCATGTATTCATGCTTGCCCGAGTGCCTCTGGATATTTGTGCGGAGTGAATGTTATCTTAACTCAAATCTAATTCAAACTAATGATAATGATAATAATTATATAATAACAATAATGATAGTAATAATGATAATAACAATAATACTAATAACAATGATGATGATGATAATAATATTTATAATAAAAACAACAACAATAGTGATAATAATAACAACAACAACAACAAAAACATTATTTCTTCTACTACCGCTAATTCTACTACTACTATTACTAATGATGATGATAAATAAATGAATAAATGAATATATAAATAAATGAATAAATAAACCGGGGCTTGATAAAGATGAAGAGGTCAAAGTGATGGTAGTGATAGGGTGGTGGTTTTCACAGTTTTGTTTTCAACGGATACGCTACCTTTTTTCATCCAGTAGAAAAAGACATCCATTCTTTCGGGTTTTTTTTTTGTATTGAATTGCAGACACATTCTTCATTTTCCGATATCCTTCCAGACGTCAGCAATATACAACAACATCCGATCAGATTTCTGGGTATTTTTGCCACAGCAAATTATTATCGGCCTTGCCAGCCAGACGTCTTATCACAGGGATTCAAATTGTGCTCAGGGTTGTCATTGTGTGGATGTAAAAATCCAAACATATCATCCCCAGTCAAGTGGCAGTGGAAATAAAGGGGAGACAGATGGGAAAGGGTTTGGCGGAAGGGGAAAGGAGATCCGAGGAAACAGGCAGGAAACAGCTATAATGCCAGAAATGTGAAGGCAAGTGGGGCATTTCACGTATTCAGACCCCGTCCTCCTCAATTTTGGAATGTCATTGCTCGTGAAAAGTGACAGTTATAATGTGTTTTTTTTTCTGTCTTGAAGAACCCGGATTAGTATTTCAACTGTGAACACAGGAATTATCATTAAGAAACAACCTCTATTACTGTTTTTACATCGGTAGTATGAACGAAAGAATACAGCCAGTTTGACCAGAAAATCTCTGTTGTTTTTACGAACTTAGACGCTTTCATGACATTAGACAGTGCGGCAAGAGAAAGAACTGTATCTAACAACAACAGCAGCATCAGCAGCAGCAACAACATCATCAACAATAACAACAACAACAATGATAATTATGATGATGATGGTAATGATGATGATGATGATGATGATGATGATGATGATGATGATGATGATGATAATGATAATGATGATGGTGATCATCAACATCATCATCATCACCATCACAATCATCACTATGATGTAAATGTGGTCAATGAAGTGAGGAACATTGTAGACACATGATCAAATTTATATGATTTGAAAATAAGAAGGGCAGCATTGTTATTACTTTTGTGAAGCGTTTTGAGCAGTATGTTAATACCGAGAAGAAGACGATGGCAATAATCTACTCTGAATAAGAAAAAAGCAGACATTAACCTTTTGGTTGCTTCAGATAATACAAAATGACGGATTGAGCTAATTTTTCTCTGTTCAGGGTAACTCTACAAATGTTTGAAATATGATGCTGAGAGTCCAGGCGTATGTAAAGAGTAACATGGAGGCTTACGAACAGACATAGAGAAACACATGACAGCATTGTTTATCAGAAGCTGTTTTGGGAAGGAGAAAGGGTTAGGAACAAATCTGTAAGACACTTTTTGATGCGAGAAAGAAGACCATAGATTTAAGGCAATAGAAGCTCATCAGTAAATATCTCGTGAGACAGATTATGGTGGCTGATAATCTCCAACTCTGGAATGGCATACATTTGAAAGAAGAGAAAAGATAAGATAAAAACAGAAAAGAAAAAGAAAAGGAAAGGAAAGGAAAGATAAGAGAAAAAAGAAAAGAAAAAAGAAAAGGAAAGAAAAGAAAAGATAAAAAGAAAAGAAAAAAAGGAAAGAAAGGAAAAGAAAAGAAAAGGTCCAGAAACAGATCCTCATGAAACACCATAGAATATGACAGATTTTTTTTTTCAGAACAGCTACCGCTTTCCGGAATGGTTTGAGTTCAGACTGTCACATAAGAATCGCACCGAGAGAGAACTAGACTGCCCACGCTAAAGGAACGTTGAAGTCTTTTCAAAAGCATCCGATGGTCAGTGGAGAATTAAAGGCAGTGAAATTGTCCTACAAGGCAATAATGACAATCTTGTCCTCAACAGAACCAAACAGAATATTGCTGATTATTTTGAAAAGGGCTTTTTCATTACTATAGAAATATCGGTCGGCAGATTGATGAGAGTGAAGGAGTTATGACCAGGGTAAGCTCTGGGCAGTGAAAACACTTAATCATGGCACTTTTGTCCAGCTTCTGGTTGTCTGCACCTTTACAACCAGTCTTTTAAAAGCATCAGCTACAATAGTGTTACCAACACGCTTTCACATAAGATGTGGTGCCCTGTTTTCATGAGTCATAATTACTGAATTCATGTTTGTCACATTTCACCACTACATCCGACAAAAAAGTACAAAGACATCAACTATGCAGCAACAACGTCAGTGATCCGTATGAAAACAGCTTACTGAAGCAGACTACAGTGAAAAAAAAAAACAGACTACAGTGTAAGAAAAGTCCAAAACACAAATATGTACCTAACGGTAATTCTTCTACTTCTTCTTTGCAAACGCCTTGGTCCTTGAGACGAATAAAGTCGTTTTCTCTAGCTCCTGTAGATTGCCGTGGAGCTTCGTCATTACAGCTGTCTCTGTTGGCCACACCTCTCTCCTTGGCTGTTCGTGTAGTGGGCATTTTTAGAGCACATGCTCTGCTGTCTGTTCTTCCTGCCCACAAGGACAGACTGGAGAAGGCACCACCTTGAGCTTTCGGCACAAGTGACTGTTAAGTTCATTGTGCCCGGTGCGGAGCCTCATCAGGACACTTTGTTGCTTTCTGGACAACAGATGATAATCATCCTTGGGTGTCCTGGGCGTTCTGATAGTCAGGATGATGCTTCGCATCTCGCTGTAGGTGATGCTGTTGTTATGTTGATTCCCTTGAGCACCCTCCCTCGCCAGGTGATCAGCTAACTCGTTGCCTGGTATCCCGCAGTGGGCTGGCATCCACTGAAGCACCACTCTTCTGTTAGTAGCAACTTTCTGCAGTCCTTCGCTGAGGCTTGGGAGTTTGTAGTTCTGGAATGCCTACAGGACAGAGAGGGCGTCAGACAGGAAGACAAAATGACAGGTTTCACTCGACAGATGTGTCTCCTTCACACGTTAAACAGAACTGATATGAAAAATACATGAAAACAACTCCAAATCACTGCCAGCATTAGACTCAGGTGTGTGTGTGTGTGTGTGTGTGTGTGTGTGTGTGTGTGTGTGTGTGTGTGTGTGAGTGTGTGTGTGTGTGTGTGTGTGTGTGTGTGTGTGCGTGCGTGCGTGCGTGTGTGTGCGTGTGGTGTGTGTGTGTGTCTGTGTGTGTGTGTGTGTGTGTGTGTGTGTGTGTGTGTGTGTGTGTGCGTGCGTGCGCCCGTGCCTGTGTGCGTGCGTGCGTGCGTGCGTGCGTGCGTGCGTGTGTGTGTGTGTGTGTGTGTGTGTTTGTGTGTGGGAGAGAAAGAGAGAGAGAGAGAGAGAGAGAGAGAGAGAGAGAGAGTGTGTGTGTGTGTGTGTGTGTGTGTGTGTGTGTGTGTGTGTGTGTGTGTGCGCGTGTGTACAGAAAATACTTGTTAGAAAAAAAAGAAGATTTTGGAGCAGTCGTCTCCCATAAACAGAGCCTGTGTCGCAGTAGCCCACACCATGTCTCCCCTCAGTGTCTCCCGAGGGCGCAGCTAGCCATAGTTTAGGGTGGCATGTTCACCTCGTCACTCACCTCTGACCGCCGTGGAGCTGATGTAACGACCTGCTCGTAATCTTCTAGGCTGGGGGCGTTGGGCAGCGTGGAAGTTGTTTTCTGGCGGCATTAGCTTCCCCCCTCTTCCCCTCCCTTCAGCTCTCCTCGCCTTCAACGAAAATGCAAGCTGTCAAGAGAATACTGAGTTGGAACAGTAGTAGTAAGAGTTGTGGTAGTAATACTGGTCATGGTTGTGGGGTAACATTAGTGGTGGTGGTGCGCGCGCGCGGGCCTGCATGTGTGTGTGTCCATTTAAATGTGCGTGCATACGTGTGTGCGCGCATATGTGTGTGTGGTGGGGTGATGGGTGGGTGGGTGTGTTGGTGAGAGAGAGAGAGGGGGGAAGAGAGAGAGAGAGAGAGAGAGAGAGAGAGAGAGAGAGAGAGAGAGAGAGAAAAGAGAGAAGTATGACGTCTGACAGATGAGTTGGAAAAACTTGACCGGAAAAAGGTAAATATAAACACCATTCCAAAATAACCTATTCCCAACATCAAATTGTGAATTTAACTATCCTTCGGTGGGCAGACAATTTATACACACGCACGCACGCACACAAGCACACACACACACACACACACACACACACACACACACACACACACACGCATGCACGCATGCACGCACGAACAAGATAACCTTACACTCAAATAGAAATGATCGTGCTGGAATGAAAACCGAAATAATGGTGGCGATTCCTCTTTTATCATCTTACACAGTCATGTTGTCCGTGGCCCATTCGACTCCAGAGGTCTTATCAGGATTGGACCAGTCGTCATCCGGGGAATGTGATGGACAAGCTCATTCGTCACGATCATGAAATGTGCTTATATTTTTCATTGTTATTTCTTTTTTGGGGACTGCCTGAAGGCACAACAGGTCAGAGGGCAGAGTGCAATATCTCACCGGGCCTGTCTAGCTCTTCAAGAATCTTGGTGCACGCTGATGAATTTGTGTGGTCGTGTTCACCTTCCATACGCTGTCATAGGGGACTGACTGGATAATGGACATGTGCATGGATTGAACGTTCTGCTGTAGTGAATAATGCCTAGTGAATAAAAGGCTGGGTGCAGTATGAAGTTTCAGTGGGATTTACTGGGATTTACTCGTCTGTTTTAGCTCGGCAAAAATGACCTTTGCTACAACTCGCTCTCTCTCTCTCTCTCTGTGCGTGTATGTGTGTGTATGTGTGTGTGTGTGTGTGTGTGTGTGTGTGTGTGTGTGTGTGTGTGTGTGTGTAAGTGTGTGTGTTCGTGTGTACAGAAAATACTTGTTAGAAAAAAGAAAAGAAGATTCTGGAGCAGTCGTCTCCCATAAACAGAGCCTGTGGTGCAGTAGCCCACACCATGTCTCCCCTCTGTGTCTCCCGAGGGCGCAGCTAGCCATAGTTTAGGGTGGCATGTTCACCTCGTCACTCACCTCTGACCGCCGTGGAGCTGATGTAACGACCTGCTCGTAATCTTCTAGGCTGGGGGCGTTGGGCAGCGTGGAAGTTGTTTTCTGGCGGCATTAGCTTCCCCCCTCTTCCCCCCCTCTTCAGCTCTCCTCGCCTTCAACGAAAATGCAAGCTGTCAAGAGAATACTGAGTTGGAGCAGTAGTAGTGGTAAGAGTTGTGATAGTAATACTGGTCATGGTTGTAGGGAAATATTGGTGGTGGTGGTGGTGGTGCATGCATGCGCGCGCACGCGCGCGTGTGTGTGTGTGTGCATTTAAATGTGCATGCGTATGTGTGTGCGCGCGTATGTGTGTGTGTGTGTGTGTGTGTGTGTGTGTGTGTGTGTGTGTGTGTTTGTGTAAAGTTGTGTGTGTGTGTGTGTGTGTGTGTGTGTGTGTGAGAGAGAGAGAGAGAGAGAGAGAGAGAGAGAGAGAGGAGTATGACGTCTGACAGATGAGTTGGAAAAACTTGACCGGAGAAAGGTAAATATAAACATCATTCCAAAATAACCTATTCCCAACATCAAATTGTGTATTTAACTATCCTTCAGTGGGCAGACAATTTATACACACACACGCACGCACACAAGCACACACACACACACACACACACACACACACACACACACACACAACACGCACGAACAAGATAAACTTACACTCAAATAGAAATGATCGTGCTGGAATGAAAACCGAAATAATGGTGGCGATTCCTCTTTTATCATCTTACACAGTCATGTTGTCCGTGGCCCATTCGACTCCAGAGGTCTTATCAGGATTGGACCAGTCGTCATCCAGGGAATGTGACAGACAAGCTCATTCGTCGCGATCATGAAATTTGCTTTTAGATTTCATTGTTATTTTTCTTGGGGGCTGCCTGAAGGCACAACAGGTCAGAGGGCAGAGTGCAATATCTCACGGGCCTGTCTAGCTCTTCAAGCATCCTGGTGCACGCTGGATGAATTTGTGTGATCGTGTTCATCATCTTTCCATACGCTGTCATAGGGGACTGACTGGATAAAAGGACATGTGCGTGGATTGAATGTTCTGCTGTGGTGAATAATGCCCAGTGAATAAAAGGCTGGGTGGAGTATAAAGGTTCAGTGGGATTTACTGGGATATACTCGTCTGTTTTAGCTCAGCAAAGCTAACCTCTGCTACGAATCTCTCTCTCTCTCTCTCTCTCTCTCTCTCTCTCTCTCTCTCTCTGTCTCTCTCTCTCTCTCTGTCCGTCTGTCTGTCTGTCTGTCTGTCTGTCTGTCTCTCTCTCTCTCTCTCTCTCTCTCTGTGCATGTGTGTGTGTGTGTGTGTGTGTGTGTGTGTGTGTGTGCGTGTGTGTGGGCGCGCGCGCGTGCCTTACGCTCACGGCTGGCCGTATGCAAACAGCACTTCACACTCTCTGGCGGGTGTAGCCTACTTCTCTCCCACCACCGCACGCATGGCACGTGTTGTCCATCACAGGGTCAGTGACTGAATCACAACTGAAAATAATCTTCATTAAAAAAAATAGCATCTTGTTATATATCAGTCCAAAAGACAATTTGATTGTACTTATCCCAACAGTCTCCTTTCCGTTTTCTTCCACTGGCACAGAAAAAAAACAACAAAGAAAGTGCAGCCCCCATCTTGCGATAATGGACTTGACCAGTGATAGAGCTGACCATCGACTTTATGTGTCTGTGGGGCGGACTGAGGTGTTGACCCAGTTCTCACTGAACACGCTAAAAGCAGATGATGCTATGGAATGCATTCATTCATTGGTAAAGGGAGGATACATTGCTGTGTTTAATTACAAACATATTATTTTCTTTCTGAATATCCTTTCTTTGCGGTAAATTCCATACTCAGTGCATTAATTATAATACACGTGTTTGTGATTAATTGACAAAAGTGCCCAAAGTAAACGCGAAGTGCTCTATTTGGGACTTCTGTGAGGATACGGCTCTGCTGTAAGCATAGGGCGCCCACGTGTGTGTGTGTGTGTGTGTGTGTGTGTGTGTGTGTGTGTGTGTGTTGTGTTGTGTTTGTGTTGTGTTGTGTGTGTGTGTGTGTGTGTGTGTGTGTGTGTGTGTGTGTGTGTGTGACAGAAAGAGAGACAGAGAGAGACAGAGGGGGAGGGGGGGGGGGGGTGGCGGGGTTGGGGGTTGGGGGTTGGGACCAGTACCTTTTCTGAATAGGGATCTAGTTACACCTTCTATACTTTAATACACAGAAAGACACAAGGCGTAGCAATTAGTGACAACCTTTCTCTTTTGAATGCCACGAATGTCCACATAATCAGGGCTTGCCAGGTTTTACACCAACATACGGAACGAAGAAAATGACAGCGTAGTAAACTAACAAAGAAACGAAAAAAGCTGGCGGAGAAAGCAGATGGAGTATGCGTTTTGCGCATGTGTGGTCATCAAGCGTCTCCTTCAACATTCTTGTTATTAACGAGAGGATTGCGAAACAGATTTGCATGTGTGGTCATCAAGTGTCTCCTTCAGCATTCTTGTTATTAACGAGAGGATTGCGAAACAGATTTGCATGTGTGGTCATCAAGTGTCTCCTTCAACATTCTTGTTATTAACGAGAGGATTGCGAAACAGATTTGCATGTGTGGTCATCAAGTGTCTCCTTCAACATTCTTGTTATTAACGAGAGGATTGCGAAACAGATTTGCATGTGTGGTCATCAAGCGTCTCCTTCAACATTCTTGTTATTAACGAGAGGATTGCGAAACAGATTTGCATGTGTGGTCATCAAGCGTCTCCTTCAACATTCTTGTTATTAACGAGAGGATTGCGAAACACCTCCTCGTTGTCACACAAGATGCAACTGTTCGGAGTTATTTTTCTTCTCGCAGTTACAGACCACCCCTTATGATGCTTCTATGGCACGCTTTTACTGGGAGATATGAACACCTTTTACATTTTCAGATAGGAGGTATAATACCTGCAAATAAATTAAGAATATGGAACACAGTGTGTGTGTGTGTGTGTGTGTGTGTGTGTGTGTGTGTGTGTGTGTGTGTGTTGTGTGTGTGTGTGTGTGTGTGTGTGTGTGTGTGCGTGCGTGCGTGCGTGCGTGCGTGTGTGCGTGCGTGCGTGCGTGCGTGCGTGTGTGCGTGCGTACGTGCGTGCGTGCGGGCGTGCGTGCGTGCGTGCGTGTGTGTGTGTGTGTGTGTGTGTGTGTGTGTGTGTGTGTGTGTGTGTGGCGCGTTGTTTGTATGCTGCAGATATATTTTTCATACTATTTCCTTGAATATTCTAATCTGAAGAACAATGTTCAAGGCAGATCTAGGTTTGTCTGTCATTTGATCAAAACAAGCGCAGCATATTAGTTCAAACACCATGAATATGTTTCCTTTTCACAGCATTTTACAGCAATGTATATGATATGATCATGATTATAAGGAAACCACACACACGCGCGTTCATACACACACACACACACACGCACGCGCGAGAGAGAGCGAGAGGAGAGAGAGAGAGAGAGAGAGAGAGAGAGAGAGAGAGAGAGAGAGAGAGAGAAGGTCAAATATTTCTAAATATGCATGACCTAACATTCGACAACCATGTTCTAGACTAGACAGATTCCTGTTCACTAGGAACTATATCCCATGAGAATTGCTAACATCTAAGTTTTAGATTAAATAGCAATAGAAAGAAAATGGAGAACTGGAACATAATTGTACGTATTATATACTATGCATGCACTGACACATGCACACGCACTGCTAGGATTTTTCCTGACTAGAGATATTCCAAGCCATTCAAATAATGTGGTCTGTATTACACTATTTGCAACAGATATACGCCCCCCCCCTCCCCCCGGCCAATCCCATTTCAAGACACACACACACACACACACACACACACACACACACACACACACACACACACACACACACGCACACACCACACACACACACACACACACTTGGGGCGCGCGCGCGCGCCACACACACACACACACACACACACACACACACACACACACACACACGTTAATTGTACACACTGAACCACGATGCAAATTATGCATACGGATATATACATTCTGCGCAGGATATTGTTAGATTTAGTACTCAGCTAGGTCCAGTTTGTAATCAAAAGAAGCGAAAGGCTCAACTGTCATTTAATCTGTACCCATCATCCACTTCACACATACATATAGACTGCACACACTGAAGTGATGCATGATTATTGTCATAGGAAGCATCGCAAGGTTTTCAATTTTTCTTCTCCATGCACAGAGTAAAACCACCTAAAACAAAGCTATACTTTGCAACTCATTCCTTTGCACCACAAACTACACCTCAAAACTCTTCGCACTATTATTTCATACATAAAACATAGGCCTACTGTACCTGAAACTGACTTCGTAACAAGTATTCCTATTATATCACGCGTTTAATTTCACACGTCACTTTCCCTTTGTCCTGGTTTTGCTTTCAACCGTTTGAATACACAGGCCTGTCTTAAGCAGCCAAGTTTGAAAATTCTACAATACTAATAACACTGTCTGCCTTCTCCAGCCAACAACGACTCAGTTATCTTTCCTTTACTCACAGTTATGCAGGGCGATGACTGACGTAAAACAAAAGATCGTTGCTCCAGTCGGCACACTTAAGTGTGTTCAAATTTGTATTTTTTTTCATTAAGCCTCCTTCGTTCTCCTACAGGGAATTCTGCCTGAAAATTTCTAAATCAGGGTGATAGATTCTCCTTTTTTTCAATCTATTAACTTTCTTTTCTTTAGTTGATTCATTTCACTTCTTGCAAAGACTCCTATTCAGTTGCTTTCACTACAAGATGGCGGCGTGTTGAGTAACTAGGCCTGATGAGCTCCCACCACTCACACACACACACACACACACACACACACACACACACACACACACACACACACACACACACACACACACACACAAGGCTGTGAGGGACGCAATCCATGCCAACAAAGTCAACCACCTGGACCAGCCAGCCAGATCCCCCAAACAAGCACGAGCTACCTGCTGCATGGTTCTGTATTCCCAGACCGTGGTGGTCCTTGAGAACAGCGATACCTCTCTCACACTAGCTCAACAGGCCAACTGCTTCCTTGCTGTAGCAAATCTATACCTGTTTTACTGCCAATGGACTGCACACAAGATAGTTAACATCGAAAATGTATTGGCTTGACATTCAAATTTACATACGTGAGAATGACCTTTCTATGTTGACCTTTGAACCCGTGACAATTTGCCTTAGCTTATCTGAAGAAAGACAATTCGTGTGGCTCCACTTCTTTTTTTTTCTTTTTTTTTAAATTGTCCAAACATACAATGACAACTAACATACATAAATCAATACATTAATGCATAGTGACACATATGTAACGCACACAAATGTACATGCATTTTTTTCTTCTTTTTTTTTGCACGGGCACACATGCCGAATAAATTCTAATAACTGGCATTAATCCTGTCTACCCAGGTTGTGGACGAGATTAAATAGAAAAGAAAAAGAGTATACAGTACTTATTAACATAATACACACACACACACACACACACACACACACACACACACACACACACACACACACACACACACTTGCGCATACCTTCATATGATACATAATATAACCATTAGTTCCCTAGTATTTTGATATAAGGTGACCATTTTGTTAAGTACGTTGCATGATTCATCTCCATTAAGGACATATATTTCTCCATCTTATGTCTATAGTCCAGCTCCTTCAAAAATATGTTTAGATTAGGTTTTGTCTTGTTAATTCTACATTTATGTATAAAATATTTTCCCATTAAAATTATCAGGTCTAGCATATCGTCGGTTTTTGTTTTCTCATCCGTACCAAATAATATAATCTCCACGTTAAGTGATAATCTTACACAGTGTGAACAGTTAACTTGCAGAACTCTTTCAAGGTCTTTCCAGAAAATACGGGTAAACTCACATTCCCACAGGTAGTGATTAATTGAGTCTTTCTCTCTAATGCAGAAATTACATTTGTCGCTATCAATAATTTGCATACTTTTCAACACACTATTTGTTACCAGAATTCTGTGGCATATCTTAATTTGGAACCATTTCAGTTTTGTTTCTTTAATTTTCTTAATCCTTTTCAGTACCTCTACCCAATCAATTGGTATATTAAGACGTTGTTCCCACTTGATAAATGCACTAATGTTAAGAACTTCATTGGCTTCCACCATAATATCGTAATAAGCACGTGATCCTTTACTAATACTACAAATTTTTTGAAGTGCTAACGTTTTACATTACCAATGTTACTATCTAATTTCAATCTTCTTTTCTTTGTATAAGCTTTGATCGAAAGCACGCAACTTATATGAGTTAGAAAATTGACATGAAAGCCCATTTTCTCCGACAGTTCACGGCAGCTTAGAAAATCACCATCCTCATCGGGTAAATGTTTAACTAGAAATATATTGTTCTGCATCCATTTCTTGTAAAAGAATGGGTTTTCTCCTACTTTAAACTTCTCATTACAAAAGATAGGTTCAGTGGCTAAATCTGTACTTTCAGTTAATTCTACCTGTTTGCAGAATCTTTGATATGACTGAAAGACTCCTTTCCAAAATCTGTTTATAACATTGCTTTCAACAAATCTGTCATGGCCATATGCGTCAATGATACCTATTTCGGGACATAATGAATGTAATATTATTTTCCACTTGTGGTCGTGCATGTACACCTTCCGTATCCAGGCGATTTTCAAGGAGCTGAATATATATATATATATATATTTTTTTTTTTTCAGGTCGGGTATACCTATCCCTCCTTTTTGTATATTATGTATATTGAGTATTTTCTTTTAATTTTATCATTTTTGTTATTCCAAACAAATTTGAAACACATTTTCTGTAATGAAGCGATCTGGGAATCAGGAGGATTCGGTAAAAGGATCCATAAGTACACCAATTTTGATAGTACCAATGATTTGAGCACCAATACTCTACCTAATGGTGTTATTATTCTTTTTGACCATATTTTGAACAGGTTTTGGACTTCTGCGAATTTATATTTCATATTAATTTCCGTCATATCTGATAGTCTATTCGTAAACCACAGTCCCAGAATTTTGAACTGTGAGGGGTTCCATTCCATTTTATAGTAGGGTAAATATGTTTTCGTGGAAGGCTCTCGATTTCTGAACACATGACGGGTCAAAGGTGAAAAACAGATTGCAAAACAAAATCTGCCACAATATTTGATTAAAACCGGTGAAGTTTTAAAAGTGTGTTACTTGAATGTTTGTGAGTAGAGAATATGGTACGAAACGAAAGAAAAATACTTGCCGTGTACATTTTTTCATTGGACATGGGAAACACAAATGGTAATGCTTTTTTTTTTACTAGGAAGTACTCGTATTCCATGAATACCTATGATTTTGTAGATAGTATCGGTTCTTCACAGTAGCGTCACAGTTTTGGTGCTCAGTGTGAAAATTGTAAAGATCTTGTTGTACAGTTTCTGGATCCCCATGTCAGTTTCATACAGATCTGAACTACATTTTTTTTTCTTTCGTTCTTGACCAGGAATTAATCTTTCAGCACTTTTGCCGGCAGACACAGAACAATGCAGACAACACTTAAACAGGCTGACGTAAGACAAAATAAACAATACTCACACTGGCTTACACAAACCAACACAACCAATGCCTTTACTTGCCAAATCAAGTCAGACAACACTCTTGCTGCCTAACACCTTCAACGCCCATCTTGCACCAACTTGGATGAAGATAAGTGATTGCTCGTTCATTTTTGTTGTCCTGAGTGTTGTGCATCTCGCCTGAAGAAGACCTAAGAGGTCGAAACACGTCGAGCTTTGTCTTCTGATTCGTTTGTCTACGATTTTTGGCGGAACCTTAAAAATACTTTTTGAAAATTTGTTTAGATTTCCGCCTGCAGTCGCTTCACTTTGCTGCTAGACATAACATAAGACATACAACATTCTTTCTGCTTGACACAACACACGAGAGGCAACGTTATTACTGGCTGACACTTAACATGACAAACAACCCCCTCACTGGCTGACACACAGCAAGACAGATACTTTGGGGGGGCAGACACAGGCCAAGACAGGCAACACCCTTCTCGTCTGACACAAGACAAACACCCACACTAACTGACATAGATAAAGACAGATAACACACATACTGCCTGACACAAAACAAAACAGACCACACCCTTATTGGCTGACACAACACAAGACAGACCACACTCGCACTGGCTGACACAACACAAGACAGAAAACACTCCTGTTAGTTGACACAAACGAAGACGGACAGCACCCCGGCTGATTTCGTCACAGGCACGTGCAGCCGTTTGAGCGCGTGTTTCACTGGACGCATGTCCATTTCCAGCACTTCCGCTCTTCTCAGTGGGTGCCCCTTTCTCCTGCCCTCTCTCTCCCGCTCTTCTCAGTGGGTGCCCCTTTCTCCTGCCCTCTCTCTCTTCCGCTCTTCTCAGTGGGTGCCCCTTTCTCCTGCCCTCTCTCTTCCGCTCTTCTCAGTGGGTGCCCCTTTCTCCTGCACTCTCTTTTCTCTCGCAGCTGGGCACAAACCCCTCATTCCGTCTACCCTCCACTCCTCTTCCTCCTCCTCCTGCTCTCTTCTCTCTCTCTCTCTCTCTCTCTCTCTCTCCCCTCTCTCTCTCTCTCTCTGGGGTATGGGAAGAGAAAGGATGGTAGGACTTTAACACAAAAGGGGGAATGGGTTCTCTCAGAGGGAGGGAGAGACAGTATCCCATCAGAGCCCTGTCTCTTGCTTTGGATTCCTGGCGACATGACCATCTTGTCCTGAAAACACAACGTTCACTCTCTCTTTCCTTTTCGCAATCCATCCAACCATATTTGAAAACAACAGCCAGAACAGTGATGATAACCAAATATACTCACAAAAAAAAAATGACACAACACACACACACACACACACACACACACACACACACACACACACAGAGAGAGAGAGAGAGAGAGAGAGAGAGAAAACAGACAACAAACAACAACAACAACAACAACAAGAAAACCCAGTGGAGACAGTACTGTCGTTGGTGCTGTGTAAGTGTTCACCCCCTCCTTCCAACAGACACTGAAGACTATGCAGTGACCATCAGTGTCACTTTCAAGTGTGGTAGACGTCTTTGTCTCTGTGACCTGTCCAACTCTAAGGTAGACAGCAGTTCTATTGTGCCGGCGAGACAGGACAGGCTTGGACTGAACGTCTCTACATTTGGGTGGAAAGGACGGGCGGCT
Source organism: Conus canariensis (assembly GCA_033310375.1). Lineage (NCBI taxonomy): Eukaryota > Metazoa > Mollusca > Gastropoda > Neogastropoda > Conidae > Conus > Conus canariensis. The sequence continues at coordinate 36,559,073 of CM065724.1, forward strand.
GGGGTGGGGTGGGGTGGGGTGGGGTGGGGTTGGGTCGGGGTGGGAAGGAAAGAGGTGATCCATCCATTTGCCAGCGAGGAAAAACTCCAGGGACAGCTGGACAGGAAAAGGTTTTAAGAGAAGCTGCTACCCCCTTCCTTTTATCCCATCCTCAACTCCACCCCTCCTCGTGCAATTGTTTTGGACGTTATCTGCTCTTACTCTACAGATGGACAACATCCATATCATGACTACTGGATGCTCTGTCACTAACACCCCCCCCCCCCACCGTCCCTCCCACTCACTCCCATCTAAGCCTTTCGATCCGTCACTGAATGTAAAATGAACGCATGCTGTCAACACACACTGATGGCGCTAGTGCGAGAGGCAGACAGCAGTAATGGGCAAATCATAGTTATTGAGATTACATAGAGGTAGTTTAAACACCACTGTTTACTAGCAGAATTATGCTTATCTATCATCGGTTCTCATCGCTGTTGTTTGGGCATTTTGTTTGCCTTTTTTTTCTCTTTTCTTTCAACAAACATTTTTTTTTAATCTATCGCCTTTCTCCTCTAAGGTATTGCATGTGTGTAGATGTGATATGTTTATCGTCTGTCTCTGTCTGTTTCGTCTGTCTGTCTGTCTGTCTGTCTGTCTGTCTCTGTCTGTCTGTCTGTCTGTCTGTCTGTCTGTCTGTCTGTCTCTCTCTCTCTCTCTCTCTCTCTCTCTCTCTTCTCTCTCTCTGTGCTTTCCTCTTCATCTTTCCCTCTTTCCATTGAAACTCGCTCATCAAGGAGATCACTTCGCCTTTGTAGAAATCTAACACCATTTTTCCAGATTCAAGCAGGGCATCTTATCCTAATTCACTTATAATGTTAGGAGTTCTTACGGTCAACCAGCATACAATCCTTTGATTCTCCAACGTTCGAAAAGACTCTTGTCAAATGTTTATTAAACAACATTGTCAACCATTCTTGCTCCCTCTCTCCCTCCCTTTATCTCTGTCTGTTTGTCTGTCTGTCTGTCTGTCCGTCTGTATCTCTCTGTGTATCTTATCTATCTGTCTATCTGTAATTGTACCCTCCTTGTACTCGTATTACCCATGTATTTTCATACGCTTGTGCTTGTCTCTCTGTCTCTTTCTCTCTCTCTGTCTCTCTCTGTCTCTGTGTGTGTCTCTGTCTGTCTGTCTTTGTAATTGTATCCTCCTTGTATCTGTAATTGTACCCTCCTTGTACTCGTATTACCCATGTATTTTCATACGCTTGTACTTGTCTCTCTGTCTCTCTATCTCTTTGTAATTGTATACTCCTTGTATTACCAATGTATTTTCATATGCTTTTACTTGCCTGCCAATGTATGGTCATTTGCTGCAGCTCAGTCATTCTTTTTCGTGACTGAGAAACTATAAATCGCTGTTTCTTCGCACTAGTTCTACTTCGTTCAATCAGAGTTGCGTCAAAAGATACATGATTTTAAGCAGATTACCAGCCCCTGATATGATATTCCATATGAATGAAAAAGAGGGAGTAAAAGCAAACATACAAAAACCTATCAATAGCAGCATGGGTGACCCTCGAAGTGTTTCTTTTGATTTGTTTTGAAGCAGGACCATGTATTACCTGTCCCCGTGAGTGCGACTTATCAAAGGAATCCCATTAATTGTGTTGGTCCAGCCTTGGTAACAAATGGAGCTGTACCATAATCATAGTCTTGCGTGGTGTTCTCACACCAAGAGCATGAAAGAAAACAAACGAGCGTCTGAGCATTAAAGGACACGGCATTTCATCATTGTCCACGAACTATTGACAGGATGTAACACGTGATCCAATGGATGGCCGGTGGACTTTTTCTACAGCAGCCAGCAGCAGCAGCAGTAGCAGTAGTAGTAGTAGTAGTAGTAGTAGTAGCAGTAGAAGCAAGTAATAGTTGTAGTAGGAGAAGTTGTTGACAGAGGAAGAGGAGGAGGAGCTAAAGGAGATCGAGAAGGAAGAGGAGGAGAAGGAAGAGGAGGAGAAGGAAGAGGAAGAAGAGGAGGAGGAACGGAAGGAGAACGAGGAGGGGGAGGAGAAGTAGGACGAGGAGAACGAGGTGAGGAGGAGGAGGAGGAGGAGGAAAGGGAGGTGGACGAGGTGGAGGTGGACGAAGAGGAGGAAGAGGGAGGAGGAAGAGGAGGAGGAAGAGGAGGAGGAAACGGAGCCTACAGCGGATGCAACAGTCATTTATGATTCATTACTGGAATGAATGTCAGCCATGCGATGGAGAAATCATCACAATATGAAAGCTTTCATTTTGCCATATAAACAGAAAAAGTGCAAGGACCAACACCCCCAATCCCCCCCTCCATCCCCCACCCCCGCCGTCCTCCCCCACTTCTCCTCCCCCGTTCCGAACTCTCCCCTCCATCCCTTCCCTCTCTATTTGATTAGACGTCTGGAAACTTTCATTTTTTATTTCCAAGAAACACATCAGGGGAACTAGTCATGTTTATTCAACCGAAGGAACTGAGCGATTGGATTTGAGAAGGGATGACAGAAAGTTCTCTCTCTCTCTCTCTCTCTCTCTCTCTCTCTCTCTCTCTCTTCTCTCTCTCTCTCTCTCAACACCCCCACGCGCGCGCGCGCGTGTGTGTGTGTGTGTGTACACGCGTACGATTGTGCATGTGTGTGTGTGTGTGTGTGTCTGTGGGTGCCTATGTGTGTTTGTGCGTGCACGCATGCGCGCACGCGCGTGTCGTGTGTGCGTGCGTGTGCGTGCGTGTGTGTGTGTGTGTGTGTGTGTGTGTGTGTGTGTGTGTGTGTGTGCGCGCGGCGTGCGTGTGGTGTGTGTGTGTGTATGTGTGTGTGTGTGTGTGTGTATGTGTTGTGTGTGTGTGTGTGTGTGTGTGTGTGTGTGTGTGTGTGTGTGAGCGCGCGCGCCAATGCGGACGCGGGAGATTACACATGACAAAAGGGGATGGGGAAATGTTGGATGTATTGTGATTGGTTGGGGTACGGAGGGAATGAGCAGAGAGGTCAAAGGAGGCAGGAAATAAAATGTATAGAAAAGTGTCCCCGTTATCCTGGCTTGTCAAAGTCTTCCACCAGAAACCACAGTCTTGTCTCCGCGAAGAAAAATCGGTCATGAATTGGTAACCAACGACTTTAGTCTGAAGCGAAACATATGTGAGTCACAGCTGTTTTTGCCCACCCACCCCCACATTCCAACCGCACCCCCCATCCCCTCCCCCCCCCCCCCAAAAAAAAAAAAAAGAAGAAAGATTTGACTTACTAGCTGTGAAGCTTCAGGGCCAGCATTTATCTCCCCTACATCCTGCTGTTTAGCTATTAGGCCTGTCTTACTGTGTATCTGTCGGTGAAAATGGAGAGCGACGGGAGCGGAATAATTAGAGAGGGGAAGAAGGAGGGAATGAAGTGAAACCTGATTGGATGCTCTCTCCATCCTAGTCTCGTTTCGCTTTGTTTCACATCACCCTTCAATTTTTTTTTTGCGGATGTTTGTTGGGAAGCCGAAAATGTGCATTGCGTCAGTAATGACTGAAGGGGGGATGGGGGGAGGGGGGGGGGAGATATGGAATGTAGTTAAACGGAGCCTCAAGATCAAATGGGCCACCATGATTGAATGGGTGCTTAAAAGTCTCTTCTAAACTGAAATGCTGATCAAATATTGTCAGCTTCGGTTCACATACTGACGAAAATGATGCTGATTGAAAATCGACTAAACAAACAAACACATCAACCACCTTTGAATGTGTCCACAGGGAAAGGCTACTCTGGTAATTGAAGGGACAAAACCCATCCCCAGAACGTTAAGCGTGATAGGAAATGAAGACCAGCGCCCTCTGTGGCCGAAACGATGGTGGGGGTGGGGGTAGGTGAGATGGCTGTAACTGTATTATGAACTGGCCCTAGCTTTCTCATGTCCGTCCTTCCGCGGTAAAAGTGAAGGAGAGAGAGAGAGAGAGAGAGAGAGAGAGAGAGAGAGAGAGAGAGAGAGAGAGAGAGAGAGAGAGAGAGAGAGAGAGAGAACAAATGTGAACTCTCTCTCTCTTTTTATCTTAGTGTGTGTGTGTGTGTGTGTGTGTGTGTGTGTGTGTGTGTGTGTGTGTGTGTGTGTGTGTGTGTGTGTGTATGTATGTGTGCGTGTGTTTCTCCGTCCGCCCCTCCCTCCCTTCCTACTCCCTTTTGTCGCTCTGTGGAGGGATGTGGGTTTATTTTCTATTCTCGCGGCACACGAACTATCCTGCGGTCTGGAATAAACACCATCACTGACTGTTACTGGAGATGCCTTTTTTATTTATTTATTTTTGCTTTGGTCTTTCTGTGCCTTTACCGATATTTTCCATCTATACTGTTCAAAAAAAGAAACGCAACAAATGATATTTTGGAATACGATGCAATATTTACATATTCCCAACATGAATGATGTTGACAAATAGCAGAATTGATTCAACCGTTCCTCTGCCATGTCAGTGTACAAGTTCAGCGCATGCCGTGCGATAAACACGTGCTGGTGGGCTAAAATCTAGCGCTGCAAACTTTCGACTGTCGACGGATTTGCAGACGGGAAATTCACGTGCAAAGCACAGAATACAATACTGACAACACCTCAATAGCAGGGTATAAAAGGGGTTTGGCTTCATTGAAAAATGAAACCAGAAACGAAAGGAAAGAATGCCAAATCTGAATAGCCAACAACGAGAAAATGCGATAGGCCAGTTGCAGGCTGGACAGAGTCAAGCGGCTGTTGCCAGACATTTCAATGTGGCCAGAAGCACCATCAGTAGGCTTTGGAACCGGTTTGGAACGACGGGGTCAACAGCAGATCGACCTCGTTCAGGACGGCCAAGGTGCACAACCCAAGCCCAAGATCGCTACATTACGCTCCGCCATGTTCGGGATCGTTTCCTGTCTGCCTCCTCTACAGCCCAGGCCATCCCTGGCCACAGATGTGTAAGCGGGCAAACCGTATGCAATCGTCTACATGCTGTTGGAATGAGGGCTCGAAGACCTGTCCGAGGACCTGTTATGACTCAGCGTCATCGCCAGGCACGACATCAATGGTGCATGCAACATCTTCCATGGGCTGTTCATCGTGAATGGAGACAGGTTTCATTCAGCGACGAATCACATTTCCTGCTGCAACACCATAACCGGAGGAGGAGGGTCTATCGCAGAACGAATGAACGCTATGCACAGAACTGTGTTAGTCAGGCACCTCCCCATGGTGATGGAGGGGTAATGGTATGGGGAGCCATCAATTTCAGTGGCAGAAGCCCCCTAGTACTGGTCCAGGGACGACTTAATGCTCAGCGCTACATTGCAGAAATCCTCCAGCCTCACGTTCTTCAACTCCTGGCTGCTCCTGGTTCCATATTCATGCATGACAATGCTCGGCCACACTCAGCCCGCTTAACACGACATTTCCTGGTTGCCAACAACATCAGTCTCCTTCCCTGGCCCTCTATGTCACCGGATTTAAACCCAATAGAGCACATTTGGGATGAGTTGGATCGCCGAGTCCGTGCCCGAGTTAATTCCCCTACAAATGAACAAGAGTTGTTCCAGGCTCTTCAGGAGGAGTGGGACACCATTCCACTGCGCGTCATCCGCAGTCTGCTGCGATCCCTGCCCAGGCGACTTCAAGGTGTGATTGCTGCACAGGGAGGACACACACGCTACTGACGTTCGAAAGGTGTGAGCTCTTCTGTAATGACTTTTTGGCACTGGTTTTTTCAACGCAAAATCAGATAAGCCATTATGTTTCAATCATCTCCACTTTAACGGTGTTTTGCAGTTACTGAAAATGTACAATGTTTTGAAAATAGTAAAGGCAGGTGACCAATAGCTGCTGTTGCGTTTCTTTTTTTGAACAGTATAGTAATTCTTTCCCTCTGTCTGTCTATCTTTCCTTCTGTCGACAATGTTTGACGCTCTCTCTCTCTCTCTCTCTCTCTCTCTCTCTCTCTCTCTCTCTCTCTCTCTCTCTCTCTCCCTTCCCTTTGATATGGAGGTTTATGGTTTTATGTTGTTTCTCTTTGTCTCTCTGTCTCTGTCTCTCTCTTCTGGTACAATGAACATGTAGATTGGGTGTTGATAAGGTTGCTTTGATCTCGTTCTGGATCTTTCACTTATTTCTTCCCACATCTTCTCTCAATCATGTCGCTCATTACAGTCCGTCATCTTCTGCTTTTATATCCATTTCCGTTCCTGTCTGCCTCTATGTTGCTCTCTCTCTCTCTGTCTCTGTCTCTCTGTCTCTCTCTCTCTCTCTCTCTCTCTCTCTCTCTCTCTCTCTCTCTCTCTCTCACACACACACACGCGATGACAGCCTTGAGGTAGCCCCTGATGGTCGGCGAGCTATAAAGCACAGGAATGAATTAACTAAAGACATCTCAATATCGCACAGCTCGATTTCAAAAGTGGAATGCTGCATTGAAACATTCGGGCTTTTCAAGTATCTAAATGACACTGACTGCTTTTCAAGTATCTAAATGGCACTGACTGCTTTTCAAGTATCTAAATGGCACTGACTGCTTTTCAAGTATCTAAATGACACTGACTGCTTTTCAAGTATCTAAATGACACTGACTGCTTTTCAAGTATCTAAATGACACTGACTGCTTTTCAAGTATCTAAATGGCACTGACTGCTTTTCAAGTATCTAAATGACACTGACTGCTTTTCAAGTATCTAAATGACACTGACTGCTTTTCAAGTATCTAAATGATACTGACTGCTTTTCAAGTATCTAAATGACACTGACTGCTTTTCAAGTATCTAAATGACACTGAAATGTGTTTTGCACTGTAATGAACGAAAATGAACGCTGTGTCTTTTTTTGTCCCAGTGTGTTTGTGTGTCTATCTCCCCTCCTTCCTCACCTCTGTGTGTATTTTTTATTTCACTACGATTTTTTCATTGTTATTCGTCAGTAAAATTTAATTTGGCTTCTAAACAGGTATTCCCCACAATTAATTACACACATACGGACATAGACACAGATGCACACAGACAAACAGGCACAC
>CM065724.1:36571081-36578581 GCA_033310375.1 Conus canariensis
GCAAAATGAGTAGTTTTGCACTTTCATCGCTTCCAAACCTTTAGCTGGGAAGCGGAAGTGCTTGAGTCAAGCTTGATGTGTCTTCTGGTCCCTAGGTGTGAAGCCATCTTTGTCCTTTCTTTGAGGGAACGTCTCCTTGAGCCATTCGGATGCCATATTTGCAAAGTTTGCAGCTCAACCAAATGTAACTGTACTACATATTCTAATGGCTGCTCTAATTACTTACGGGAAAATCAATGCTTGAAGATACTTAAGATTAAGAACATTTTACCCTCGAAATGTCTGACTTGCAAATAGAAATAACAAATGGAATTTGGAGAATATTTCGACAGCGTGGAAAGAACAGTGATATTGACTATCGGAAGTATTCACAATGTGGCTAGATCGAAACACACAATCTCAACAGTCACATTATTTTGATAAAGTATGACAAATGGCATTATCTTTCAAAAAAGCATTGAATGTACAGCATGCCTAATCAACAAAGGAACAGGAGAAAATAAATCGTACAATATACAACGACCAGCAATGAAACTTTATAAATTTTACTCGTTTCCGGTCACACCTAATGGTTGCTGCTAGCACAGGTACAGACTGAATTTAGGGAAACTGAAAACAAACATATGTTGGACATAGGTGCTTTCTAGGCACATGCTTTAGAACAGACTGCGGAGTCGTCTGAACTGTGGTGGTGGTAGTGGTAATGGTTATGGTGGTGTGGGAACAAGATCCATGACGTATGCAAATTGCTTTAAGTTTTAAAGGAAATGCGTGAAAGAATACCACTTGTATCGCTGTCATCAATGTCATCAGACCACTATCAAAAACACCACAGCTTCCACAACCACTATCACCATCTCGAACATCACCACCAGCACCACCACCATCCTCATATGAATACACTCCAATAAGACTGAATTTGTGAAAAACAAAAGTGTCCCCTGATTTAAAAAAAACAAAAAAACAAACGGAGCTTCAAACGGAGATAATGTTGTTTTATGAGCGCACTCGTTCATCATTTAGAGTGACATTCTTCCTGATTGCTTTATGTCATACCACGTTATGCTATTTGGATGAACATTTTTATTTACTCTCTCTCTCTCTCTCTCTCTCTCTCTCTCTCTCTCTCTCTTTTCCCGAGAAACTTAATTTCCTTATTTTTCTATCGACTTCCTCAAGCAATAGAGCCCATAGCTGGCAATTTTCAGTAGACCGCTGTTAAACGTGACAGAAGATGTTTTATTTTTACACCGGTGATCAGTTTGGGAAGCAAGAGAAAATATAAATATGCCGGGCTGACAAAATTCATCCCAGAGTTGATACAATCACGGAACTTGTCATGTGAAAACGGAGATTTTCTTTCCTGGTCTTCATCTGAAGTGCTGCATTTTTGTTTCATGTTTTTCAAGGTTTGTTGTTCGGTTCAGTTTCATACAAGGAATAAAGGTGGCAGAGTGGTTAAGACGTTCGCCTGCCAATCCAACGTGTGAGAAGTGCGTGGGTTCGAGCCCTGCCTTTCTCGCCCTTTCTTTCCCAGTTTGAATGACAAATCGAACTGAACGTCAAGTCCATCGGATGGGGACTATAAGCGAGTCGGACCCGTGTGCCTTCCTGGCCCCCTGCACACGTTAAAGAACCCACGGCAGTTCAAAATCGAAAAGAGCAGGGGGGTTCCCCGCTGCCCTGGCAAAATTGATGAAGATTGAAGATAGCCGCCTGGTATTTCTTACCAAGCCACAAAAATTGTCACTAACTGTTATCGTGTGCCATCGTGTACCGGTGGAAATGGAGGACACGTACAAACATCGCAGCATCCTATGTGAGAAACTGTAGGGATAAATGAAAATGAGTGACTGATATTTGAATGGTACGGGAAACGACTGAATGAGCGCCAGTAGGCTGCTCTTCGGCCGGCTCTACCTGGGTAGGCAGCCCGTTGAGTGAGTGAGATAGTGTGTTTATTGTAAAGCGCTTAGAGCTCGGTCTGTGACCGAGGATAGGCGCTATATAAATACCCAATATATATATATATATATATATATATACACACACACACACACACACACACACACACACACACACACACACACACACACACACACCAGGATTCCTTTGAATCGTGCATCCGGTTATGTTGGCTCATTGCCTCTGCCAAGGACGTTGCGTTGTCACTCGTGTCTGTTACTTTGTTTGCTTTGTCTGTGAGTTTGCAGGATTGCATCGAATACTGGGCCGATTTTACTAAAAACGTGGTAAAAAGATGGAATGCTGCCGGCTAAAAGACGAATCCATTGAATTTTGGAAAGGACTGGGACCAGAGGGTGTATTTCGGAAGGCTCTTTTTCCTCTTAACTTTGTAGGCATTCTACAATTTTTTTTGTTTTTTAGGGGGTGGTGGGGGGATGGGGTGGTGGTGGTGGGGATTTGTCTAGAATAACGAATATTAATGGTAAAAGGTGGCTTCACTGATGTATTGTTTAGAAGTTGCAACACCTGGTGCTAACCGCATTAGAACCCGGTGTAACGTTCTGTAATTACTCCACTCGCGAAATGATTCCCCGGTAGCTGATAAAGGAACAGTGCCCAAACTCACCCCCCAACCCCCCAACCCACCTTTCACTCCCTCGCAGAGCGAATTCAGGCTGACCTTCTCCTTGGCTCCAAAATTACCTCCCCACCCCCCTTCCCTTTCAAATTATTGGAAGTAACTTTAAAGATAAAATGCATGGTGATTACAGCGCATTATACCTAACTTTGAGGGGGGTGGGGGTAAGGAAGGGGTGATTATGGACCCGAATCAGGACTACCTCGAGGGCCTCCTGCCCTGTACCAGTGCCATTTCCAGGTGAGTGCTATGGGGCATGGGTCCAGAAATACTCCAAGGAGCGAATGTATGCATGTGTTCATATTTATCTTTCCTTCACGCAGGGGTAGTAAATTTGGGATACATACGGAATATCACACCAGTTTCAGAGAGAGAGAGAAAGAGAGAGAGAGAGAGAGACTCAGAACTCAGATAGTTTACTTCATATAAAGGCCATTGCCCCTTATGAAGGGGGGTATGGAGAACATAACAACATCAATATGAGAATTATACAGAACACAAGAAAAACTGGTTGGACTACTCCGTCACGAAGTCATGACTGATCTAAGCTGAAATGCCGTGAATAAGTAAATTGAGAAATTTCTTACTATGCTTTCATTTTGAGATGCCATTAGCAGGCTTAACCGAAACTGACAAGGATCCTTGGAAAACTTTGTCGGTACATATTGTGCTCTTAGACTGGATAATTTACGACAACATAAAACAAAATGAAGTTCATCCTCTTTTCCATTTTTGCATAATGGACAAGTCAAATCTATCCCAGTATATTTACTGTAACGATACCGGTGTTCTGCTATGTCTGAAATTCCCAGTCTAAATTTGGTCATTGTCAGCTTCAAGTGTTTATCTAAATCCATTCGTAGATAACGTTTGACATCGTGTACCGAACAAAATGTCCGATACATGGTAAATCTATCACTATTTTTGACATGAAAGTCCCATTCCTGCCACCTGCATGCAATCAATCTGTCTTTAAATTCACACAGAAATGATTTATCATTTTGCACTCCTTGGTTTATCCAAACATAGCCATATCCAAATTGATATAATTTGCAACGGACATTTGAAGCCCAATTTCTTTTGTCTCTTGCATCTAGGTCGTATAACATCATATAGGCTTTCCGAGAGAGAGAGAGAGAGAGAGAGAGAGAGAGAGAGAGAGAGAGAGAGAGAGAGAGAGAGAGGACAGACAGAGAGAGAGAGAGAGAGAGTGACAGACAGACAGACAGAAAGACAGTACAAAGACAGAGACAGAAACAGAGGAATGTTAAATTTTATGTGTGAGGTTTTACGCTATCCCGAATGCCCTCTTGTTTTTTGTGTTGTTTTTTATGTTTGTTTGGTTGTTGGTAATCGTTCTTAATGACTAATGCTTAAGCAGTTTTGATGTCATTTCTACGCGTATGGTCGGAGTCAGTTTATAACGAAGTGTTCAGTACCAGTGAGTACACAGAGGCTGTCGATTGGATGAACGTGAGGCATACCTTCCGGAGGAGGACCTTCACTCAGGCAGGCTCCAGAACTAAGCAATGACTGTGGTTAGAAGGAGGGTTAGTGGGTGACGTGCCGGGTGTGTTGGATCAAACCAGCCTTCACTGAACACCACTGACATTATTCGACAGCGGTGCTGTGTCAACTGTTTCATGATGCATACACGCACGCATGCACACACACACACACACACACACACACACACACACACACACACACACACACACACACACACACACATGTATGCATGGGCACGTACGCATACACAAACACACATTTACACAGGCCTGTATGCATGGGCACGTACGCACACACAAACACACATTTACAGAGGCCTACACAGACGCACGAAGACACATCAAACAGACAGACAGACAGACAGACAGACAGACACACACACACACACACACACACACACACACACACACACACACACACACACACACACAGGTGAGCGCGCGTCAGCGAGCGCAAGATAGCGCGCGCGAGTACTGGAGACGCAACAGACTCCATCAAACAGGCTTACACATGCGTCCATAACTACAGCTTTGTATGCAGACCACGCGGATCAATAGTTCCCAGAGATGGTTTCCCGTACATCCATGCTATGGACAATGACTGGAAAACACGAACAGCACGTGCACGATGGGCCATTAACCACAACTGTATACACGTTAGTATTGATAATAAACAAAAGTCACAGTGTCGGACTGCAACCATCAATCCCACCCCCTTCTTCTTCACACATGAAACAGCATACATACTGTCTGTCAATATTTTAGCATAGTCTTTCTACGTCCTCCTTGAACACTCTTTAAAGCGAAGTCTGAACGCAAGAACTCCAGAACATTACTCTGAGTCAGTTTTTCACTTACAGACCACCGTTCCACAGTCTGGCTCTCAGAACATACAGCTTCTTATCCGTAAGATGTAGCAGCACCTGTTCTCATTTTCTCCGACGGTTCATCTCCTCCCAGACTGTCTGAAGCCATGGAAATAGTCTGAATCTATCACTTCAGTTCACCTCTTCCAGCACTTCAAAGAATGGTTACGGGCTCAACAATTGCGTTGCCACATTTAAATGTCTGGTTTGTCTGTTTTAAGTTGTCTAGAGGAGGGTAGAGTGGACCCTACACCACCATTGACGCCATCTGTCACTCGTGCCGATTCTCTCGTTGCGGTTTTTTTTTTTTCTTTAATCAATCTACAACTCGATGTTTTGAAATGTTGCCCTCTCTTTCGGGGGACAGTTCGTGATTTAAATGCGGCCATAATTCTAAGGGATTCGATATCTCTCAATGTTTTAAGCGACTGATTTGCTAGGAAAAGTTTTAGGGCTAGACAGGGCTGGTTTGTTGATGTTCTGCTCAAATTTCCAAACGTAGCCCCTATGGATTGACTGTTAGCTTTGAAAAAAAAAGATGCTCAGAGAAAGCCGTACATCCTCAAATTTGCATCAATTGGTTATGTCAGTTTTATGAAATATCTAAAACATGGTGTCAGTCATTTGAAAAATAGGTATGCAGATGCAGATGATCTTTCCAAATATAAAACTGAAGAAAATTAATGTCGGGCATTTGAATGCCGGTGGGAATGAAAGTAGGCATACACGACGCCAGACAACCTGTGCAACACACTCTTCTCTGATCATTTTTATTTCAAAGCATACATTTTCTTTTGGAATATGTTTGTGCTCTGCCTTCTCAGTGATTCTCGTCAGGTTCAGATCTTTCTATGAGAGAGAGAGAGAGAGAGAGAGAGAGAGAGAGAGAGAGAGAGAGAGAGAGAGAGAGAGAGAGAGAGAGCACTTATCAAATTGTCCGATGTCATTTCTCAATGACACTCATTTTCAAAGGGGATCTCATTTCTCTGTCCATTTTTAATACGAATCCCCTAAACTAGTATTCGTGATCTGTTTCCTGTTAATTGTAACCGTAAAGGGAGGATTATGGCTTTAACTGCCATGTCTTGAATGAAAATGACCCTTTCCCCCTGTGACAAGAAATGTGTTAATCTGCCATTTGTAAGTTGCATTTCATTCCGTGTGTGGATGAATTCATTCACAATATATCTGTCTGGCGGACCTTGGATCTTTTCAGTACGAATGGTGCGCCATACTAATCGTGTGCCGTTGCGTTACTCGCTACTACCTACCTCAAGTTCCATGATGCAAGGTTTAACCCCCTGCAAAATGCAATAGCATTATTCAAACTTCACCAGTTGACTCATTCTCGATGTTTGAATTTTTTTTTAGCAGAGTGATAACAGTTTGTAACAGTTTAAAATTCCATATTTTTCCCCTTTGAAAACTTGAAAGTTCTGGTCAAAGCTGTGCCGAGACGTTAACCGAAGAAGAGTTTCCTTCCGTTACGTGGCGAGTACTCACGGCAGTGGAATTTACGTCGTTTCATTTTTAGTCTTTTTGTTAATAACACATGTTTACGTAGATTGAGGGGACGCTTGTTTAGCAACTCATAATCATTTTAACAGAGCGCCGTCTGACCTGCAGACCACAGAGGCAAGTTAGTTGCAAAGTTGCAAAGTGAGGCGACTGCAGGCGGAAATCTAAACAACTCTTTAAAAAAAAAAAGTGTTTAAATAACTCCGCCAAACAACGTGGACAAACGAATCACAAGACAAAACACGACGCGTTTCGACCTCTTAGGTCTTCTTCAGGCAAGATGAACAACACTCCGGACAACGAAAATGAAGAACGAGCAATCACTTACCTTTGTCAAATTCGGCGCAAGATGGTTGTTGAAACAGAGGCCAGATCTGTACGGGTGTCATCCTCTTGTGGTAATAAAAATAGCGAGCCTGTTATTGCAGGGGAACAAACCGTAGCAGGATGAAATTACTCTATGATTTAGACTCAGACTCCATGTGAGGAAGCCAGACCTTTAAGACTTTAAGTCACTGATGATGATGTCATGTACGGACCAAGGGAAAAGAATCTCTGACACATCCTTGTGACTATGTCGATGAGTGATCATTGCAAGGCATTGGCCTGCCTGTCGACTGCTAGTCTAAATAAGAATAGAATTTGGAAGTCGGCACTCGCCTTGCTCTCTCTCTCTCTCTCTCTCTCTCTCTCTCTCTCTCTCTCTCTGTTTCAGGGGCGCCAAATAGAAGAAAGTCTTGTCTTACGCCGTTTGCACACAGGCCGCTCCTTTTGCACCCAGTCTTATCTTTTGAAAGGTGAAGAAGCTCCGTGGTGCATTCCATGTCGTGTAAGCCTAACACTCACAGTGAAACATGTTCTTTAAGAATGTTGGGATTTGCATGATGTGAGACACACACTCTTTACAGCAGAGTCCATGAAAACCCTGTTCAAAGATGTTCGACCTGACGTGGGTTTTTTTTTTTTTTGTAATTTCTGAAACAGATCAAATTTTTCATGTGAT
>CM065724.1:36583581-36588581 GCA_033310375.1 Conus canariensis
GTCCTCACTTTCTTACATTTCATTGTGCATTCTGGTCTTGTCTGCTTTTTAGTTGACTGTTGTCGTCCACATTCAAGAAGTCCTCTATATGGCTATGAATTTTGCTTTTTAGTTGACTGTTGTCGTCCACATTTAGGAAGTCCTCTATCTGGTTAATGAATTTCGTTCTCAATCTGTAGCTCTGCTTCTTCGTATCTTCTCTTCTTTGGGCTTTTTATGATATTTCATTTTCGTCCTTGGAATGTGACACTTTCACTTAAATCTTGTCTTCTTGCGTGTTTCACTTGCAGCCATATCCTCCAATATTACACGTAGATTGCACTCTTCAGTCTCCTCAAAATCTTTTGTTGAATTCTAAAACAGTTCAGGTCACATTTGGTGTTTCTTCTTTTCACTGGATATGGAGCCACCATTGGCCTCTGAGTCATGGAAGGTCTGTTTGACTGAATCAGCTGCCATGTTCGCAAAATTCACCGAAACTCGGAACAAATAGGAGCCTACACATTTGAATTCAATACTTTTGAAGCATACATTTTGGACAGACCATAGAGTCTCATAAGCGATGGTGGTATGGGGATATAAGGCTTAAGGTCCTTATTGTCTGAAGATTGTTTTACTGATAAAAAAAAAAGAAATTACTGAATATCACGAGTTCCATCGCCGTCACCACCATCAACATACCACCATTGGCACCATTGCTCTGTAGCATCATCATCATTGTCGTTGAAGTCGTATAAGTATACCAGCATAGAACTGAATTTACATTCGGTTTACAGATTTCGACCGCTTCGCGAATCTTAGCAAAGTGTTGTGCAAAACGGGAATGTCTTGATACCAGAAAACAAAAGAACACACGTTCAAATAAAAAAATCTTCTTTTATCAGTATACTCATTCATCATTTAGAGTGATATCCTTCATGATTGCTTTATGTCGTTTTATCCTCACAGTTTGTTCTGTTTAATGCATTTGCCTCTCTCTCTCTCTCTCTCTCTCTCTCTCTCCCCTCTCTCTCTCACACACACACACACACACACACACATACACACAGACACACACAAAAAACACACACCACACACACACACACACACACACACACACACACACACACACATCTAGAAGGTTTTTTTTTTCATTTTATTTTATCTGTTTACATTTGGGAAATAAAGCCTATAGCCAACAATTTGGGAGGACAGGTATTAAATGTCACAAAAAAAATGTTTTATTTTATACCCGTGATCAGTTTAGGGAGAAAAAGGAACAAACATACGTCAGACTGCCGACATTGATCCAGAGTTAATACAATCACGGAACTTGTCATGTCAAGCTGGATGTTTTCCTTCCTGGTTTGATCTGAGGCGTTTAGTTCCTGCTTTTCCCCGTGCTTATTGTTCTGTTGGACTTAATGCACCAATATTTCCTTGAATTACGCACGTGCTTATTTTCCATTCATTTATTTTTCTTGCTTTGCGGTTTTTTTTATATTACGTATTTGCTTATTTTCTTTGATAATCTTCGCCAAGGATGTAATGTCTTCGCTCAAGTCTTTTGGTTTTGTTTTTGTGTCGGTCAGTAAGATTACGTAGGTGTTGCACGGTCAATTTGTGCAAAATCTTAAGTGAAGATGGAATGTAGTCCCAGAACGATGCGGTAAAATTCTAGTGTGGATCCAAGTCAGAAAAGGGATACACTAATTAGATTCACTTTCTGTGACACAGCAGTGTAGGACATTTTGTTTTTAATTTTCGTAAATTTGTTAAGAAATAAAACAAAAATTAAGGTTTGCAATGTTTGCAGATTTGTTGATACCTAAGAACCTGTAAATTTGGGGATGGATCCATATCACAACATAGATTTAGTTATCAAATCAAATGGACCTTTTGACCTTGTGGAGGATTGCATTCTTCCGTCTTCCTTTGGTACGTTTTGTTAGTTTGTTGTGTAAACAGCAACAGTTTTCCACCTACAAAGTCAAAGACACAGGATATTATTTGCCCTTTGTACTCTGGGCTCTTGGAGACCCCGGTTTTGATTTCATCCCAATTCCAATCCATGACCGTGGTAAATTCGAGGTAAATGGATGTCGAATCGTCATTATTACTATATTCAAAGAGACTGTTGCTGGACGTGGTGGCACCCTCTAACAAGGGCACTTGTATTCACACCGGCACCAGAACTAAGCCACGGTTGTCGTCAGTAGGGAAGTTCGTCAGTGATGTCATGTTGAATCCAAACAGGTACTACTGAACAGCACTGAATTCAATCGGCTGCATTGCAGTATAGGTACACGACCTGAGGCCAGTTTGATAACCAAAAAAAAAACTGCGATAGGCACATCGCGGTTACACGGGGGAAACACGATTATCCGACAAAAATGCTTTTAATAGGTAGCTACTGAACCGTGGCTCATTAAACCATGGTCAACAGAATGATGGTTCCAACTCTTGCCTTCGACCGTGTGGTCCTACAACCTGGGTGATGTGGTCTAAAACAAAAACCAATAGTGAGTGGAGGTGGAACAATTTCAGGTGAGGCACACACAGTGACACGTCTCACAGACGGCTGCCTACAAGTAAAACAAATCTTGACTTAAAATAACAGCAACCAAGCTGCCATGTACGATGATTTGCAACAATTACATTTCATTTGCTGGAGCTAATGACATCGTTTTGACAGATAAAACTGTGATGAGTAGGGCTTGAGGCCGACAACCATTTTAAGATTCACACCTTGCACATCGAACACAGACCATTTCGTCCGGTATTATGCAGGAAAGAATGTGTTTACTTTTCACATAATAAGACGAACCAACTGGACATTCAAATTCAATAACATTATGAAAATTCTTTCTTTTCATACCAGTGAGATACAACGGGATTTGTTTTGTATGGGAAAGTCTTCCATCCGAACATTCAACTCAAATTTTGATAGCACTGACAGCCTACCTTCGTTTTGCCCTGCATGAGAACGTGAGGGCGTCGCGCGTCGCGTCGAACAATGACTGTCCCCGCAACCAGCTTTGTGTGTGGGGAGGAAACAAAGGCAGTGATCTACCACATCACAAATCACTGTCTTTGAAGGGGATGCTATGGCAATTTCTTACAAAGTAAATGAACAAGTAAACGAACAGATGAATAGATAAGTAGATACATAGATAGACAAACACACAAACAAACACAGAAATGAATAAATGAAAAATTAAGCAAATGAATAAATTAAATGGGCGGACTATGACGTCCAAGGACAGGAGAACTGGTAGTGATCGCGGTAATCGGATGAACAGTTGTTCAGCCATTTCTCTATCAAATCTGCCCTTGGTTTTGGTTCATCTTTGTGGTTTGGCAATATTGGAACTACGACAGAAAGATACTTGATGTGACTTTGTTTTAGGTGACCAAAATGAGGGGCACATGGCATAGGAATAAGGCCACGATTGGGGCACAGAAATCGAGAAGTGGTGTGTGTGTGTGTGTGTGTGTGTGTGTGTGTGTGTGTGTGCGTGCGTGCGTGCGTGCGTGCGTGCGTGCGTGCGTGCGCGCGTGCGTGCGTGCATGCGTGTGTGCGTGCGTGCGTGCGTGTGTGTGTGTGCGTGTGTGTGTGTGTGTGGTGTGTGTGCATACATACATAGAGAGAGAGAGAGAGAGAGAGAGAGAGAGAGAGAGAGAGAGAAATATATTATCAGATAGAATGAATTTATTGCAGGGTTGTTAACAAGTAATGTCTTTTTGTAAGACAATTTTTGTCATTTGATTATGTTTTTATTCTTTCAGAGAATACGTCTAACGGTTTGATGATGAGGAAGGGTGAGGCTGGATTTGTGGTATTGATGGAGGATCTTGAATATATTCGATACCTGAAGAGCCTTTGATTACATGTGAGTGCATTTGACATTGTATATATTTAATTTAAAGAAGAAAAAATGCTTTCAAGAAGGAGAAAAATGTTGTTGTAAAGACACTGAGGGACAAATAACAATTCTACAAACTAATCAGTCTAAAACTACACACTCAACAACTATCCAAATAAGCGAAAGAACCAAGTATGCAACCTACCAACCAGCCAGCCAGTCATTGCAACCAGTTATCTACCAACCTGCTATCTTGGTGGCCACCTTGCCAGCCAGCCAAACAAACAACCGATCTTCCAAATAGCAAGAAAGCTAACCATCTAGCCAATCTGTGAACTTGCTAAGCAACCACACGATCACGAGCCCACCATCAAGACAACTAAATAAATCTAGAACCGACCAGCCAACCAGCCAGCTTACTAGCCAGCCAACCAATCTACCAACCAATCAATCAACGGAACAGCCCACCGACCAACAAACCAAATTAATCTAGAAAATACTAACCTACCCAGCCAGCCAGCCAGCCAATGAACTAACCCACCGAGCATACAGTTAGCCAGGCAGGTTCCAATGAATCAACCTACAACGAGCCAACCAGTCAACAACCTGCCAATCAAGCAAACGACCGTCAAGCAAGCATGCAAGCAGCCCGTCGTTTATCCATCCTAACCAGTGACTGCTGCTATTCATTGAAAGTGGGATATTGCCTCAATTGACAGGTTACTCTCTCTCTCCTCTCTCTCTCTCAGATTTTTTTTTCACCTCCCCACTACTTCTTCCCAAACGTGTCGTAATGTTTGAATACAGGAAGGGCCGGAAGGGCTTTCCTGTAGCAATCACATGATATTATTGGCTCCATGATCATGCTGCTTCATGTTCTGATGGCAGTTTCTCAGCTAACAGGATCATTAGCTCTGAATAAACGAGAAAGGAACTATCATTTCCCTGGACAGTAAGAGGCTCACACATTTGTTTCCTCCTTCCCTTTAGGATTTCCGTAGCTTTTGATTTATTTGTGTGTTCGTTTTCCTTAGCGTTCTTTTTCCTTGTCGTTTGTCTGTATGCAATAAAAGTGTTTTCTTTAAAGGGTGACGTCTTCTTTTTTATGACGAATTTTTCGAGATGATCATCGTATCAGGAACTCGTTTGGCACGG
>CM065724.1:36591081-36598581 GCA_033310375.1 Conus canariensis
ATGGCAGTTGAATTACTATGTCCTTGTCTGTCAGGGAGATAGATGATACCCGAGATGTTCGCTTCAACACCGCCACGAGACTTACAGAATATTGGACCGATCATAGGCTTGTCTGCTCCACTCTGAAACTGCGCATTTCTCCACGTCACCCAAAGAAAAGCGCTGTCTTCAATGCGGACATATATCCACGTCACCCAAAGAAAAGCGCTGTCTTCAATGCGGCCATATCTCCACGTCACCCAAAGAAAAGCGCTGTCTTCAATGCGGCCATATCTCCACGTCACCCAAAGAAAAGCGCTGTCTTCAATGCGGCCATATCTCAACAGCCGTTCTACCTTTGACATGCCAGTCCAGCCAGCTGTGAACAGATCACTGACCGGCTGGAGAAGGGGCGTGAGGGGGTGGGGGGAGCACGTGCACGTGTTCGTGCATGTATAGGATCTTTTCACAATAGCTGCACTTTTTTGTGCTGAGTATCGAATCTGGTGTTAATAGCATTGAAAACGACATACTGGGGTGGTACATGCATACATACATACATACATACATATCAAAACAGGAACACACACACACACGCGCGCGCGCGCGCGCGTGGGGTGGGGGTGGGGGGGGGGCGCTTGCTTGCTTCTACAAGCATGAGTGAACTGGAACGCGCATTCACAGAGAGAGAGAGAGAGAGAGAGAGAGAGAGGGAGAGAGAGAGAGAGAGAGAGAGAGAGAGAGAGTGAGAGAGAGAGAGAGAGAGAGAGAGAGAGAGAGAGAGAGAGAGAGAGAGACTTCAAACATCAAATTGGAAAAAAGAAAGTGGGGAAATCCACAAATCATTTTCTTCTCCACCCCAGGCCTCCTGTCCACCAAAAAGAGTAGAGGAAATAAGCTACGCACAAA
Organism: Conus canariensis; assembly: GCA_033310375.1. Lineage (NCBI taxonomy): Eukaryota > Metazoa > Mollusca > Gastropoda > Neogastropoda > Conidae > Conus > Conus canariensis. The sequence continues at coordinate 36,591,970 of CM065724.1, forward strand.
AATCGGAAATGAAATGAGGCAGGGAACAGTAAACGATAAACAGTAAACAAGTTGGGTATTTTTTGCTCCCATAAGAAAACCTAACACAGAGTAACTTTTATTCAAGACTGGCACAGCCTTTTAAACTTGAATAAAGTCAGACAAATACATAGACGAACAATCTAATAGTGGGGGAAAAAACAAGCGCAGGCCAACAACTGAACTATCTTCGTAGTAATGACTTGGCAAAGATTTGGACTTAAGAGGGGGGGGGGGGGGGGGGGGGGTAATTTGAAGATGGAGAAACTGGGAACATGAAATTAAGAAAATATGTTACAGATATGAAAACTCTTCACTAGCTGCATAAGAGAACCATCGCAATCTCTTTTGAAGGCAGATATATTTGTATTGCCTGCTCCAAGGCCTTTCGTCCGCTGGGTCGGACTCATCAGGGAGACACGGCTGGTTGTGTCTGCGCTCCTGGCGTCAAATAGAGACACACCACAGTCCATAATACTGTGGTGTTCTCACCACCAAGAGTGCAAAAAAGAATCCAATAGCACTCCCAAAGCAGCCAGCGAAGAGTAGTAAATGAAACCAAACGAAAGTGTGGGGAGGAAAAAAGTTGCTGAAAAACTTGGTGGTGAGAACACCACAGTATTATGGACTGTGGTGTGTCTCTATTTGACGCCAGGAGCGCAGACACAACCAGCCGTGTCTCCCTGATGAGTCCGACCCAGCGGACGAAAGGCCTCGGAGCAGGCAATACAAATATATCTGCCTTCAAAAGAGATTGCGATGGTTCTCTTATGCAGCTAGTGAAGAGTTTTCATATCTGTAACATATTTTCTTAATTTCATGTTCCCAGTTTCTCCATCTTCAAATTACCCCCCCCCCCCCCCCCTCCTTAAGTCCAAATCTTTGCCAAGTCATTACTACGAAGATAGTTCAGTTGTTGGCCTGCGCTTGTTTTTTCCCCCACTATTAGATTGTTCGTCTATGTATTTGTCTGACTTTATTCAAGTTTAAAAGGCTGTGCCAGTCTTGAATAAAAGTTACTCTGTGTTAGGTTTTCTTATGGGAGCAAAAAATACCCAACTTGTTTACTGTTTATCGTTTACTGTTCCCTGCCTCATTTCATTTCCGATTTTTGTTTTGATTAAATTGAGGTTATTTGTATTTGTTTCTGTCCGTCTGTGTGTTTGTCTTTTGATCTCCCTTGCATCTTTGGGTGGATCCTCAAGCGTAGGCTCAAAGATTGTCCCCTTTATTTTATACTGTTTGCATAATGTCTTTAGTTTTTCAGCAACTTTTTTCCTCCCCACACTTTCGTTTGGTTTCATTTACTACTCTTCGCTGGCTGCTTTGGGAGTGCTATTGGATTCTTTTTTGCACTCTTGGTGGTGAGAACACCACAGTATTATGGACTGTGGTGTGTCTCTATTTGACGCCAGGAGCGCAGACACAACCAGCCGTGTCTCCCTGATGAGTCCGACCCAGCGGACGAAAGGCCTCGGAGCAGGCAATACAAATATATCTGCCTTCAAAAGAGATTGCGATGGTTCTCTTATGCAGCTAGTGAAGAGTTTTCATATCTGTAACATATTTTCTTAATTTCATGTTCCCAGTTTCTCCATCTTCAAATTACCCCCCCCCCCCCCCCCCCTCCTTAAGTCCAAATCTTTGCCAAGTCATTACTACGAAGATAGTTCAGTTGTTGGCCTGCGCTTGTTTTTTCCCCCACTATTAGATTGTTCGTCTATGTATTTGTCTGACTTTATTCAAGTTTAAAAGGCTGTGCCAGTCTTGAATAAAAGTTACTCTGTGTTAGGTTTTCTTATGGGAGCAAAAAATACCCAACTTGTTTACTGTTTACTGTTCCCTGCCTCATTTCATTTCCGATTTTTGTTTTGATTAAATTGAGGTTATTTGTATTTGTTTCTGTCCGTCTGTGTGTTTGTCTTTTGATCTCTCTTGCATCTTTGGGTGGATCCTCAAGCGTAGGCTCAAAGATTGTCCCCTTTATTTTATACTGTTTGCATAATGTCTTTAGTTTTTCAGCAACTTTTTTCCTCCCCACACTTTCGTTTGGTTTCATTTACTACTCTTCGCTGGCTGCTTTGGGAGTGCTATTGGATTCTTTTTTGCACTCTTGGTGGTGAGAACACCACAGTATTATGGACTGTGGTGTGTCTCTATTTGACGCCAGGAGCGCAGACACAACCAGCCGTGTCTCCCTGATGAGTCCGACCCAGCGGACGAAAGGCCTTGGAGCAGGCAATACAAATATATCTGCCTTCAAAAGAGATTGCGATGGTTCTCTTATGCAGCTAGTGAAGAGTTTTCATATCTGTAACATATTTTCTTAATTTCATGTTCCCAGTTTCTCCATCTTCAAATTACCCCCCCCCCCTCCTTAAGTCCAAATCTTTGCCAAGTCATTACTACGAAGATAGTTCAGTTGTTGGCCTGCGCTTGTTTTTCCCCCCACTATTAGATTGTTCGTCTATGTATTTGTCTGACTTTATTCAAGTTTAAAAGGCTGTGCCAGTCTTGAATAAAAGTTACTCTGTGTTAGGTTTTCTTATGGGAGCAAAAAATACCCAACTTGTTTACTGTTTACGCACAAAAAGTTAAGGATCACTTTCACAAACATTCATACCTGTCAAAATAAGAAAGTCAATGCGTTGAAGTTTGGCCAACATTTAATTCCATTCTTTAGTGATAACGATACACAATTGCCTTCAATCTCGAGCAATCGTTTGGTGTGTACATTTGATTAAAGTGGGTACGTATCCAAATTTGATTTCCCAAAGTCATTGAAATCACAAGACAGGGCATACTGATGCTCCCAAAAGCTCATGGCTGTTCTGGCACTCGACGCAGCGAGTCCTCATCGAGTTGACCAGGTTGGTGAAGATCCTCTGTGGAAGCGCCTGCCACTCAGCCTGCAGCATCTGGTAGAGGTGTTGGGCATCCCTGGGAGGGGGTGGCTCCTCACTTTGCGATCCAGCTCATCCCAGAGGTTCTCAATCGGGTTGAGATCGGGACTGCATGCTGGCCACTCCATTCTGTTGACTCCAGACTGCTGCAGGAAGTCGTTGACCACCCTTGCCCTGTGGGGGCGAGCATTGTCATCCTGGTAGACAGTCCTCGGTCCCATCTGCTGCAGTGTAGGCACAGCCAGCGGTCGAAGGATCTCATCCCGGTATCGGATGCCAGTCAGGTGACCCTGTACATGATACAAGGGTGTTCTGTGGTGAAGGCTGAAGGCCCCCCAGACCATTACAGAACCTCCACCAAAGGCCACCTTTTCTTGGACAGTGGCGTCAGTAAAGCGTTGCCCTGGGCGCCTCCAGACCCTCAGTCGGCCGTCGTTGTCGTGAAATGTGAAGCGTGATTCATCACTGAACAGGACCTGGGACCATTGCTGACGTGTCCACCTCACGTGACGTGCGCAGAAGGCGCGGCGTGCTGCCCTATGGGCTGGAGTTAAGCGTGGCCATACTGCTGGGCGACGAGAACGGAGATTAAACCCATGTAGGCGGTTCCGTATGGTCTGCTGGCGGATGTTGATGTTAGTAGCCACCCTGAACTGCCTTTGAATTATGCTGGAAGAGGCTGTTCTTGTCTGCAGGGCTTGTCGTTCAATGAGACGATCGTCACGTGGGGTTGTCTTCTTTGGTCGACCAGATCTGCATCTTTCATGGACAATCCCAGTGGCTGTGAAGCATTGAATCAGTCAGACAATGACCGAGATGGACACATGAAGTCGCCTGGCCACTTCTCGCTTGGGAACACCATCTTGGAACCATGCAACAGCTCGTCCCCTATCCAACTCGCTTAATTTTCGTCGTGGAGGCATTGTCAGATCAGGCCTACTACTGGGGGAATGTCTTCTTATATAGCCAAGCGAGCGACAGCATCTCACACATAAACAGCAGTGCTTGCACGTGCATAATGGTTTTTTCCATCTGGCAAGTGCAATGTGTTCAGGCAGAACGGTCCAAAACAAGGTCATTTTTCGCAAGTTTCCGCTTTTCCGTTTGCGGCCCAGCTCAGTAGTAGAGAATCCCGTGCAATTTTCGCACTAACACAACATCGCCCACTTACAGCTGAACAAGAATTCATGACAATTTGGCTGGACTAAGAAATAAATAACAGTAGCGAACTGAGTTTTATTATGCACCTGTTTTCACATACCGATCCTTAACTTTTTGTGCGTAGTATAGATTTCAACACAAACTGACAGCAGTAACAACAACGCAAAAAGTGAACACACACACACACACACACACACACGCACACGCACACACACGCACACGCACACACACACACACACACAAGATAGAAAAAGAAAACGTAACGTGATGAGTCGACTGAGCGTTCTCCTGTCCTTTAAGCAAAATAAGGATATGTTGAGATCGAGTTTCTTGGGTCCTTCATGTGTGCGAACTCAAATACCACTGATGGAGGTACTCCGACTTGGATGCTGAAAGAGGAAGAATAATTGATGAGTAATTTGTATATCTTCTTTTTCTTTTTCTGTGCTTGATTGTAATTGGCCGCGTCAGATCTTGTCGCCACAATGAATCCCACAGTCTTCTCAGGATCTTGACGACTCCCCCAAAGCTGCATTTGCAGCTCTGTGCCCTATGGCCAGTTTGACGCCATAGAACATCGTGGGCTGGACAGTGTTGGAGGATGTGTACAGGGGTCAGAGATCCAATGCCGCTCGGTCATTCATCCGTGTGGCCAATCTTAATTCGGCTGAGGTGACTCATCAGTCGACAATGGCCAGTTCTCAGTCTGAAGACAGTAATGCGCATATTCAGGGGTGGGGGGGGGGAGGGAGGGGGGAGGAGTGACAATTGCATATCAAACCGCCAGTCCTGGACGAGAAAGGCATCTCATCTCCAACAACGACTATTCACGGGGTTCTCCATTGGGCATAAGGAGAGGGAATCGGGGCGAACATAGCGTCGACAGCTCGGTCCAGTGACCATCGGCCTGTAAGTAGGTTGGATGACCATTCAAGCTCGTTGGGCCCTAAGGGTTGGCACGTCGTTGGCTATGTGTTGAAGTAAACACTTGAAGTGTTTGGTCCTCGCTTGTGGAGAGGCTGGGCTGTTAATACAATGGGCAGTGTAGGGGAATCGAACATGAGTTAGAATCAGATGTTATGCATTAACCGCTCGATACCCAACTGTTTGCTGTGCATGTCTAGGCATGCATCAGTGATTCCTTTAGTTGAACGAAAATAATTCTGAGATTCATTGATTGGACTTCACAATTGTTGGTGTTAGTTGTAGTTGTTGTTGTTGTTGTTGTTGTTGTGGTGGTGGTGGTGGTGGTGGTGGTGGTGTGTGTGTGTGTGTGTGTAGGTGACCAGTGATTCCATTGGTTGAACCAAAAAGATTCGGATATTCATTGGTTGGATATCACAATTGATGTATATCGTTGCGATTTTTGTAATTTGTGTGGGTTTGTGAGCAATGATATCACTGGCCGACCAGTATGACTCAGTTCCTCTTTGTTCAAAAACTGATCATAAGACGTTCGGAAAACCAGTAAAAGTATGACTCACTTGAGGAAAGTAAAGTCATCTCGACTTGCTAAGAGCTCAGGAAAATACAGCGAAGTAAAGTCGAGATCAAACGACTCTACGTAAAGCGGTTTGTTGTAGCCTCGGAGCCGACGATGGTAGAGAATTGTCTCCTGTGTGGGGACATGTCAGCCTGTTGAGGCCAGGGCAGAGGCCAGCCAACCGCGTGGTGTCTGCAGCAGCAGAAGACCTGTGCGAGAGGCCAACAGGAGCCCTGTCCATAGAAAGCCCAACTACAGCTATACTGCCAGCATCCCCTAAATGGGATTTGGCCAGTCGGATGGACTCGAATAGTGCTGCAGCTTCAGAAAGGTCAACGCAACCGTAGTGGCACTGACAGATGAAAGAACCGACCGGTCAGTCAAGCGAAAACAGCCGGGAACTTGTTAATGTTTGTTTCTGTCTCGTGTTTATATGTGTGTAACCAGAATACTAGACTGCTGTCTTCCACAGTTGATATAGAGTACTGACATCACCTAACGTCACTTTTGTGAGAACACGATGTGAGTGGCAGAGTGCGTTTGCCGCTGTCAGAGCACAATTTATTTGAGGAGATATGACTGCTTTTGTCCATACCTCAATGCATCCTTGTGTGTGATAATCATATATTGATAACGAGAGGGGAGCGTCGGAGACCCGTCACAAGCAAACGAGCAAACAATATTCAAACAAAGCTGCAACCACCCATGTAACTGTTACCTGTAGGAAACAACACGTTTTCTGTATTCATAATTAGGCTATTGTATGCTGGGTGGAAAGCCGGGAGGTTTGGAGAGGGGTGGAGCAAGTAGGCATACACCGGTATAGTGTGATCGACTCAGGTAGATAGTTTTCTCTCATTGGTAGGAGGCCGAGCATGATAAGCTGGATTTCACAAAGTCAGCGCCTGGAACCGGAGCACTGATTTTGGAGAGGATCATCGATAAACTGATCGAGAACTTGTCCCCTCCCTTTTCAGGTGCATTTCTAATCATAATCGTGTGCCACGGAAGTCACCTGTGATATTGTGGTCTGCGGCTTAAGGGAAC
>CM065724.1:36603581-36606081 GCA_033310375.1 Conus canariensis
CGTGACAGACGAACATTTATTCTGACTAATCCAAGAGAAATAAAGAAGAAGCAGTGCATAGCAATCTACAGATGGGTATATTCACTTACATTGATGCCTTCTGTCTCATGTATGGGTCTCAAGTTGGGGGTGGGGGTGAGGGTGTGGGTGAGGGTGGGGGTGAGGGTGGGGCTGAGCAGGGAAGGGAAAAATGTGGTTTAGCAGTTTCTTTATGTGTTTGTTTTTGTAGTTTGTTTGTGCTGACATGACAGTCGAAAATCCGTTCTAAACAATCGAAGGAAAAGAAAGAAGCAGCCTTCCACACATAAAAAACAACAACTAGGTGCTGCACTTTTGGGTAATAAGCAATATGCGCAAGAGGAAAAGGAGGGCGGAGAGAGAAAGAGAGAGAAGAGAGAGAGAGAGACAGAGAGAGAGAGAGAGAGAGAGAGAGAGAGAGAGAGGAGAGATTGATTAATGGATAGACAGATTGATTGATTGATTGATTCATTCATTCATTCATTCATTCATTTATTCATTCATTCATTGTTAATCTTTGTTCTCAAGGGAAAAAAATAATCAAAAGATTTTTTTCCATCTGTCCCTTATCCCCTTAAGGAACTCAAGGAACGTACACACGAACAGTATAATCATATAACATAAACTTTGGTTATACAATATAAATATCTAATGCATAAACCGCATTCTACTTGTCTGTGTGTTTGTGTTCTTGCTCTCAACATGAATCCTCAGCTATTTTCTGTTGTTGTTGTTGTTGTTTTTTCCCTCAAACTCAACTTAATCTTTTATTGGCATACTGTGTAAATCAAGAATGAATCAATTATGTGATAGACAGTCGGGTATTTATAACAATAAAATTCCGAAGCAAAGTAATGTCAGGATTAGAAGCGAGTCCACGAGAAAAGACAGTGATCATACCTTAGATAAAGGTAATCTCTCTCCCTGACTTTCCAAGTGTCGACGAGGGAAAACGAGAAAGAAGAAGCAGGATTTGGGAAGCCAGGGAAAATTGCTGGGGTGGGGGTGGGGGTGGGTGGGGAAGAAGACAGGAGATAAGATGGTCGAGTCAAAGAGACGGAGATGAAGGGGAAGGAAGGGGAGTGAGAGGGATGGGGGAGGATAGAAACACTTGGCAGCGTGAAAGTGGTTGTGGGAGAGTGTTGGTAATGAGGGAACGGGGGAGATGGGGAGAGAAGGTTACTGGTGAAACAGATTGTATATATGCGTGTGTGTGTGTGTGTGTGTGTGTGTGTGTGTGTGTGTGTGTGTGTGTGTGTGTGTGTGTGTGTGTGTGAGAGAGAGAGAGAGAGAGAGAGAGAGAGAGAGAGAGAGAGAGAGAGACAGCAACTCGATAAGGATAATTCGCTAGCTCCAGGTACTTTTTTTTTATTTGCCTTTATCATCCCTGTTCTCTTTCTGGCACGGCACTCAACGTCACTCATTCAGACTCCCCATGCACTACCGTATCCTGCTGCCCTAGCGCCAACATTCCACAGGAACCATACATGTGGGTCGCTGTAAAGCCACCCGCCGGAGGAGACGCTGGTGGTGAAAACCCAACATTAAGAGAGCTGGATCTCCTCCCCAACCCTGCACACCCCGCCCCCAAAGAAAAAAAAGATCATGTTTAAAGAATACGATTCATCATGTTTCAAGCACAACACGCACATCTTGGGCACAGAAGTGACCAGTTTGCACGAGGGAATACTTCACATGGTTTCCTAGTGGGACAGAGATATATACAACAACAGAAACAAAACCAGCAACAACACCAACAACGTATCTAGCCATCGCCATTCCTAGTCATTCCCAAAATGAATTCAGGGTCGGATTAGGATGCGATGGCTTTGTTCGCATTGAACTTGTGCGGAGATAAAAAAAAAAGACATTCATAAAGACTGTGTTTTTGTCATCTGTTTGGCTCTGTTTTGTTTTGTTTGCACACACACACGCGCGTATACGCGCAGAGGTAGTGAGTAGGCCCTGACAGAGAGAGAGAGAGAGAGAGAGAGAGAGAGAGAGAGAGAGAGAGAGAGAGAGAGAGAGAGAGAGAGAGAGAAGGGTGATCGGATGCGATGGTTTGTGGAGGATCGAAGCGACATCTGATCATATTAAGTTCTGTATTTATTTATGGATCCATTTTTAATTCATTTCCTATTTATTTATTTATTTATTCATTCATTTATTTATTTGTTTGTTTGTTTGTTAATTCCGTTTATTTATCCGTCTAGCCATCCATGAATTTATGCATTTGTGTGCTGATTTATCTGTCCATTTGTTCACTCATTCGTTCATTCATTTGCAGGCCTTTGCTATCTCATAAAATCGCAGTGCTCTCTCGGGCTGTGAAAATCATCGTTTGCATCTGGATCGTCTCCCTTCTGGTCGCTCTCCCTTACGCAGTGCACACCAGACTTTTCTACGCCGTCACGTGGCCTTCAACTGGCCAACCAGTGGCCGACTCTCTTGTCTGCTCCATCCCGGATAAATGGCTGGAGGG
>CM065724.1:36613581-36618581 GCA_033310375.1 Conus canariensis
TATGTGCTGGCCCATGTTCCACGACCCTTTCTGGCCTTTTCAGTCGAGGTTTTGTTTCCACGTCAGTTATCTTGACATGTCTTTCTGGTCTTCATTCATTCATTCATTCATTCATTCATTCATTCATTCATTCATTCATTCATTCGTTCTTTCATTCGTTCATTCATTCATTTATTCATTTACTCATTCATTCATTCATTCATTCATTCATTCATTCATTCGTTCGTTCGTTCGTTCGTTCATTCATTCATTCATTCTTTCATTCATTCATTCTTCCATACATAAATATTCATCCCCTCCCCCCTTCAGGTTTTGTTGTAGTGTATCTGTCATGTGAGTGGAGATGCACTGTGCTGCCGTGATGCCCCTGACAAGGCAGGACCAGCACATGGGACTTGGGTTTCTTTTCATATCAGAGTGAACGCTGTCCTTGACTTGGGTTTCTTTTCATATCAGAGTGAACGCTGTCCTTGACTTGGGTTTCTTTTCATATCAGAGTGAACGCTGTCCTTGACTTGGGTTTCTTTTCATATCAGAGTGAACGCTGACCTTGACTTGGGTTTCTTTTCATATCAGAGTGAACGCTGTCCTTGACTTGGGTTTCTTTTCATATCAGAGTGAACGCTGTCCTTGACTTGGGTTTCTTTTCATATCAGAGTGAACGCTGTCCTTGACTTTGGTTTCTTTTCATATCACAGTGAACGCTCTCCTTGACTGGTTACTTTTCTGGGCTGACGAGTCCGGTCTACCCGGCTATTTGTCCATACCTGGAGATGGTTTGTTCACTGGGGTGTCCTTCCTCAGGGTGAAGAGCTCACAGCGCGGCTTTTGATCGCATGATGTCCCTGTCGTAGGACATAAATGGGTATTTCAGTGGAAATAACAGTGCCACCTGTTATCCCGCCCCATCCTACTGGGAACATCACCAATTGACCCGGGACTGCTTATTCGACCAGGCAAGCCTGACTTTATCTTAGCTAACCCTCATATCAGGGGCATCGCCCTATCCGCCACCCGGGGACCCGCCTTGTAGATGGTGGTCGCTCCCTGCTCCTGCAGGAGAAGCAGAAAAGAAGATGGTTGGAGCAGCACCCAGACCTCAAGAAGAAGGACGCGTACTACCTGCTGCTCAGACCAGACTAAGCGCACTCCAGACTCAAACACCACATGTTCACAAAATTCCACACTGGCGAGTCTTCAAGGTGCCCATGCGGTACAGCCCCAATGACAGTGGAATACTTCCTGCAGGACTGTCCTGTACATAAAGATCTAAGAGCAGAGACCTGGTCTGCGGACACATCGACGAGGGAAAAGCACTATGGATCAGCTCTGGAGGGCTTCCGCCGTACAACAGCCATCGTCAGCGCCTCTGGGGTTCCTGTCTGAGAAGAAGAAGAAGAAGAAGAAGAGAAGAAGAAGAAAAAAGAAGAAGAAGAAGAAAAAGAAGAAGAATTTCTAATGTAGCGTCCACTCTCTGTCAGTACTTTCCGTTTGGTGTCAGTTATCCTTGCTTGTCTTCCTTCTTTTTCGATTTCTTGTTCTTGTTTTTGTTCTTCTTGCTTTTGCTCTTGTTGTTCCTGTTCTTGTTCTTAAGAGAGAGAGAGAGAGAGAGAGAGAGAGAGAGAGAGAGAGAGAGAGAGAGAGAGAGAGAGAGAGAGAATGCGAATGCGAATGCGAATGTTTATTCAGATTTTAGGCCTGGGCCCCTATCTGAAGGGGATGGTCGTTCACGACTCATATGAGAGAGAGAGAGAGAGAGAGAGAGAGAGAGAGAGAGGAGAGAGAGAGAGAAAGGGAGAGAGAGAGAGAGAGAGAGAGAGAGAGAAGGGGAACACTTTCAAAAACTTCTGCATGTCTTGGAAAACTTTGTACAATTTCCTACAGCTTCTCTCTTCTCCCCCCCCCCCCCCCCCCGTCCTTCCCCCTGTTCTTCTCCTCACTGTCTCTCTCCTTCTCATTCCTCCCCCGTTTTTCGGCAAACAGGAATGAGGACATTACACGTTAAGCCTGACTGTCAACATGAGGACATTACACGTTAAGCCTGACTGTCAACATGGGGACATTACACGTTAAGCCTGACTGTCAACATGAGGACATTACACGTTAAGCCTGACTGTCAACATGAGGACATTACACGTTAAGCCTGACTGTCAACATGAGGACATTACACGTTAAGCCTGACTGTCAACATGGGACCATTACACGTTAAGCCTGACTGTCAACATGAGGACATTACACGTTAAGCCTGACTGTCAACATGGGACATTACACGTTAAGCCTGACTGTCAACATGAGGACATACACGTTAGCTGACTGTCAACATGAGGATTCACGTTAAGCCTGACTGTCAACATGAGGACATTACACGTTAAGCCTGACTGTCAACATGAGGACATTACACGTTAAGCTGACTGTCAACATGAGGACATTACACGTTAAGCCTGACTGTCAACATGAGGACATACACGTTAAGCCTGACTAGCAACATGAGGACATTACACGTTAAGCCTGACTGTCAACATGAGGACATTACACGTTAAGACTGACATGGGTAAAATGAGGACATTACACGTTAAGCCTGACTGTCAACATGAGGACATTACACGTTAAGCCTGACTGTCAACATGGGGATATTAAGAATGGCAGCCAGAAACATGGAAGCAAAAACAAACTACATTACAATGAGGACATTACACGTTAAGCCTGACTGTCAACATGGGGATTAAGAATGCAGCCAGAAACATGGAAGCAAAAACAAACTACATTACAATGAGGACATTACACGTTAAGCCTGACTGTCAACATGGGGATTAAGAATGGCAGCCAGAACATGGAGCATAACAATTACATTACAATGAGGACATTACACGTTAAGCCTGACTGTCAACATGGGGATTAAGAATGGCAGCCGAGAACATGGAAGCAAAAACAAACTACATTACAATGAGGACATTACACGTTAAGCCTGACTGTCAACATGGGGATTAAGAATGGCAGCCAGAAACATGGAAGCAAAAACAAACTACATTACAATGAGGACATTACACGTTAAGCCTGACTGTCAACATGGGGATTAAGAATGGCAGCCAGAAACATGGAAGCAAAAACAAACTACATTACAATGAGGACATTACACGTTAAGCCTGACTGTCAACATGGGGATTAAGAATGGCAGCCAGAAACATGGAAGCAAAAACAAACTACATTACAATGAGGACATTACACGTTAAGCCTGACTGTCAACATGGGGATTAAGAATGGCAGCCAGAAACATGGAAGCAAAAACAAACTACATTACAATGAGGACATTACACGTTAAGCCTGACTGTCAACATGGGGATTAAGAATGGCAGCCAGAAACATGGAAGCAAAAACAAACTACATTACAATGAGGACATTACACGTTAAGCCTGACTGTCAACATGGGGATTAAGAATGGCAGCCAGAAACATGGAAGCAAAAACAAACTACATTACAATGAGGACATTACACGTTAAGCCTGACTGTCAACATGGGGATTAAGAATGGCAGCCAGAAACATGGAAGCAAAAACAAACTACATTACAATGAGGACATTACACGTTAAGCCTGACTGTCAACATGGGGATTAAGAATGGCAGCCAGAAACATGGAAGCAAAAACAAACTACATTACAATGAGGACATTACACGTTAAGCCTTACTGTCAACATGGGGATTAAGAATGGCAGCCAGAAACATGGAAGCAAAAACAAACTACATTACAATGAGGACATTACACGTTAAGCCTGACTGTCAACATGGGGATTAAGAATGGCAGCCAGAAACATGGAAGCAAAAACAAACTACATTACAATGAGGACATTACACGTTAAGCCTGACTGTCAACATGGGGATTAAGAATGGCAGCCAGAAACATGGAAGCAAAAACAAACTACATTACAATGAGGACATTACACGTTAAGCCTGACTGTCAACATGGGGATTAAGAATGGCAGCCGAAACATGGAAGCAAAAACAAACTACATTACAATGAGGACATTACACGTTAAGCCTGACTGTCAACATGGGTATTAAGAATGGCAGCCAGAAACATGGAAGCAAAAACAAACTACATTACAATGGGACATTACACGTTAAGCCTGACTGTCAACATGGGGATTAAGAATGGCAGCCAGAAACATGGAAGCAAAAACAAACTACATTACAATGAGGACATTACACGTTAAGCCTGACTGTCAACATGGGGATTAAGAATGGCAGCCAGAAACATGGAAGCAAAAACAAACTACATTACAATGACATTACACGTTAAGCCTGACTGTCAACATGGGGATTAAGAATGGCAGCCAGAAACATGGAAGCAAAAACAAACTACATTACAATGAGGACATTACACGTTAAGCCTGACTGTCAACATGGGGATTAAGAATGGCAGCCAGAAACATGGAAGCAAAAACAAACTACATTACAATGAGGACATTACACGTTAAGCCTTACTGTCAACATGGGGATTAAGAATGGCAGCCAGAAACATGGAAGCAAAAACAAACTACATTACAATGAGGACATTACACGTTAAGCCTGACTGTCAACATGGGGATTAAGAATGGCAGCCTGAAACATGGAAGCAAAAACAAACTACATTACAATGAGGACATTACACGTTAAGCCTGACTGTCAACATGGGGATTAAGAATGGCAGCCAGAAACATGGAAGCAAAAACAAACTACATTACAATGAGGACATTACACGTTAAGCCTGACTGTCAACATGGGGATTAAGAATGGCAGCCTGAAACATGGAAGCAAAAACAAACTACATTACTTATGTGATTTCCTTAATAAAGTAATGGAGTTGTGGACGACAAACTCATACATCCATACACACGCACGCACGCATGCTAGCGCGCGCGCGCGCGGGCACACACACACACACACACACACACACACACACACACACACACACACACACACACATAGAAACATAATCACGCACCGACGCAGACAGACAGACAGACA
>CM065724.1:36623581-36626081 GCA_033310375.1 Conus canariensis
GTGCGTGTGTGTGTGTGTATGTGTGTGCGTATGTGTGAGTGCGTGTTTGTGCGTGAGTGCGTGCGTGCACGTATATGCGCGTGGACGTGCACATACATTGTCTGGAATTCTCGCGTATGGCCTCGGCAGGCTCTACATACACTTCCTGGAAGCTACTTTCCCCTCCATCCTTCCCGTCGCCGCCTCCTTCTTCCTCATCCCTCCCCTTACGGCAAACAGGCGATCACACTCTCAGCCATGGGATGAAGGATGACAGCCTGAAATATTGAAGCAGGAACAAACAGATTACCGTTCATTTCTGATTCACTGATGGAAGAAATGTGGTTGTGGACAACACATGGAAATGCACACGCAATAACCCATGTGCATACGTGCGGGCGCATGCTCACACACACACACACACACACACACACACACACACACACACACACACACACACACACACACACACACACACACGCACGCACACGAAGACACTCAACTCTCTGTGTGTCTCTTTGTCTCTCTGTCTCTTTTCTGTCTGTCTGTGTGCGTGCCTGTCTGTCTATCTGTCTGTCCGTCTCTTTCTGTCTCCTTCTCTCTCTCTCTCTCTCTCTCTCTCTCTCTCTCTCTCTCTCTCTCTCTCTCTCTCTAAATCGTAGTTTTGACACCGACAAGACTTGAGGTACCCCCTTTAAGAAACAATCCCGAGAGATTTTGTTATAATCCCGTCGCAACATTTTGCCCATATTGTATGAATGCGGATGAGGATGTAAAACACCTTATATATATATATATATATATATATATATATATATATGTTTGTGTAGGAGAGAGAGAGAGAGAGAGAGAGAGAGAGAGAGAGAGAGAGAGAGAGAGAGAGAGAGAGGTGTCCTCTGTACACTGATTTAAGAGACAGGTTTCTTGGTCTCTATCTTAATGTTCAGTTAGAAATTCTTTTGAATGGTGTGGATAAACAATTTTCTCGTGCAGCGGCAAAATACATATTTCACTCATTTAAGCGTAGAAAAAAACCAGTTAACTGCCTTTGACATGCAAAATGATCTTCAGTTAGATATAGCTTCTTTAAAACACTGAGCTGTAGAAGTGTGGTGTGTTTTCTTCTTCCAATTCAGAACGCTTATAATCGGAGTTAATATGAACTTGTTGATCAGGATAGTTATGTTGAATGAGTGATTTCAATATCTGAGCTACGGTTATTTCCTTTGAACGTATTTGTGTACATGAGGTATATGTATGTACTCGCTGTTGTATTCCCGCCATCTACCCATTCCCTTCCCCACCCACGTCCCCAACTTCTCCTACTACCGTTGTGCAACATGCCTATGGCCTGTATGCATTAAACGTTCGCATTTGCGTTCGCATTCGCATTCGCATTATCTCTCTAAATCACACACACACGCACGTACAAACAAACAAACAACACACACACACACACACACACACACACACACACACACACACACACACACACACACACACACACACACACACACACACACACACACACACGAAAGCATGGACAAAGGCACATGTAGACATATGCCTCTGTGGAAATAATGGAAGATTTTTCAGTACCAGTTGCAGATTCCAGTCTTTAGATTGTTTTGTTCCAGAAATTTCCAGTTTTATCTTACTATCTTACTCTCTTGGACTCTCAACAAATAGTGCTGCTCCTGCTGCTTATTATGATTGTTATAATGACAATAACGATCATTATCCTTATCATCATCAAAATTCTTCTTCTTCTTATTATTATTATTATTGTTATCATTATCATTATTATCATTATTTTAATCATTATTATCATTATCATAATAATTATTAATATTATCATTATTATTATCATTACTATAATGATAATGATAACAATAATAATGGTACTACTATTACTACTACTACTGCTGCTGCTGCTGCTGCTGCTGCTGCTGCTGCTGCTGCTTATAATATGGTTATCATCATAATTGATTATTGTTATTATTATTGTTTTTATTATCATTATCATTAACCCTTTCACCGCCAGACGTTCTGCTTTGCATGAATCCCCATCGCCAGCCATTTTTGCGAAAAACTATAATTTCATACCAGCATGTGTGAAACGCAGATGTCTCAGGAACTAGAACATCAATTTTCTCTTTTTTTTCTAAATGGAGGAGAAAAAGTGTATTATTGTAAAATTATAATACATTAGTAATGGTAAGTCAAGAACAATTTCAATTGTGTTAGTAATTTCAAGTAAAAAAAAAGCAAAATAAAATTTTGAATGTTATCTTTCATCTCAACATGAAAAAGAAGTAAGCATGCCAACAAACTCTGAACAGGGAAGGAAAAATACTCCACTCACCACATGAAGACCAGAAAGTATGTAGTATCCATCAGAAGAATGAAAAATACAGCCTCAAACCCATATACTCCAAATCAGAAAACTGGTGATGGCAGTGCACAATAGGCAGGCAAATATCAAGTTTGTGAGTGTGTCCAGGGTTCAGTTTTCAGACAG
>CM065724.1:36631081-36633581 GCA_033310375.1 Conus canariensis
GAAGCTCAAATTTCACAACTTAAAATATATTGCAGTAATAAGGTTGCAGACTATTCATCTTGCAATGCGCAACATACATTGCAGTACAACTCCTGCACGCATCATTGCAAAGCAGTACCAACATTGCATTGCTATTGCGCTCATTGCATTGCATATACAACACAGTACACAACTTCATTGCATACAGCTACATTCATTCAGATCACACAACACCACGACACTACAAGACACAACACAACGACACTACACATACACTACACTACACTACACTACACTACACTACACTACACTACACTACACACGAACCGCACCGCACACGCACTACACTACACTACACTACACTACACCGCACGCACACCGCACCGCACCGCACTACATACACTACACTACCTACACTACACCACCGCAACCACTACCAACTACACAACACTACACACCGCACCGCACGCACCGCACTACACTACACTACACTACACTACACTAACCACACCACACCACACCCACACACCATACCACACTACATTACACCACACACACTACACTACACCACACTACACCACACCACACCACACCACACCACACCACACCACACACACAACACTACACTACACTACACTACACTACACTACACTACACTACACTGCACAACACAACATTACACTACAATACACGACACAACGCGCCCCGAAAACACGACACGACACGACACGACACGACACACGACACGACACGACGCTACATCAAAAAGCACTATAGCCAAACAGTACAGTACAGTACAGTACAGTACAGTACAGCACAGTACAATACAGCACAGTACACTATACTACGCCACACTACACTGCACAAGATGGGAGAGGGCGGGTGAGGAAGGGATGGGATGAGTACTTGAAGGGTAGGATTGGGAATAGGGAGGCTAAGGGAGGAAGTATCGTGTGTGTGTGTGTGTGTGTGTGTGTGTGTGTGTGTGTGTGTGTGTGTGTGTGTGTGTGTGTGTGTGAAGGCAGAGGGGGTGGGGAGTTGAGGTTAGGAAGAAGTGGTAATGAAAGCACGCACTTCTAAATAGCGGTAATCCTGGCTACACGTCAGTCCCTGCTAATGGAATCCTGATAAATTGTTATATTACGATGCTCCAAACGTGAGGTGTGACATTGGATTTCTGTCTTTTGGGTAAAGAAAAAAAGATGCCACCTGTCGTCAATTTCTTAGCATTGCATAAATCGCACCCGTGTGTGTGTGTGTGTGTGTGTGTGTGTGTGTGTGTGTGTGTGTGTGTGTGTGTGTGTGTGTGTGTGTGTGTGTGTGTGTCGCGCGCGCGTGCTCGTGCGTGCGTGCGTGCTTGCGTAGGTGTGTACGTGTGTGCGTGCGTAAATGCGTGCGTGTGTGTAAATGCGTGCATGCATACGTGTGAGTGCGTGCGTGAATGTGTGCGTGTGTGCATTCGAGTGACAGGACAAAACATAACCAGTCATTCATTTAGGGTAACTGGAAAGGCACATTCCTCAATTGATTTAATCCATTTGCATTAGCTCTACACTTGGTGTTGGAAAATGCTATTCTGAAGAGTCTGTTCTGAAAATAGATCCGTCTTTTATGTCCTTTCCATAGAAACAGTACATACGTGTAATACATTCAAGGTGGTACAGAATGCGTCATGTGTGTGGGAAAAAACACACTATACGTCATCACACTGCACTGTACTACACTGCATTACCGTGCACTACAGTACACTACAGTGCGCTACACTGCACTACAGTACACTACAGTGCGCTACACTACACTACACTGCACTACACTACACTGCACTACACTACACTACACTACACTACACTACACTACACTGCACTACACTACACTGCACTACACTGCATACACTACACTACACTACACTACACTACACTACACTGCATACACTACACACACTTCACTACACCACACTACACTACACACACTACGCTACACTACTTTACACTACACTACACTACACTACACATGCACTACACATCTTTATATTTCATTATACGAGACTAGACTAGACTAGACTGACTAGACAAAACTAGACTAGACTGCACGAGACGAGACGAGATAAGACGAGACGAGACGAGACAAGACTAGAAGAGACGAGACGATACCAGACTAGGCTAGACGGGACTAGACTAGACTAGACTAGATTTTTCAGTTCAGGTCAGCCAAGTCATGAGATCACAGCTGGGTCTATATCTGGAAGCATTAAAGGATTTATTAGATAAGTAAGATGAACGAATTTTAAGATGAAGATCCTACGGACAAGACTTTGCAGATGCCTGACCTACGAATCAGATGGAAAAAAAGACCACCTTCTTGCTGATCCCTTCAACATTCTCTCTCTCTCTCTCTCTCTCTCTCTCTCTCTCTCTCTCTCTCTCTCTCTCTCTCTCTCTCTTCCGTTCGTATATCTGTCTGTCTGTCTGTCCGTCTGACTGTCCGTCCGTCTGTCTGTCCGTCCGTCTGCCTGTCTGTCAGT
>CM065724.1:36643581-36648581 GCA_033310375.1 Conus canariensis
TGCAGGTTTTTTTTTTTGTTTTTTTTTTTGCCTTATCAACAAGACTGAGCCCCGAAGCCATGGAGTTCACAGCGCGGTAGTATCTTGATCTGTGCCATTTATCCCGGATCCATTAACGGTGATTGACGTGCAGCCAGGAAAACTGGCTTTGGATGCACGTGCTTCCATTAACACCCTTCAATACCTCATCCCCACCTACACACACACACACACACACACACACACACACACACACACACACACACACACACACACACACACACACACACACTCACAAGCATACACACACACACACACACACACACACACACACACACACACATATACATGGCACACACACACACACACACACACACACACACACACACACGCACACACGTGTGCACGTGCGCGCGTGCTCACACATACACATGCTTAACTCACACACACACACACACACACACACACACACACACACACACACACACACACACACACACACACACACACACCACACACCACACACACACACACACACACACACACACACACACACACACACACACCTCACACACACACATACATCACACACACACACACACACACACACACACACACACACACACACACACACACACAACACACACACACACACACACACACACACACACACACACACACACACACACACACACACACACACACACACACACACACACACACACACACACGAGCCCGCTCATCCCTCATTCCCCTGTTGTCCCTTCTCCTTCTCTCCTGTGTTGTCTAGATCACTGTTTGTTTTTTCTTCCATGCGTTATACAATCCATTTTTCCTTCTGCTCAAGGATGAACTAAAATCATAATTGTATTGACTGGTGTCTTATAGCATGCATAGTGTAGTGTAGTGTAGTGTAGTGTAGTGTAGTGTAGTGTAGTGTAGTGTAGTGTAGTGTAGCGTAGTGTAGCGTAGTGTAGTGTAGTGTAGTGTGGTGTAGCGTAGGGTAGTGTAGCGTAGCGTAGTATAGTGTAGCGCTGTGTAGTGATACAAAGTGTTTGGCTTTTTCTTTTATTGGAACCTGTTTTAACCTTTGGAGAATTGATTTGATTGCCAAATTCAATTTAAGCCAAGGTATCATTTACAGAAACAAGCCAAACTTCGTATAGACCAGAGTAACGCTATTTCAGTCGTATTTAGGACGAGCTCCAATAATTTTTTTTCCCACTTTTGTAATATTTTTTTTCTCTGTCGAACTCAACACATGAACTATTTTTTTTTGTTCCTAGCTCATTTATTTAGAATGTGAAAACTGCTGTACCCCACAGCAAAAGTATACCGAGAGTTATGCATCTCCACTTCACCCCTACTCCGCAACCCTCAAGAAAAAGCCATCGTAAAAGCTGATTTTGACACCCCCCCCCCCCTCCACGAAAAATAAAAAATAAATAAATAAAACATTTATAGGGCTTACATATATTTTCTACTCCAAGTCTCTCTCTCTCTCTCTCTCTCTCTCTCTCTCTCTCTCTCTCTCTCTCTCTCTCTCTCTCTCTCTCTCTCCATCCGTACGTGCGAACGGTGTGTGTGTGTGTGTGGGGGGGGGGGGGGAGTGGGGGGAGGGGTAGGGGTGAGAGAGCGAGAGAGAGAGAGAGAGAGAGAGAGCGAGAGAGAGAGAGAGTGTGTGTGTGTGTGTGTGTGCGTGCGTGCGTGCGTGCGTGCGTGCGTGCGTGCGTGCGCGAGCGCCCGTGTGCATGTGTGTCAGCGTGTGTGTGTGTGTGTGTGTGTGTGTGTGTGTGTGTGTGTGTGTGTGTGTGTGTGTGTGTGTTGGGAAGAAACGTGCATTAGAATATAATTTTCAACCTTTCACTGACTACATATGGGAGCCATCACATTTTCCCTTATGAAGAAAAATCCTTTATTACGCCTGTCCAGAGACGATGTTCAGCTCCTCGGTGAGACTGATCAGTAGACCTGGCCCAGGTGTGTTAGTTTATGCACGGATAAAACAGAGACGCATCATTCACAAATCTGTGGTATTTCTTAATATTACAAAATATACATCACATTTTAATGGTCCTGCAAGGCAATTTGACAAGCAGCACAAATAGAAAATAAAAAGAAATCAGCAGAAAGAAATATGCAGCAAAAGAAGACAATAAAAACAACTGAAAAAGAAACCTTTGCACCTCTGTTTGACAATCTGGTACAGGATGCTGGGGACAGGTGCCAAAATTCCGCCAAGAGTGTGACAGATCGGTTCTACAGTTTTATAACTTAAGCATTGACAGTGCAATTTGTAATGAACTTTAGCACAGACTATCCATTTATTGGTCAGCTCCATCACACTCAGTTCTCTTGAAGGAAAAAGGCGCCTCGAGCAGGTGAGTGAAACGAGAAATAAAACAAGCAAAATCTATTAAAAGGCTCCTTAACTTTTTTTTCCCAAATGTTTTTGTTTCAAATTTCCTTATCGTCATGATACACTCAAAACATTTGTTCAGAGAGAGAGAGAGAGAGAGAGAGAGAGAGAGAGATAGAGAGAGAGACAGAGACAGAGACAGAGAGAGAGAGAGACAGAGAGACAGAGAGAGACAGAGACAGAGACAGAGAGACAGAGAGAGAGAGTAACAGAGACAGAGACAGACAAAGAGAGTATGGTGAACGTTGGTTATAACAAATCCTTTTGAGAAAAAGAAAAAAGAAATCTTCACTGTAAAGATAGGGAATCTGCTGGGATATGGAGTGGGGGTAGGTGGGGTGAAGGGAATGGAGGAAGGGACCATACAGATAGATATAGAAGTTAAAAAAAAACATGGACACATAGTCCTACATGCATATGTAATCATTGTAACTATGTTCTGCACCAAAACAAACAACATCAACGAACAGCTCCAACACTTACCACAACAACGCGAAAGGCTGTAGGAAGGGGAATTGAGACCAAGAAGAAGCTGAAGAATAAAAAGAAATCTCATACATTAAATTCCTCTCACTTTTTCTCAGTATCCAACTCCTCATACAGCTATCCAGCAACCATAGTAATGCTCCCTCCCACTCCCGCATTCTCACCCTCCAACTCCCGTCCTCCCTCCCCTTCCTTGAGGTCGATCGAGCGATAAAACAACCGGAGCTGCCGACACACCATATTTTAGAGCTGTCCGAACTATCCCTCGTATTGTAGAGACAAAACACGTCTGGCTAGGAATCATTTTTTGTTTGTTTGTTTCTGATATAACCAGAAAATAGGAGTCTGAAATAACAGAGAGAGAGAGAGAGAGAGAGAGAGAGAGAGAGAGAGAGAGAGAGAGATTTTCCACCTCTCCCCTTTGCTTGTTTTGAGCAATTTGTTCGGATTCTGTTTTGTTGTTGTTGTTGTTGTTGTTGTTGTTGTTGTTGTTGTTGTTGTTGTTGTGTTGCTTCGTCCTCAAAATGTATGTGTTTTTCTCACTCCCTCCCTCCCTCATTCCCTCCCTCCCTCCCTCCCTCCCTCTCCCTCATTCTGCTTGTCCGTCTGTCTGTCTGTCTGTCTGTCTGTCTGTCTGTCTGTCTCTCCCCTCTCTCTCTCTCTCTCTCTCTCTCTCTCTCTCTCTCTCTGTGGATTTTTGTTTGTTTGTGCGTGCGTGCGTGTGGTGTGTGTGTGTGTGTGTGTGTGTGTGTGTGTGTGTGTGTGTGTGTGTGTGTGTGTGTGTGGCGTGCGCACGCCCGCGCGCGCTCGCGTGTGTGTGTTTGTGTGTGGGTGCATGCGCGCGCACATAAGCATATGTGTTTATGTGTGTGCATTTGCGTGTGTTGTCCGCGACCACGTTTCTTTTATCAGTTTTTTTTTTTCCTTTTTTTTTCTTTTCGCGTACGCAGGCTGATACTTCTGCGGACACTCCCTGTACAGACAGGCAAGGATTAATCCCATCTACCCAACAAAGGGAATGGGGTTTTGTGTGTCTGACCGTTTTTTTATCCCGCCAATTGGACAGCCATACTCCAGCTTCGGGGAAGGTGCATGCTATGTGTCACGTGTCATCCATACCAACGGCCAAACTGGCTTCTCTTCCGAAAGTTGGTGATCGGATTTCAAGTATGTGCAAGATGTTATGCGTGCGTTCACACACGGAACCTCGGTTTATAGTCTCATTCGAAGGACTGTGTGGGAAATGGAGTCAGAACCAATGTTAACTCCGAGGGAAAAATCCCCCTGTACCGAAACGGCCAGGCGGAGATTCGAACCAGCACCCCCAAGATTACGAGTCCGGCGCTCTGCCACTAGGCTATTCCGGCCTCCTTTTATCAGTAAGTCATAAATGTACAGTAATCTGTTTGCTCCTACTTCAATATTTCAGGCTGTCATCTTTAATCCCTTCGCTGAGAGTATGGTTTGACATGTCATCTTCTGATCTCCTGTTTGCCGTAAGGCGGAGGGATGAGGAAGAAGGTGGCGGCGAGGGGAAGGATGGAGGGGAAAGCAGCTTTCAGGAAGTGTACGAAGAGTCTGTTAAAGTAAGACACAAGTGTTCAAGACAATGTGCATGCACACACACACACACACACACACACACACACACACACACACACACACACACACACACACACACACACACACACACACACACAGGCTTACAAACACACTTACACACAAAACACACACACACACACACACACACACACACACACACACACACACACACACACACACACACACACACACTACAACACACACACACACACACACCACACACACACACGTGCACACACACACACCACACACACACACACACACACACACACACACACACACACACACACACACACACACACACACAGATAGAAGGGGGTAGGTTTGGAAAGACAAAGATGGAGAGGGAAAAAGAGACACAGACAGACAGACACACAGACTGACACTGGGAAAACACAAAGAGAGAAAGGGGAAAAACCTGAATGAAAAATAAAGAAAAAAGATGGCAACAAGAAAAAGGGGGGAAAGAAAGAAATGAAGAAAAGGAGATAAAGAACAGAATAAAAAAGAAATG
>CM065724.1:36658581-36666081 GCA_033310375.1 Conus canariensis
AAATTAACCTGTGAAATATTGAATCAGAAGCCATGGGTATTTCTGTAGAAACTTTGCGCTCCCGGGCTAGGGGACAGTTGTAAGACATTGCTTGGTGAATTAGGAAAAAAAAAAAAAAAGGGGGGGGGGGGGCGGGGAGATGGGTGCGGGGGGTGACCTGGGTGAGCAGGGACAGTGCCATGAACTATTTTACTGAAAGCTTTGACGCAGTAATAAAATAAACGAGAAACAAAGCAATGAGACAACTTTGTGTACAATGTTCTCCGCTGTAAAACTTGGACCGAGTGCAATGAAGAGAGGTGCGAAATATTGTTCTCTGTACAGTGAAATCAGCTGTGCTGTATCAGCTACACAGCAGTGAAATTTCGTATTTGTGACAATTAATACAGCTGTGAAATATTGTCATGGGTACAACAGACATAGCTTTGAAATGCTGCACTAGGGCCAACGAACACGGCTATTAAATATTGTACTGGGGATAACGGACATAGCTGTAAAGTTTTATACTGGCTACAACGGCCGCTGCCATGAAGTAATACACTGGCGGCTATGGACACAATTGGAAAACATTGTACTTTGGACTATGAACACAGCTGTGAAATATTGCATTGAGAGTAAACGACGCAATTATGAAATATTACAGACGCCGAAATGTTGCAATGCATACAGTTGACACAGCCACAAAGTAGTGTGCTGGAGGCAATGTACATATTTGTATAAATATTGCTCTGGCGACAGATGACACAGCTGCGAAATATTACACTGGGACAATGAACACCACTTTGAGACATTGTACTAGGGACACTCGACACAAATATGAAGTACCGCTAGGAGACCCCAGACACAAATGAACTGAGCTTAGTTGGCACGGCTGTAAAATACTGCAGTAGAAAGTCCTGGCATCGAAGATTTAGTCAAAGTAAAATACTACAGTAGAAAGACCTGGCATCGAAGATTTAGTCAAAGTATCAACTGAAACAAAACGATGGTTAGGTTGTAGAAGAAAAGAAATAGTGACAATGTGTATTTTGATGTCAAGAAACTCTACGCTCAGGTTTGGCGTAGTCGTTCCATGCGCGAGTTGGAAAAAAAAAGTATTTTTATACAGACATATGCAATGACAAAAAAGCTTCCTAATAGACAGGACTACTGTGGCTGGAGTGGGAGCGACATACTCGGTTTCAAAGGAAAATTATATTGGAATTCCACATAGCTCAGTGGTTACTCCAGTCTTTTTTTATATCATGATACATGGCACGCACGAGGCTGTGCTAAAAATGCAACATTTATTCAATAAACAAATAGCATATGTATGTGCATGGATGTAAATTTAAAAGAAAATGTCAATGGCACAAATAACAAAAAAAAATGTACTGAGTTCGTTTGGCTGCACGTGTTAGAATTTGTCATTATCTAATATTTCATTATTTTAAAAAAAGTGAAATATCTGTGAGTTGTTATAACAAATAACGCCGACACAGCAATGTAAAAAAAAACGTTTATACATTAACAGAGGCAAGGACAAGTTATAAAAAAAAAGTTCTACAAGTCTTATAAAACCCTACCTTTCTCATGGGCAAGGAGCGTACCTTGGTGTCCAAAACATAAAAAACACAAAAACTGCAAACCTTGGACTGCAAAGACTTTCGATTAGTGTTGGTGTTCCTAGTAGAGTCGTCATATACGGGGAAATTCCAGGGCAGTTAGAGTTTCGCCATTTTACATATGCCAAGAAATGTATCTTCAAACTTTGTTATGAGAACAACTAAAATTCACAATTGCATCGGGAAGAACTATGAGTGAAATCAAAATACGAGTTTCCGAAAGGGCAACGATATTCATCGCAGATGACAGTAGTTAAATGTACATCACATTTTCTTGAAAGGTCTGAAAAAAACGAAACAGAGAGAGAGAGAGAGAGAGAGAGAGAGAGAGAGAGAGAGAGAGAGAGAGAGAGAGAGAGAGAGAATGCAATTACATGCGCCTATTCCATCATGGAAGGCATTAAAGCCATCACTTGATATCCTTAAACTAAACCGAAAAAAAGAGAAGAAAGCGTTTTCATGAAGTCCATTCGAGAGAAAAAATCGATGAGAAGTACCACATTCACCCCCTAGTTTTGAAGGACAGCTAAGTACTTAGTGAAACAATGTTACTGCAGCTTTTGTCATATCCCCTCTCAAAGTTGAGGTCTGTTCTTCCAAGGCAGCAAACTGTGTCACAAAGTCACGGCTGAACTTACACTTATGATGGCAGCTTTGGAGTATGTAGTAAACCATCCAATGACTATAGCTAGAACGGCCTTTGTAGTCGACTTAAAATCGGTTTTATACAGCATAAATTCCTTCAGTGCAAGTACACAGCTTGATCGCGTTCACAAAATGTTATTCATAATAATGTCTGTCAGTAAAAATCGCTGTTATAAAGTTTTGTTGAATACCATCTATCCCTGGCGTACACGGCGATGATCGGGCTAACAGAGTTGCTAAGGGTACAAGAAAATTACAGAAAGCAGAAAGTTAACTATTCTCCCATCAGCTGCTGAAAATTATAGGCTGTTAAAAATAAAGCAATAGAAAAGATTTGATAGAACTATTGATGGGAAGATTCTATTCCTGACGAAAACTGCATTTTCATTGAAAACTACATCATAAAAAAATTATCTCGCATTAGTTTTACACTATATTTTGTTCTTCTTTTAAAGATTAATGGTCTGTATAACGAAGTTCTCAACAAACCAACAAACCAACAACAAACGAACAAACAAGCTGGCAGACAAACAAAACTGCCTATTTTGTGAACTCATTACACTTAATCTCGCTGTCTCCCGAATCCCCCCCCCCCCCCCCCCCCCCACCCCCCCCACCCCTTTTTTTTTAAAAACAAATCCTTACTTGAAAATAAAGTTTAAACAAATACTGAATTGAAAAAGGAATCGCCGAAAATTCAATACATAGTTAAATTAGAGTATATTTTTGAAATGATTTTCGTCTACATTATGTGCCGAATTCCATTTCTTCATTGTTATTTTCTAGTTTGGCGTCATATACTTTACCATGTCAGACCATAGCATTCAACGGCAGTTAGCCAGCTCTGTCAGGCCGAATTTTTTCCGTGGCCAATGCAGTCATAAGACAGTCACGTGATGTCACCCCACTTCCGGCCCCGGAAGAAGCCAGTGTCAACTTCCTATAAGCCATTCATCTTCGGCCTGCCGTCAAAGCAAGATAAGTCTTGTGCTCTGTCTCGCCTATACTTGCCTTTGTGTTAACTTTGCTGTGTTTTGTTCTATACTTGATTCAGTTGTGGCTTGCAAATGTGAGGCTCTTGGTGGGAGCGTATTTATCAAAAGATTTGTCTCTTTTACCGGCACTCTCGGGAGCGTATTTATTAAAAGATTTGTCTCTTTTACCGGCACTCCCGCGACTTTGTTACTCGCGATCGTCGGCACCGCTCGCCGGTCGTGTTCCCCCACCATATTGCCGAGCCTCGGGTTCAGCACGCATTTTGTGCTGGTTCCGGCTTGCACTAGACCCTGAGTATTTTTGCCGTGTGAGGCTCTTGGTGGGAGCGTATTTATTAAAAGATTTGTCTCTTTTACCGGCACTCTCGGGAGCGTATTTATTAAAGATTTGTCTCTTTTACCGGCACTCTCGCGACTTTGTTACTCGCGATCGTCGGCACCGCTCGCCGGTCGTGTTCCCCCACCATATTGCCGAGCCTCGGGTTCAGCACGCATTTTGTGCTGGTTCCGCTTATTAAGGTTTAGGGCTCAATAACTATCACACCTGTACTCTTTACCCTTCACAGGTAGAACGTGTTCGAGTAAGGGTGTGTGACACTGATCTGCTTATTAAGATTTAGTGCCCAAGAACTATCACACCTATACACAGTGATACTCCACGTGTAGAGATTGCTATTAATAGCCATACCAGTCACACGACCGGTGGCGTGTACGGGTAGTTCGAGTTTTCAGTCGATCTCTCGAGCACTTTGCACGACACCACACGGACGATCGAGATTAATTGATTTTCTCGATCGGCCACCTTGTCTCCTCTTTGCGGTCGTGTGTTCCGGGTTTGCTCTATCCACCTGTGCCCAACATGGTGAAGGACACCGCCGGGTCGAGCCACTCCACTGCTCGGAGTTCGCTCAATTTCCCGGAGAACCCGCGGGTCGATTCCATCTCGGAGCAATCCGTTCGCACTGATGAACGTACGGTTCGGGTAGACAGAGACGACTTCTCCGCGGAAGGGACGCGTGATCTTCCTCGTCTACCAAACCGACGGACGCACGACCGCGGCGTCCCAAGGCTGATAGGCAAGCGGCCACCATTTCAAAATGCCTTTCATTTGATCTGCCTGATAGTCTAAGGGCAAAGCTCCCCTCAAGGTGCTGCCCAGAAAGTCTAATGGCAAGGCTCCCCTCAAGGGGCCCGGCCGAGCAAAGACTAGCCAACGGAATTCGCCCTCCCCCACCCCTTCTCCATCGGCCAGCTTGCCCTCTAGCCTACGGACTCGCTCGGAGACTTCTAACTATCATGCTGAGTCACGCGAATCTCGGCCCCCGGGGCACCTTGCCGAGCCGCGGACCAGCACGGGTGACGGATCTGGGATGGAATCACCATCCGTCACTCGCCTTGATGAGTCACGTATCTCTTTTTCCCCCAAATTGATACGTGCACTCATAGCGCTCGGCCCCACCGGGCACAGGTGCAGCCAACACCTGAGCTCGAGGAGCGCTTCGACTCCGGAAGCAGCCTTATGGTCACCCCGACGCACGACCTCGGTGGTGTCCATAATCCTGGGCGTGCGGGCACGCCGCGCCATGGGCCCGGCCGTGCCCATGCACAAGGACGGTCGACCTACCCCGATCGAACGTCACCTTCTTCCCTAGGGGTATTGGACGTTGGGGAACCGACCTTTCGGATCCCCATTTGGGCAACGTCCGCGGTCCCGCTCCTCCGGGGGGAGGATCTACCAGCGGGACCAAGGGTAACCTGACATATTCCTCCAGGGGGAGGAACACGGGACCGCATCCTGACCAATCCGCACTTTCGCGGGTTGGGGGCTCGACTTCCGCATCCTCCTCCATACCATTATGGCCCTCCCAGGCCCATTCCAAGGACGTGTATGGTGCAGTGCACGGACCTGGACGGGGACGACAGGCCACGGCCTCTCAAGCCCCCCCCCAACAGTGATTCAGGTTACCCGGGTCCCCGGGGACTTTCTGCCTACAAGAAGAAGAGGGTCTCGTGGCTACGACTCGGCGGATGTCTGACCTACGCATTCGCCCAACGCGCTGGTCAGACCTTGAGTGCGGCCTACCTACCATGGTTTTTCCCCAGGGCCGCCACAGCCCGTTTACCTCCCCGGGGACCGGTGGCTCTAT
This sequence comes from Conus canariensis, assembly GCA_033310375.1. Taxonomy (NCBI): domain Eukaryota; kingdom Metazoa; phylum Mollusca; class Gastropoda; order Neogastropoda; family Conidae; genus Conus; species Conus canariensis. Next base: position 36,663,973 of record CM065724.1, read on the forward strand.
GCCCCCGAGAGAGACCAGTGGCTTAACGCCACACACCCAGCACGACCAGCTACATGGTCGAATGTGGCACCCGGCCTCACTTACCTGGGTCGACCTTGGTCTCCCTCCTCGGGCGCTGTCCTATCGGCAGGACGATGTCCCGGCCGCCGATTATAGGGCCACCGGGGACACACTACAGGCACCCCTCGACTTACCTCCTGAAGACGGGTGCTATGAACCCTCTCAGGACCAGTACCTCCCTGAGGCGGACGATGACGAGGAGCTAGCCCCCACCTCATTGTACGATGTCCGCACGATAGAACGGTGGCGACCAGACCTCGTTAGGAGGGAGGCCGCACCCGCTGACGAATTTCTCTCCCTCTCCCCCGGCCCAGAGATCTAGACCAATCTACCCAAGAACCCCTCAGTCGCCTCCTTGTTTACGGACAATCCCGTGACCAGGGAGATGGGCATTTCCCAGTCGGACCGTCGGTTGATCCCCCACCTGCCCCCCCCTACTTCCGGCGCCATCTCCTTTAAGAACCTAAAGGAATGGGTCCGAGTAGCCAGGATGGGCATCCTCCACACCACGGCGGGACACACCTACTTGGACATGCCCCTTCAGCGAGCGGAGGCTCTATGGCCGGAGGACGATGGTGCCATCCCAGTACCGGGGGACCCGGGCTCTGAGGCGCACCAAGAGCCTGACCCTCGCTTGTTCAGCGATCCTTTCATGCGACACCTAGTTAACAGGATTTCGCATCACCTTTCGGCTGCGGCGGACAGCGCAGCCAGAAGCCACTTCAACTGCTTGTTGGTCGCGAGAGAGGCCGTGCTGGCGCGGACCTCTCTCTCCCCGACGCTTAAGGCAGCCCTGCGATGCATCCCGGGCCAGGTCCAGTCGCTCTTTGGCGACTACTCGGCTGACGTCATAGCACAAGCAGTTGAGGAACGCAAGCAGGCTGTGTCCTTTGCGCCCAGGCCACCGCCACGCCCTGCTAGACCCCCACTTCGTTCCTTCCCCAGGCACAGACCCTATCCCAGACAATCGCCTTCCCGCACCGCACGGCCCGCCAAGCGACCTAATCTTCCCCCAAGGCCTAAGCCAAAACCCCATCAGCAAAATTTTCGGTTAGGCCAACAGTCACGCTCCCGGAGCTGACTAGGGAGACAGCCCGAGGGGGACTTAGATCAAGTAGCACCCCCCTCGCCCTATCCCCCACCCACCAGCCCAGACCCTCGCCCCCCCTGGCGGGCAGCCTCTCCCGGCATGCCCACCAGTGGAGACGCATACGCCTCACCCCTGGATAGTGGCGGTGCTACAGGAAGGGTTTCGCCTTCCTTGGGCCCACGAGCGTCCCCCCCCTCATGCTATCTCCCCCTCCCTCCCCCAACGAACCCTCCCCCGCCAAAGCAGAAGCTCTTCGCACGGAAGTCCAAGACCTCCTCAAAAGAGGGGCCATCTCGGAGATTTCCCACCCAAACCCCGGCTTCTACTCTTTGTGATCCCAAAAGCCTCGGGAGGATGGAGGCCCATTCTAGATCTTTCGCCCCTCAACAAGTTCCTCAGGCCCACCAAGTTCAAGATGGAGACCCCCACCCAGATCCGAGACTCCATCCATCATCGCGACTGGGCCACATCCGTAGACCTGAAGGACGCCTATTTTTCAGATCCTGATTCACCCGGCCCACAGACGATTCCTACGGTTCGTCTGGCAGACCCCGGAGAGGCCTGCACGCATAGTGGACCTCATCTCCTGCCTGTCACAGGCACCCCACACCTCGGCCAGAACCCTGTCCTCCCTCCTAGGAATGATGGAGTCCCTGTCTCCCCTCATTCCCCTGCGGCGGGTCCCCAAACGCCAACTTCAGAGGGAGTTCCGCCGACGTTTGTCACAGACCTCCGACCGCTGGGACCAGGTCATTCCCCTCGGACACTGGTTCATTTCGGCGACGGAGGAGCGGCTCACTCCAGCCACTCTCTCCACCGGGGTCCCCATCTCCCTCCCAACCCAACCCAACCACTGGAACTTTATACAGACGCCTCCAACTTGGGCTGGGGGGCCCACGTGGAGGACAGTCACGCCTCGGGGAGTGGGAGCTGGAAGCGGTCAGGCTAGCCCTTCTCCA
>CM065724.1:36673581-36681081 GCA_033310375.1 Conus canariensis
GTACATTACAATTGCGGTTTCATGAGTAAAGGAAGAAAAGCGATGATACAGACCTGAGAAAAAACAATAAAACCAATATGAGAAAGGAGAGGATTATACACACCTGAGAAAAAAGCATTAAAACCAATATGAGAAAGGAGAGGATTATACACACCTGAGAAAAAACAATAAAACCAATATGAGAAAGGAGAGGATTATACACACCTGAGAAAAAAGCATTAAAACCATATGAGAAAGGAGAGGATTATACACACCTGAGAAAAAACAATAAAACCAATATGAGAAAGGAGAGGTGGAGGTGGAAGGGGTCAAATTATGTGTGTGAGTGTGTGTGTATGTGAGTGTGCGTGTGTGTGTGTGTGTGTGTGTGTGTGTGTGTGTGTGTGTGTGTGTGTGTGTGTGTGTGTGTGTGCGTGCGTGCGTTCGTTAGGTCCACATCTATCACGCAGCCCAGTAGGAATTTCAACAACCCCTCATATACAAAAAGAAATCACACACACACACACGCGCGCGCGCGCACGCGCGCACGCACGCACGCACGCACGCACGCACGCACGCACGCACGCACGCACGCACGCACGCACGCACGCACGCACGCACGCACGCACGCACCATTTCACAATCCGTCTGGAATAATTTTAAATGGGAAGACGTTGAATTAAAGAACAACAACAACAACACACACACACACACACACACACACACACACACACACACACACACACATACACACACACACACGCACGCACGCACGCACGCACACACACACACACACACACACACACACACACACCACACACAACCACACACATGTCCACGAATGCAAATATACGCATGTTTGCACACACAAGCACACACACACACACACCCCGCGCGCACGCGCGCGCGCGCGCAGATACACGTGCACACACACGCACACAGAGGCACACACACACACGCGCGTGTGCGCATTTTACTTTTTCTTCAATCCTGACTTTCAAATGTGTACACCTCCCTGAAAGCTGGACAACATAGTTTTTACTTGGACTCCTGGTCATGTGAGCATTCGAGGCAATAACGTGGCTAATCAACTTGCCAAAAGTGCCACAGAGAAAGAGCTGAGCAGGCTGTCTATCCCTCACACCTGCTGAAACCCAAAGTTCAGGCTTATGTCTCTCTGGCATGAGGAATGGAACTTGTAGATGGATAACAAACTGTTCGAAATCCGTGAAACCTGAAAGAGTGTTCACCTCGTTCCAGGGGCGGCCGTACAGAAGAAACAGTCTCGTGCCATTTGCACACAGGGCACTCCTTTTTACACCCATTCTTATCTTTTAAAAGCTCCTTGGTTTATTCCATGTGATGTACCACTCACGATGAAACATGTTCTTTGAAATGCTGGCACTTGCATGATGTCAGACATAAACACTTTACAGCAGACCCCCATGAAAACTTTGTTCAGAGATACCCCACGTAATGTGATTTTGAGTGTTTGAAAGAGATCAACATTTTTTATCTGAGCTAATTTTAATGGAAGAAGGGTTTTAATGAATTTTCTGGTGTGTTTTCAGAAAGTGCGATTTAGTGAGTTGTATGGATATGTGCCTTTTTTTCTTTGACTTGAGTGTTGACTTCAACACGGTGACAGCCTTAATACGGCCCTTGGCAGTGAACTGGGCTATGAGCATCATTATCTACCTCTGTCAAACACATCAGCTTAGACAGAGAACGATGATAACCTCAGAGCTTTGATTTAAGGGCCAGAGACGAATCTATGTGCCTGTTAGAGAATTCAAAATCGTAGGAGCAAGGAAAATGAAGGAGCAAACATCCTTTTCATTTTTATTTGGGAATGACCAGGAACAGCAGATTTGCAGAAGAGCGAAAAATTCTAGCCAGAGAGCAGGGACGTAGTATATCTCTGAAATAAGCTGAAAAGCAAAATTCAGTCACTCTGAAACAGAAACTAGCGATCTTCGTCATAGACCTAGCTCTGAGTGGCCACAAGTGAAGTTTGCATAACAAAGCATTTATGTGTTCTCTGAACGTAGTCTATAGAATGAGTCCAGCAGACATGCTGAAGTTCCTGAATGAGTCAGAAAATTCAGCCAGCAGAAATTTCCATACCTGTTCAGGATATAAGAGCACAAGCGAGGAGACTAAAATGTTAGTGGCTTCAGTCCTAATGAGATAAGAAGCCAGATGAAGTTCCAGAAAGCATACTCTGCAGGCATGGTTTACAGGTGTCCTCGTCTCCAGATCACTATCCATGTGCATAGAAAGATATTGGCCTCTGGGAAACTAACAACGTTATCCCAGATCAGAATTGAAGCAATGACATGAGGAAGGGGTGCCTTTAGCCAGGCAGACCTACCAGTAATGCTTCGGTTTTGTCATGGCTGAGCTGCACGTTGCATTCAACCAACCAAACCCTAGCTCCGGACACACACACTAATAATTCACCTTTCATGTGCTTGAAATCAGAGCCTTTCCCTGTGCGTCTAAGCTTAGTATCGTTGGCAAGCATCGGATGTCAAGACGGACTTTTCAAGAATGCTGAGAGAGAATGGGGGTACGGCACCAATAGCATAGATCCGAGGACAAAATTTTGAGGAACTTCAGATTAACGTTTGGCAGTTTGAGACTTAACACCGTCACTAGCACCTGTCTGTTAGATAGGGCTGTTCCTTTGACACCAAAGTGGTTCTGAAGACTTTTTATTAGAATAAAGAGGTTCTTAAAAGCTGCAAATCTATCGGTTTCAGCAAGCACAGAAATGGTGAGTGTGTGTGTGTGTGTGTGTGTTGTGTGTGTGTGTGTGTGTGTGTGTGTGTGTGTGTGTGTGTGTGTGTGTGTGTGTGTTAACAAGCGGTTTTGGGCTGCGAAGACGTATGGTTTCCGCTTTATGCAGTGATGTTTAGCTCCCTTCCCTCGCCTCCCATCAGAATCCCTCTGGCCCGTCCACTGACCCCGGTCAGGTTTGTAAAATATTGCACTGACAGCAAGAGGATGGGAGGTGGGGAGGTGGACGGGACTGGAGGGGTGGAGGAGGTTAGGGTGGTGCTGGTGAATGGGGGAAGGGTTGGGTCAGGTTAGGCCTATCGAGAAAGCCAGGAAGAAGACTCAGCAGGAAGGGCATTTTGCCTGTATCCTCTTTCACTGACGGGAGAATGAGCGAGCAGCACAAAAATTACAGATTTCAATTGCCACCAGGAGACAGAACAGGAAGTCATTAACAGGGAAAGGATTTTTCAATACAAAGAAGAGATTATTTCCGTTCTCAAAGAAGTCTTCATTCTTTCCATTTGTTTTAATGTTACGATATTGCTTTTCAAGAAAGTGTGTGTTATGCCTTTATACCATTGACTCTTCAAAACTCTTCGCATATGTATAATCCCGAAGATATTCTTGTTCATATTCTCTTTCTCCCCTCATTCTATGGAGAATCACTAGGGTAGCACACTAAAGAAAGGTTTACCAGTTTCTTTTCTCTCTGTCATTAGTTATGTGCCCAAAGCCTGCGTTTCCACAGATGACCCTGGGTACTCTGTCCATTCTGCAAACTTATGCTTGTTTTCATCGTCTTCCCCTTTCCATCTACCCCCCCCCCCCCACACACACACACACACACAGCACTTCCCTGTGAGAGTGTTTTAGGAAGGACATTGCATCTTGTTACATAGTGCCACCAGCGTTGATTTCTTTCCTTTTTTTAAAACTAATGTCAGGAGATGTTTATGGCTCAGTGCGCCATTTCATGGCTTGACGTCCTTGTTCATTGATAATGTGATCAGTTTATACTATGTTTAGTATCTTGCGGTCACACCACATTTCTGTGGTGTGGATCTCTCTCTCTTTCCAGACCTGCTTTGAGGGTCAATGTCTTGCATGCATATATGTATGGTTAGGTTAGAATTCTCCTCAGCTACTAGCGACCATGTAATCCCAGCACCACCGGCTAGGAATAAAGTTAACACAACATCCGACCCGAAGAAAGGAGGGGCTCTGTCAGACTGGACTTGCCAAAGACACATCACATGGCATGGTGTCTCAAACTCAGAGACAAAATAATTATCCAGAAAAGCGGTCATCACGATTCGAAACAGAGCATTTAGATACCTTTACAAGCCCCCGCCTCCTTTCCACTCGCCCACCAAGACTCTCCTCTACGACCAAAATACCATCTTCTGAATAATAAGTTCTGTCTGCCCATGAATCTAATGCCAGACTTTTGTATTTTCAGCCCTCCAAACCATTTCTACCCTCTTATTAAACCTGTTACTGGCACCACCCCCTCTGTCCCCTCCCTTCTCGTTCCAATCACCCTCAATATCCAAACACCTGGCTTTCCTGTTCCCTGTCTTGTCGCTGCGAACGGTCACGTGTACACTTCTCATTCATCATTGTTACAGAATATTCTAAAATTAAAAAAAAAAAAAAGACTGGAAAGATTTTAACCTTTTTTGATAACGGAAATATTCTCTCGTTCTTTTTTTCTTGAAAAATCCTTTCCTTGTTAATGACTTCCCGTTCTGCCTCCCGTTGACAGTAAAACCCGCCATTTTTGATGCTGATCGGTTATGTCTCCATCAATGAAAGTGGATACAAGCAAAATCCTCTTTTTGGTGAGTCCTTTTCCGGCATTCTCAATAGGCCTAGTCTGACCAACCTTCACCTTCCCCACCCCCCTCTCTTCACACCCCAGCCTCGTCTATCCTACTCCCCCCCCCCCTCCCCCCTTGTTCTCAGTGCAATATTTCACAAACATGACAAGAGCCAGTGGTGGGGCAGGGGAACTGTGGACGGGGAGATGTACGAAGGGAGCGGAATGTCACTGCACAAAGCAAAAACCATTTGTCTTCAATCCAAAGTCCGCTTGTGAATGCGCATTCGCGTGCGCGGTGTCTGTCTCGCTTTCTCTATCTCTTTCGCTCTCTCTCTCTCTCTCTCTCTCTCTCTCTCTCTCTCTACGCGCGCGCGCGCGCGCACACACACACACACACACACACACACACACACACACACACACACACACCACAGCTCGCATGCACACACACGCGCGCGCGCATGCACGCACATATGTACGTACATGGACAAAAACACATATGCACCACACACACACACACCCCACACACACACACACACACACACACACACACACAACACACGCACGCACGCACGCACACACACATACGCACGCACGCATACACACACACGTAGGGAGACAGACAGATAGACAGACAGACAGACACATACAGGTAAATTACAAGCAAGTGAAAGGAGACAACCCCAGAGCTGAAAATAGTTTGTGTGCTTGTTTTTTCCCCCACTATTAGATTGTTCGTCTATGTATTTGTCTGACTTTATTCAAGTTTAAAAGATTGTGCTAGTCTTGAATAAAAGTTACTCTGTTAGGTTTTCTTATGGGAGCAAAAAATACCCCACTTGTTTACTGTTTATCGTTTACTGTTCCCTGCCTCATTTCATTTCCGATTTTGTTTTGATTAAATTGAGGTTATTTCTATTTGTTTCTGTCCATCTGTGTGTTTGCCTTTTGATCTCCCTTGCATCTTTGGGTGGATCCTCAAGCGTAGGCTCAAAGATTGTCCCCTACATTTTATACTAGTTTGCATAATGTCTTTAGTTTTTCAGCAACTTTTTTCCTCCCCACACTTTCGTTTGGTTTCATTTACTACTCTTCGCTGGCTGCTTTGGGGGTGCTATTGGATTCTTTTTTGCACCCTTGGTGGTGAGAACACCACAGTATTATGGACTGTGGTGTGTCTCTATTTGACGCCAGGAGCGCAGACACAACCAGCCGTGTCTCCCTGATGAGTTCCGACCCAGCGAACGAAAGGCCTCGGAGCAGGCAATACAAATATATCTGCCTTCAAAAGGGATTGCGATGGTTCCCTTATGCAGCTAGTGAAGAGTTTTCATATCTGTAGCATATTTTCTTAATTTCATGTTCCCAGTTTCTCCATCTTCAACCCCCCACCCACCCAAGTCCAAATCTTTGCCAAGTCATTACTATGAAGACAGTTCAGTTGTTAGCCTGCGCTTGTTTTTTCCCCCACTATTAGATTGTTCGTCTATGTATTTGTCTGACTTTATTCAAGTTTAAAAGGTTGTGCCAGTCTTGAATAAAAGTTACTCTGTGTTAGGTTTTCTTATGGGAGCAAAAAATACCCCAACTGTTTATCGTTTACTGTTCCCTGCCTCATTTCATTTCCGATTTTGTTTTGATTAAATTGAGGTTATTTGTTTCTGTCCGTCTGTGTGTTTGTCTTTTGATCTCCCTTGCATCTTTGGGTGGATCCTCAAGCGTAGGCTCAAAGATTGTCCCCTACATTTTATACTATTTGCATAATGTCTTTAGTTTTTCAGCAACTTTTTTCCTCTCCACACTTTCGTTTGGTTTCATTTACTACTCTTCGCTGGCTGCTTTGGGGGTGCTATTGGATTCTTTTTTGCACCCTTGGTTGTGAGAACACTACAGTATTATGGACTGTGGTGTGTCTCTATTTGACGCCAGGAGCGCAGACACAACCAGCCGTGTCTCCCTGATGAGTTCCGACCCAGCGGACGAAAGGCCTCGGAGCAGGCAATACAAATATATCTGCCTTCACCAGCCGCCGTGGCGAAGTGGTTAGCGTCGCAGACTCCTGGCTGGAAGGTCGTGGGTTCGATTCCCATCAGAGTCATGTGGGTTTTTCTGCCCTTACCGGCTCCTACCCAGAGTTGAGTTTGCTGCGGACTCAGTTGGGAAGACTGGGACCACACAGTCGAGTTTCATCCACTTAATGGATGCGTTTCTGAGAGTGTTGCTCAAATTTCCTGACCAACCCTGCAGGTGCCTGTATCTCTCGGGCCTGGTTGACGCCGGGATATATTATGAAAGGAAGCGTAGAGTACAGCCCTGTCATGTAGTCTCAGACCGAAATGGAAATCCGTAGCATCATCTTAATCATCCTCATTCTCATCAATCAGCATTAAAAAAAAGTCTCAAATTCTGTGGCCCTTCATGCCCTGCTCTCATGGTGACCTCAGTTTCGGTGTCCTCTCCACGTCTGTGGCTTTGGTTTGGTTCCGTCGGGGTCACCGGTATCGGCGAGTCCATGGGGGCTGTCGTTGGACGGACGTGGTGGCGCCCTCCGGAGGGAGAGCTCACTCACGCCGGCTCCGCGCTTAAGCAATTATTGTCGTCAGTAGGGGGCTTAGTAGGTGGTGTCCTGCGTATGTTAGATCAGAACAGGCGCCACTGAACACCACCGAAGTGACTCGGCAGCAGTGCAGTGTCTCCTCCGGTAGGTTGCCTCTCGACGACTTGACATTGACTGCTCCCTGTGGATTGCCGGTGCCGGGGCTGCGGCGGGGCCTGCCGGGCTGTGTCTGTGGAGGGGGTGTCGGAATGAGCGGCGTGGGTGCACTGCCTCTGAGGTGGCGCAGAGGTTGGGACAGCAAAAAAAAAAAGTCTGCCTTCAAAAGGGATTGCGATGGTTCCCTTATGCAGCTAGTGAA
>CM065724.1:36696081-36703581 GCA_033310375.1 Conus canariensis
GTCTTTCTGCCGGTGATTTCATGGCCACATACCCTGCAAACTAAGTGTGCACGGTGGAAAACAAAAAAAAAAAGAAAGAAAGAAAGAAAAAAGAACGAAAAAAAAAACAGAAAAGAAAAGAAAAGAAAGAACGAACGAACGAAAGAAAGAAAAGACAGAAATAAAGAAAGAAAGAAAGAAAGAAAGCAAAGAAAGAAAGAAAGAAAGAACGAGGGATAGAAAGAAAAGAAAGAAAGAAGAAAGAAAGAAAGAAAGAACGACAAAGAAAAAGAGCAGAAAGAAAGAAGGAAAACTGGCATAGAACTTGCAATTGCTTGGTTTCACTCTATGGAAGGGCTATTCAAGGCGATCTGCTGTATCTGGCCGATCATTGCATGGAGACAACCTTCCAGTCCAGCGAGTTTTGCTGTCGTTGATGTGGTCGTTGTTGTTGTTGTTGTTGATGTGGTCGTTGTTGTTGTTGTTGCTTTTGCACTGTTAAAGAAAGAAACTATACATTCTTCGCATACGTCAAGGATAAGGGGAATTTCTGTGTCTCTCTGAGTGCTGAAGGAGGGTGAGATGTCCAGGGTACAAAGTAAGACTAAAGAAATGACATCATCATTATGAATTGATTAACATGAGGAATACTCACCAGAGGCATGAGAGAGAGAGAGAGAGAGAGAGAGAGAGAGAGAGAGAGAGAGAGAGAGAGAGAGAGAGAGAGAGAGAGAGAGAGAGAGAGATCAGAAAGTTTACATTTCAACAGAAGATCTGAACAAATAGACTGAGCCTAAAAAGATTCAGTCCCGGAAACCAAATGATTATAAAGTTAAGATTGTGACATATGAATGGCAGTTGAAACAAAAATGTTGTCGTAAATTTCTAGCGTTAACAGTATTGAACAAAACAAAACAAAACAAAACAAAACTAAGACAAAATCTGTACACAGAGATTTTGTCTCCGGTTTGATTCCCATAATTTGCTGCGAATCAGGATCATGCCACACAAGCAGACGATTGTACATGCAATGATAGTTATTACTACCCACGTTGGCCTCATGCATTTTTTTCCCGCGGGGAAAAATAAATGCAAACACACAACACACACACACACACACACACACACACACACACACACACGCGCGCGCGCGCGCGCGCGCGCGCGCGCGCGCGCGACAAAAACTCTGTCTCTCTGATTCTCTCTCTCTCCTCTCTCTCTCTCTCTGTCTCTGTCTCTCTCTCTCTGTCTCTCTCTGTCTCTCTCTGTCTGTCTGTCTGTCTGTCTGTCTGTCTCTCTCTCTCTCTCTCTCTCTCTCTCTGGATATAATGATAAAGATTATCTATTTGATCGGCTTTCAACAACTTGTCTCCTCCAAAACAAAAGGTTAAAAGGATGAAATAGGAGATTGTTTTCTGACCCTGACATTCTTCTTGTCCTCCTCCTCCTCCTCCTCCTCCTCCTCCTCCTCTTCTCTCTTCTTCTTCTTCTTCTTCTTCTTCTTCTTCTTCTTCTTCTTCTTCTTCTTCGTCGTCGTCGTCGTCTTCGTCGTCGTCGCTGTCGTCGTCGTCGTCGTCGTCACTGTCGTCGTCGTTGTCGTCTTCTTCTTTACTTCATTGGCTAGTCAATGGGGCATATAACTGAAGAACGATGTACTAGTTTCCTCCATTTCTGTCTTTTTGGCAGAAGCTCAGGTGTCTGCAAGCGTTTTCTCTGCGCATTCTACAATGCTGCTATTGCATGCTTTGGTGGTGTTTTCCCTTGTCTCCCTTCTTCAACAGTTTTCTAGACGATTGTTTTAGCAATGCTACTGGATCTCGTTACATGGCCATACTAACATACTTTTCTTTTCTCAAATTGTGGTGGTAAATCTTTGTAAGGACCAGTGTGCATCTTGATGGTCTGACACGTTTTGTTTTAATCATATGCTGTGCTCATCACATCTGATGTTTAGTATCTTTTACAGTAACATCTCAGCTTCTTTGCTTGCTTTGAAGCCTTCTTTCCAGTTCCACTGTGAGGGCATAGGTCTCGCATGCATATTAGGAGATAGAATGATACCGGTGTACGGAGAAGCCTGATCCAGCGTTTTTATGGAGATGTTATTATTGTCCTTCCCTACACCGTGTCGTCTGTATTTTGCTAATATTATATTTCCTGTCTTGGTGGTGGTGGTGGTGATGGTGGTGGTGGTGGTGGCGAGGAGGAGGAGCGGGGTTTGGATTCCTCCTTGCTAATAATGGATCCCATTTAGGGGGACTGTCGGGCATTTTGTAGGTTTTGCCTGTAGACACACATATCAATACTGATAGTGGTAGTGTGGCTGACCATCAACATGGACTTCTCGGCGTTGCTTTCTATGTAATATTCAGTTCACATTTCACGCAGCCTTTGGCGAGTTCCGTTCACTTCGTGCCACATCATCGAGGTTAGCTGCAAATCGAAAGTTTATGATGCCTTCGTTCTCATGTGTCGACTCGCGGACGTGATCTTCCTGTGCATTTGTCATGGTGCGTTTCAGAAAGTTGAAGCAAGTCGGAGATACAAGACCTCATTGACTGACTTTCACTAATGTACTGAACTACTCTTAAAAAGCATTCTGTATGAGCACGGCATAAGCTGCTTTGGAGTACAGATACTGGATGATATTGATTAGCTTTTCGCCATTGTAAAACTTCTTCACTCTGATCGACTGCGCCTCCTACTAGACAGTTAAACGCCTTCTTGAAGCTCACAAAGACTCGGTAGAACACCCTCTGGTGTGGTGATGCTTTTCATGAAGGCAGCGGAGGTTGAAATAAGTTTGGTTTTGTTCTTGACTTGGTGGAATCCATCATCTTTTTTTTTAGCAATGGTTGTATCTGCTCATGGCAGCTTTCTGATCATCACTTCTCGGGCACGGCTGACCAGGATGATAGAAGTGAAGTTCCGGTAGTGTTAGAGATTCACTTCTTCACTGCCGTGGCTCTTTCAACTTTGTTCTGACTCTTTAAAATTCCTTGCCTTGTTTGGATTTATAATAATGTTAATCATGTTGTAGTCTTGCAACCACGTAGTGACGTTTTGTTTTTTTTTCTACCCACAGGAATACACGTTACCCGTTATATCTATATTGCCAGTTTGGATATTAAATCCATCCAAATGCTTAGAATAAGTTTCTGGATCTTGTGTGTGTGTGTGTGTGTGTGTGTGTGTGTGTGTGTGTGTGTGTGTGTGTGTGTGTGTGTGTGTGTGTGTGTGCGTGCGTGCGTGACTCTACGTCCACACGCCATCTGAAAATATATATGCAAAACGGAAAAGGTGATAAAACTAATAATGATACACTGAGTGGAAAGGGTGACACATCAAGCACAGACCTTTTTTATCTGTCTGAAAAATATTTTCATTACTATGTTATATATTGGTGGCCATTTTGTATGGGTTTTTTTCACGATTGGGGAGAATGTTCTTTGTTTTGGACACGAAGAGATAACCCTGAACCATCTGCTGTAGTCGATTAGAAACTGACAGCATAAGACATCTGATCATGTCAATTATCATAAGCTCTTTCCTGCTGCCTCCTTTCTCTCTATTTCTCTGTCTTTCAGTCTGCCTCTCTAAATGTGTTAGTCGGTGTGCACATATGCATATTTTTAAGTTTATGCGCATACGTGTTAATGCATGTGTGTATGTGTGTGTATGTACCTTTGTGTGTGTTGCGTGCGAGCGTGCGTGCGTGCGCGTGTGTGTGCGTGTGTGCGTGTGTGGGGGTAGGGGGTGGGGGGTGTTGAGTGTGTGTGCGTGTATACGCACGTGCGAGTTTATGTGCGCATGCGTTTACAATCGTGTTCGTGCGTGCGAGCGTGAATATGTGCTTTTGTGTATGCGAGTGCGCGTGCACAAGTGCTCACGCGCCCGCGCGCACGCGCGCATGTGTGTGTGTGTGTGTGTGTGTGTGTGTGTGTGTGTGTGTGTGTGTGTGTGTGTGTGTGTGTGTGTGAAGAGAGAGAGAGAGAGAGAGAGAGAGAGACCTTTTTTTACATTAAAAAAACTTTCTTGAAAACACACTTGGATGCAATGTAAAAGCAGAAAAAAAGACAGAGACCTACTCCACAGTCCTCCCTACCTTGCCTCCTCCCCTACACCTACCCTCCTCCCTGCTTAACCTTTTCCCGTGCAGCTCCAGGTTTTTTCTTTGTGTGTTTCCCCCCCCCCCCCCCCCTACTCCAACTGAAAATCTGGCGAGAAGGAAACATGAGGGTGGCCAAACCATTCACGCAATGGTGCAGGAGACTCAACCTTGAACACTGCGGCCCCCACATCACACCGTGACATCATGTTTCCCCAAAAGCACAGCTGTAAAGGGAATGATCCAATCTCCCACAGCGGCTTCACAGACGACTCCTGGCAGCTTGGAGAGGAAGCAAATAGAATCAGTGTTCGCTTTGACAGGTTCCAGAATGTCTGGAAACCCTCTGACATTTTACAGATGAGGACCGCTGGACTCGCGGCTGTCTATTTCGCTTTATCCGCACCGCCTTTGTTCTCTCTCTCTCTCTCTCTCCTCTCTCTCTCTCTCTCTCTCTCTCTCTCTCTCTCTCTCTCTCTCTCTCTGTGTGTGTGTGTGTGTGTGTGTGTGTGTGTGTGTGTGTTGTGTGTGTGTGTGTGTGTGTGTGACTCATGGCCCACACACCGTCTGAAAATATATATGCAAAAAGGATATGGAGATAAAAACTGGCATGGGAGTTATAGCAGCATGGTTCCAGACAGTGCCAGTGCAAATTGCAGGGACTGTCAATATCTTGCAGCTCACAGCAGGAGGAGACCAGCTTCCTGTTCAGCAATCCTGTGTTGTTTAGCTTTTCTCTATAAACTCACACCCACATGGTTCATGGTCAGTATGTACTTTTTCTTTCAAAATGTTCTGAACTATTTTTCTTTTATAATTTTTTTCCCATCTTCCATTTCAGTTTTTCAAAACAACGTTTCAAACATTTGACCCTAAATGTTGCTCCACGTATGGCGGCAAAGTGACTGCAACTGTGGATGCCAGTTGACCATGTCAGAACTCAGTTAAGAGTTTGGATCAGCACTTGACAGATTTAACTTCTAACAGAGATCAGTTTGAAAACATTATCTCAATGATGGCTGTCGGAGAGCAGAAATGCCCTGATGTTTGAAAGATTGCTGTCCCCCAAGTACATAGCATCATTATGATCACAATTTTCGGATGGGCTTAGCCTACCGAACGAGGGAGAAACCCTAGAATGCTGTCATACACTAGGGAATAAATAATTGTTGATCAGTTTGAAATGATACAGACATTTTGGGCATATGTCAAATAGCCAAAGAGGGAGATGGGGAGTGAGAGAGAAAGAGACAGAGACAGAAAGTAAGAGAGAGGGAGAGAGAGGGCGGGAGACAGACAGACAGACAGGCATACTTACAAATCTGACAATAATTTTTTTCGGCAGAAAGTTCCAGTAAAAACAAACCTTAAAACGATTTAATACTACATGAAATGCTAAGACGTTGTCAGTAATGCTCTGCCTTCAAAGAACATTTGGAAAGTAAAAATTACTCTCTCTCTCTCTCTCTCTCTCTCTCTCTCTCTCTCTCTCTCTCTCTCTCTCTCTCTCTCTCTCTCTCTCTTCTCACCCCTGCCTATTTTTTCACTAGAAGTAAAAATGGACTGCTTTTACTTGGTTGGATTTCTATGATCTTCACAGAGACACAAAATTCAAACAATCAAAAAGAACTTACTTTTTAATAAATTAACACCCACTTCGCGACAGGGCAAGAACGAGAACAGGACAAAGTAAGAGACTTAAAAAGCACAGGACAGGTCAACAAAGTTTTTTGAAAACTTAAAACCGTGTACAGTCCAACACATTAAAATAAACCGGCACATACATAAATCAAACTACAGCAAAAAATAAATATACTTAACTGAGCTCAGAGAGCAGGAAACGAGAGTAGGTTGGGTAAAGAAAAATAAATACGTCTTCCTAACACACACACACACACACACACACACACACACACACACACACACACCACACACCACCACCACGCACGCACGCACGCACGCACGCACGCACGCACGCACGCACGTTTGCACGGGAAGGTTGAAAGTTGAAGCTAGAATCCAGGACTGCAGTCAGGTGTGCTTTCTTCAGTATGTGTTTTGGGTGTCTTTGGTTTACCACAGAGCTTTGAACTTAAAGTGTGCCAACCTGTGGGTTTGGGATATTGATATGAAGAATGACCGCTTTTGATGTTAGTGGTAGGTGTCTTCGAAGTGTTCTTTAGTTCAGGGGGTCAGGGGCACGCAGTTTTCTGGTGTACATTATATCACAAATACGAACCATGTCAGGCTTCCTGGTTAGTAAAATACAGCCAGCTCTTCAACACAGACCATGTGATGAAGAAATCCAAAGGGAAAAAACATTCCTCCCTCTGCCAATCGTCTTAACGTCAAGCTGTGTTTACAATCGTCATTCTATCTTCTCCTTAAAATCTGGGTCCAGGATCTTTTTGCATAATCCCATCTGCAGTCATAGTCTATTGTCATCTGTGATTACCTTCCCAACCATACTCTGATAGAAAGTCCATAGAATGTGCTTGGACAACTTGAATGTACCTCTCCAGTCGCTGGCTGCTCTTTGAAACATGTTCAAAGCTTAAGTGGAGAGATATCTCACACACTCAGCTCTACAGGCTGATTGCGTCCATGCCAGTGCGAATCCAGTCTTGTATATAGATTGATGAAGATCATACAGAATACTTAAATCGTACTGCATATCGTCGTGTTCAACTTTAAATTAATACTTTTAGTAACGGCCTTGTTGTGATCCTGTCAGGGCCTTTTTATGTTTATTTGTCGTTAATTGTCTAAAAACAAAATGAAAGATTGTTACGTTTTATTTTCTTAGTGATAAACAATAACAGATGGAAATAAATCGCAAAATGCGAACTTCGTCATTGATTAAAAAAATCTTTTGAATGTTTCTAACAGTGTTGACTGGGTTTTTGTGATAAATACAAACAGGGTAAAGAGTATAGCAGACAGAATAATTTTCCAGAGCATGCTAAGCATGTCCAGAGAGGACATCATGGGACCAGGGAAAGACAACTGTTTTGTTCCACGTGAAAAGATCATCAGGCTGGCTAATGGCTTCTGACTGTCGGCTAAAGAGCAGGAGCAGCACTGCCATCAAAAGGAACTCCTCTCAATGCGGTAGATCTTCTTTTCCACAAAGGATGATTTCTTTGATGGATAGACAAAACCATCCAGTCTCTCGCGATAAGGTGCTTAAGATATCCACGATGTTATAGTACCATTCTCACACACTGTCCTCAATAACTGCAAAAGAAGTCTTCTGCACTCAAAGTCCAATACACAACATAGGTTTCAGTTACATCAAAGTGTCACTGCGTGCAGACTGGTCCATATACGCCACACAACATCTGCTTAGTCACGACAACGCAGTACGTATGCATATGTGTGTGTGTGTGTGTGTGTGTGTGTGTGTGTGTGTG
>CM065724.1:36708581-36721081 GCA_033310375.1 Conus canariensis
TGCTCTAGAGGGTTTCTTTTCCTTAAAAAGGGGGGAAATGAATGCATAGGTTAACAGAAAAATCAGGCATCATGTCTGGTTAGCAGTGACAATGGGAAGAAAACCGTACGGGAGAGGGGGGGGGGGTTGGGAAAGGGAGTGGAAGGGAATGAGGTACATCGCAGTGGCGAAATAGTTTGAAGGACTCG
This sequence comes from Conus canariensis, assembly GCA_033310375.1. Taxonomy (NCBI): domain Eukaryota; kingdom Metazoa; phylum Mollusca; class Gastropoda; order Neogastropoda; family Conidae; genus Conus; species Conus canariensis. Next base: position 36,708,770 of record CM065724.1, read on the forward strand.
GGGAAAAGTAGGACGTGTCACAACAGGAAAAACAAAAGGAACTCAGAATAAGGAGAGGTGGATGGTGGTGGGGTGGGTGGATGGGGATTGCTGGAGGTGGGAGTTATACAAGTAAAACGTCTGGCATGTCTTGGGAAATCAATTTTTGCAGCAGTAGCCAGACTGTCACCTGCACCATCACCACAACCTGCACCTGGGGACAGAGAGACATTAGTCTCCACTTCATCCTCGATCCCTATATCCCTGCTCCCCATCCTTCCTGCCCCTAACTCTCGCCCATGTATCACTGGTCATATGAATTCATGCAAAGCATATGAAGGCAAAAACTTTTCTCGCAGTCAAGTGCTATATGCAAATTTGAACACATTTTTTTTTTTTTTTTAGCATTATTGTTGCAGATTGTCTTCAGAAACTGAACAAGAACCACTCCTGATCACTTCAAAACACCATATGTTGCTGGTGGTTTGGCATTGTACTTATGATCTTATTGGGGTAGCCGATCATAAAGGGGATCAGTGTGTGGAATACCGTAGGTCACTGCTCTCTCTCTCTCTCTTTGGTTTATTGATGGAGCCTTGATCTCTGTCAGTCAGAGCAGGATCTATACCCTGAGGCAGTGGATTGACTAAAGACGTAAAACACGTTGCTTGTCAACGGAAAGAGTTTTCTCACAATCAGCAATTTAGACACTAGTGATCATGGTATGTGAGTATCATCACCATGCTTGTCTGTTGTGTCTTAATGAGACGCCCTCCGAACACAACTTTTAAGAACTAAATGTCTTCAGTCGTTAGGAACTTACATAGTCCTCAAAAATTAGAGACTCAGATGCTCTGACATTCATGATCATGATGTGCTAGCGTCATTGCACAGATTATCCTTACTATTTACATGATGCCCTACTCCTCTTCCCCATCCACTGACTACAGAGACTACATATTTTAAGGACTGCAAATCTTCAATCGTTTGAAAGTGCAGAACTCATACTGGCGAAGGAGATAAAAAGCATCTGCACTTACGTTTACCTATTGATTTTCTTGCACATAGTGTCAGAGGTACGTACACAACAGCCCCTACCCACCACGCTTCCACTCCTCTCCCACGCAATCCTTTCTGTCCTCGCTATGCTATGTACCACTCACAATGAAACATATTCTTTTAGAGTGTTGGGACTTGCATGATGTGAAGACACAAAAATTTTACAACAGATTCTATGAAAACCTTGTTCAGAGATGCTCCACCTGATGCCATGTTTGAATTCTCGAAGATCAATATTTTTCATCGGATCTGAGATTTTGCAGTGGAAAGATTTCTAACAAAATTTCGAATGGGTTTTTAGAAAATGTATTTTAAAGAGTTGTATGAATGAATGACTTGTGAGTTGACTTCAACGCGGTGACAGCCCTGAGATGGCCCTTTGCGGTCTGCTGGGCTATAAGCAACATTACCTTACCTTACCTTACCTTACCTTACCTTACCTTACCTTACCTTATGTCTGTCTTTTCCACATTGACTGACGTTTTCTTTTTTTAGATTGTTTGTAGCTCCACCAACCATAGATTTAGATCAATATCATACTACAGCTGCAAAAAGTGGCCAAAGAAGTCACAGGAAAAACGGCACACATCAACCAGGATATATATCTCTGGCTGACGGCAGACATCTAGACACATTAATTCAGACTAAAAGACCTAGGAGACGCCTACGGGGAGAGAGAGAGAGAGAGAGAGAGAGAGAGAGAGAGAGAGAGAGAGAGAGAGAGAGAGAGAGAGAGAGAGAGAGAAAGGGGCAGACGAGGTAGAGGGGATGAGGGAGGTGGAGAAACTTGTGAGCACCATGTTTTCGTTGTACTAACATTTTAATAAAGTGATCACTGACACCAGGATTTTACTATCTGCTTTGCTTCTTTTTGGTCACCTATTCTCTTTCTGTCCCTCTTCCATCTCTGAAAATGCCAGTTGTATAACAGAACAGACGGACAGCACTGATGGCAACGGTGGCAATGACACCAACGGTAGATGCCTGAAAATGTATATTACATCTTCCAGTCTCAATGGTTGGGTTTATGGTGGCTTGAAGTTAAGATTTTTAGGTCCTAAAACTGTTGACCAAACCATTGTCACCGGTGAGAAGATTAACAATTCACTTTAATTTGATTTTCATGGATTTTATGACGAAGCGTGTGTGTGTGTGTGTGTGTGTGTGTGTGTGTGTGTGTGTGTGTGTGTGTGTGTGTGTGTGTGTGCGCGCGTGCGTGCGTGCTCGCGCGCACATGCGTACGCGTGTTTCTGTGTGACAGCCTCTGCTTTTTTTTTAAATCTAAAAATGTTTCTTGAAAACACACTTATACAGATTATAAATGCAGGAAAAGAGAGACTTACTCCGCGATCCTCCCTGTTTAACTCTCCCAGTCTACCTCCCTCCCTCCCTGTTCGACCTTTTCCTGTACAGAACCAATTTTTTTTTCTCTACTCCAACTTAAAACTTGGCACATCGTGAAGGAGAAAAAATGAGGGTGGCCAAACCATTTACCCCACAATGGGGAAGACTCGTCCCAGGAAACTACTTTCACCACATCATACCAGGGCATCGATGTTTCCCCCAAAGAACAGCTGTAAAGGGAATGATCCATTCTCCCACAGCACGTTCACAGACGACTCCTGGCAGCTAGGAGAGGAAGCAAATAGAATCAGTGTTCGCTTGGACAACTTCCAGAATGTCTGGAAACCCTCTGACATTTACAGGCGAGGAACGCTGGATACGTGCCTGTCTTTTTCGTTTTATTCACACTGCGCTAATTCTCTCTGCGAGTGACCCGACGCCCACATGCTTTCCAAATACACACACACACACACACACACACACACACACACACACACACACACACACACACACACACACACAAAGAAAAGGAGATAGAAACCAGCACGGCTGTTACAGTTGCTTCGTTTCAGACATTGTAAGGGCAACTTGCAGTTACTGGCAACGTTTTGCTGCTCACTATAAGGGGAGACAAGCTGAGTCCTGTTTTGTTTTGTTTTGATGTGTAAACTTAGATGCACATGACTCATGAACTGAAGCTGCTTGCATTCTCATTTTTCCTTCGCTGCTATCCTTTCTGTTTACGATGCCGCTTTTGCAAAAGTACCATTTCAATATTTTACGCTAAGCTTTGCCCCGCATTTGGCAGCAGAATGACGCGCACCTGTTGATGCCAATTGAAAGTATTAGCATTACGAATTCGGATAAACTCTTGATAAGCTTATCTTTCAAAGGAGGTCCAGTTTTAGAGACTGTTTTCTAAAACCCTGGCTTTCACTCAGCTGGTACACATTTAGTGTTTGGAATATTACTGTTTCCTAGGTACATAACAGATGATTAGAAATGTCTGACACTGTCTGCCTGTTGAATGCAAGTGAACACCAAAGAAAAAAACTAATACAGTTTGAAAGTTACATGCATCAGGCACATATGTCAAATACCCAGAGAGAGAGAGAGAGAGAGAGAGAGAGAGAGAGAGAGAGAGAGCAGGGGAGGGTATTTGAGCATTAAATGGAATTCTGCCAGGTTTCGGTTTTGGTTATGATAGTTTTGTGTCATCTGTACAGAATCGCCTGAATTTGAAAACCTGTGAGTATGTTATACTGTTCATGGCGGAAAGCTAATGGCTGCAACTTCTCGAATCAACACAAGCAAAAAGCAAGGAAGATAGCAGGAAGGTAGAAAGTGAAAACAACAACAACAATAGCAAACAAATAAATAATGACATAAGCAAAGAAAGAAAGCAAGGAAGAGGGAAGGATTCCACAGATAAATGAAAATAAGCAAAACAAACAAAGAACCCCACAAGGAACCTAATAAGAACTCTGCCAACGGTTTTTTTTTTTTTAACGCACCGAGCAACATTATTCGCTGATTAATATCTACGCGAGACTAACTGATTCCACTTTGTAGTCAAAGCGCAAACACGCCTTCTCCCAGCCCATTTTCTTCAATCAGGTACAGGAGCCCATTTCATTTCCAACTCTCATATAAGAGGACACTCACTGACCGATTTTTGATTGGTCAGAAACGACTAAAGAATGAAAATGAAATCGATAATGTCCAGCAATCCGAGAGTGCATGTGCGCTTCCGCAAACTGAAAAATAGAGCACCCATGTAAAGTCACTTTCCCCAAGGAGGTTTAGTTGCTTGCCTGTCTGCCCATCAAGCAGTTTACGCACAAAGAACAAACAAACAAAATAACAAACAAACGAAGGAACGAACAAGCAGGAAAAAAAAAATACTGAAGCAGTTTTAACAAACTGTGTGAAAATACGAAATGTGGCTCTAGGACTCAGCTATTTAATCATTGTATGAATACATAATGAAGACCCGGAGCAAACAGTTGTGCGAGGATCTCCTCATCAAGTTTACTACACACCTTCCACAGAACATGAGCATTGTGATACTTATTATTATTTACCAGTTGATAGATAACAATCTCTGGAAGGATATACATTCGAGGAACATTGTAACTGTCTTGGTTTATAGGCATCGCCATTTCACATTCTCTATTTCCTATAGAAAAAGGGCACATAAGAAGTGATTCTTTCGATCCACGCCAACTATCACTTCCACTGGCGGAAGAGCCATTTTCCGGAAGCTGTTTGACTTCGGCAGACGTCTGTGCTTTTTCAAGTGAGGTTTTAGCGCGAACATGTTCCTTAAGGAAATGTTTGTCATAATATCAGTAATAAAATTTAGTTAGTCATTTATCTAGTTATCTATTCATCTATGTATTTATTTATTTGTTTGTTTGTTTATTTGGCTATTCATTACTTTTATTTATTATTATTTATTTATTTATTTATTATTTATTTATTTATTTATTTATTCATTCATTCATTTATCTGTTAGGTTCGGACGTACGCTACAGCAACTGTAACAGTTGCTGTAGCGTACGTCCGAACCTAACAGAGAAATGAATGGATAAATAAATAAATAAGTAAATGAATAGCTAAATAAACAAACAAATAAATACATAAATAGATAACTAGATAAATGACTAACTAACTAAAGAAATACACCCATTGATAGATAAATAAACAAAAGTAAAACAAAAATTCAGTGACGCGCTAAAAAAAAAAAACAAAAAAAAACAAGAAATTGAATGCACGTCTTGTTAAATACTACAGATGTTCTTGGCCACCCATTCAATTATCTACGTTAATTTGTTAAAACATTTTGACCTTGACCAATTCTGACCCGTTAACAATGCCTTTCTCGATTACGCCATTGATTAATCTGATAAACAAACGAAAGACAGTGAAACAGATTCAGTCCAATCCCCCCCCCCCCCTCCCCCGCCCCCTTTCTTGGTACAGCCTCCTTCTCTTTCTTTCCTCTGACTATACTACTGATTAATGAGGACATGGTTTATTAGGGCATCAGTCACTAGTTTCATTTACAACAACAACAACAACAAACAACAACAACAACGGGCAAATACAAACAGTAACGCGCCAAAAGGTAACTGATTTTTTTTTTTAAACCGTTAAAGCTGTTCAGTTGTGAGCAGATAAGCATGAGATGGTTGAACAGATGGCCATAAATAGATGTGGTATTTTCACAAGACGTACACTGCATTTAATATCTATTTTTCACAAAGCGCATCACGATATCAGAGGTGTAATTTGTTGAGACCAACGACTGTTCTAATTTATCTTCATTCTGAAACGCATTTATTGTGTACAATTTGCTGGACGCCGAAATTGGTGCAGCAGACGCCTGACCTGCAGATTCAGCCAGCATGTTAGTCAAGCCTTAGATGCCTCATTCAAAGTCCCTGTGCTACTCTGGTATATATCCGTGGTACAGGCGTACTGACGTACACACATGCATGTGTTTGCGTTTTGCGCGCGCGCGCGCGCGCGTGTGTGTGTGTGTGTGTGTGTGTAAAGTTAGAAAATGGGGCAAGTCATAATTTTAAAGAATGCAGGAAAATTAAAGAAAACAAACTCAGGTTGATGCAAAAGTCTTAGGTCAGAACTAGCCAGGGTGACGACAGGAAAACACACACACACACACACACACACACACACACACACACACACACACACACACACACACACACACACACACACACGGAAGGGACAGCATGATGTCAGTGGAGGGGGGGAGGGCTTAAGTGGAGGAGGGTATATCACAACGGCAGAAGAGATTGAACGCATGGGAAAGAATTAGTTTGCCACGATGGAAAAAGAATTAAGCTAACTGTGGACGAGGAAGGGAGAGGTGGAGGAGGAGGCGGGGTATGGGTGGCAGGGCTATCCGAGTAAAAAATACAGATGTGTCTTGGGAAATGCAGTTTTACACAAGTAGCTTGACTGTCGCCGGCATCACTGTCGCCAGCAGCACCACCACCACAGGGCAGTGGAGAGGCTGGAGCTAGGGGACAAGGTGACGTTGGTCTCCACTCCACCTACTAACCGACCTCCCCTCAACTTCATCCCCGCTTTCCGTTCCTTCCGCTCCTACGCCTCGCCCATGTATCATCAGTCGCGTGCATTCATACCAAGCACTTGAAGGCAACCGGTTTTTCTGGCAGTCCGGTGCACACACACTCTTTATTAACTAAACCCGAAGCACTCCTGATTCACTTTTAAGCATCATAAATTGCGAGACGTTAGGAATATCGTTATGTTAGTCTTATCATAATATCTCATTCTAAAGGGGATAAAGATGTTGAGATCCCATAGGTCAATGCGGTCTCTCTGGTTTCTTGACGTAATCTCACTCTCTGTCAATCAGATGATGATCTATCCCCTGAGGTGGTCGGTCTGCTAAAGACGCAAAGCATGGAGTTTATAAAACAAGCAAACAAAAATAAAGGACTGTCTCATAATCCAGTGTTAAGACACCAGTGATAGCAATACGGAAATATCACTAACCATGCCTGTTTATCGTTAATTAACGAGGCGCCTCCCAACTCAACTCTCAAAACTAGGTATTTTTTTCGGTCTTTTGAAATGTACTTAGGCCTGGAAGACAGGAGACTTGTTCGTTGTCAGATTTTAGACATTCAGGACGATAATATGCTAGCACTATTTTCATAGATTGTGGGTTTTTTCAATGATACTTGATTGTCTTTATTAATAATGGTTGAGCCCTCCCGATTCATCTTTTCAAGACTATCGTATGAAAGAACAGAGCCCTTATTGGCAAAGCACAGAACACTGCAACAGCTATTCCTTTTAACCCATTGTTTTCCCAGGACACAGTATGGGAAGCACGCACAAAAAACACTCGACCCCATAACCCACCTCTCCCCAACCCCTTCTTTTCAATTCCCTTTATGTCTCTCGCTTCCAAGAGACTGACTAGTTTTAGCTGGTTTATAGCCCTTCCGACCATAGAGTGGGATGGAGGACGTATTAGAGCTGCAAAACGTGGCCCAAGAAGTCTTAGGAAAAATGTCACACGCCAAGCAGAATATATGTATCCGGCTGAGAGCAGACATCGAGACACATTAATCCACACTACAAGACCTAGGACACGCCTACGGGGAAGAGAGAGAGAGAGAGAGAGAGAGAGAGAGAGAGGAGAGAGAGAGGGCGCTGGTGAACGGACGAAATAAGGGACAGACGAGGGAGAGGAGATGGGGGGATGGGGAAACTTGTGAGCATACATTTTGATAAATGGGTCAGTGACAGTAGCATCGTTTATCTGCCTCTGCTTCTGTTCCGTCACTTCGTTCTCTTCCTGTCCCTTCTCCGTGCCTGGAAATAACAGTTGTGTTAATGGGCCCCCAAGACGGCAGTGTGTTACCAGTGATAGACGTCAGTTGTGTTAATGGGCCCCCAAGACGGCAGTGTGTTACCAGTGATAGACGTCAGTTGTGTTAATGGGCCCCCAAGACGGCAGTGTGTTACCAGTGATAGACGCCTGGTAAAAATACATTGCATCATTTAATCTCAACGGACAGGATTGTGCTAGCTTTAGATTAAGTTTTTCAAATCGCAAAACTGTTGACCAGGATAGAATCATCGGCGAGAAGATGAACGAACAATTCAGTTTACATGATCTCTGCCAGATTTTATGAGAAGGTAGCTCTGTAAGTGCTGTCTTAAAATGTAACAAGAATCAACAGGCCCCGTATCACATAAAAAGATGACGTTGGTAAATCTGGATAATTATCAGGTACTCCTTTGTCTACTGTTACTCGTAAAATGTACAGTACTGTTATCAACAAAAGGATTTAAGACTGGTTAACCCATTAATGTCCAACTGGATAAAAAGAAAGTGAATGATTGATAGTATGTTTTTTTTTTTTTTCATTACTTTGTTTTGTCTGTTGGCTTGTTTGTATGTTTGTTTGTTTACTTCTTTCAATTTTTACGTTTATTTATTCTATTTCTTTATGATTTTTTTTCTTTCTTCGTTCGTTTAGTTATTTATTTGTTTATTTATTTATTCATTTATTTTTTGTTTATTTATTCATTTTTGCTATCTCATCTTCAGTGCCAATACAATTGCATTACCCGCACGCAACTCACACTAGTTCTCTGTCACAAGAGTCACACTCTATATTGTTCCTTCGCAGCTCCGGCACCGGCAATCCACAGGAGAGTCAATGTCAAGTCGTCATGAGGCACCCGCTTGAGAAGACACGGCAATGCTACCAGGTCTCTCCGTTGATGTTGATTGACCAACATACGCAGGACACCACCTCCAAATCTCATACTCACAAGAGTAACTGCATAGTTTAGGGACTGGCATGAGTGTGTGTACTCTTTCGGAGAGCCTAACCACGTTCACCCAACGACAGTCTTCTTTAACTCGACAGTTCAGGCAATCATGGTACTAACCCACCAAGGACACAGGCGTGGTGAGGTTATCGACACAGAGCTCGCCGTGACAGCAGGGCATGCAGGGCCACAGAGTTTGAGTCTGTTTTTAAAGCTGATTGAGGAGGAGGAAAGGACAATGAATAAAATGTTTTAGGGTTACATTCTGGTTTAAGAATAACTGCTTCACTTCATTTCAAGATCAATACGATGGAAATAGTGGTGGGAAAGGAAAGCATATTCCTTCTGGAGAAAGATGGCTATAATAAAGGCATCGTTATATTTCGTGTGAATAAAGGCTTGAGTATGTCGGGAGCCGGAATAGCTTAGTTGGTAGAGCGCCGGACTCGTAATCTTGGTGATCATGGGGTTGCGCGTTCGAATCTCTGCCGGGCCCTTTCGGTACAGGGGGATTTTTCCCTCGGACTTAACATTGGTTCTGACTCCATTCCCCATACAGTCCTTCGAATGAGACTATAAACCGAGGTTCCGTGTGTGAACGCATGCATAACATCGTGCACACACGTAAAATCCCAACACCAACTTTCGGAAGAGTAGGCCAGTTTGGCCGTTGGTACGGATGACACGTTACACATACCATGCACCCTGCGTGAGAAATGGAAAGAATGAAGGAAGTAAGAAAATTGAGTGAACGATATTGAACGATACTGACTGGATGTCACGGGAAACGACTGAATGAAGCGCCAGCTGGCAGCTTTTCAGTCGGCACTACCCAGGTAGGCAGCCCGTTGTGTAAATGAGTGTGGATTATAAAGCGCTTAGAGCTTGGTCTCTAGCCGAGAATAGGCGCTATATAAGTATTCATTATTATTATTATTAGTTTTTCAGCTCTCTTAAACTTTATCCTTGGACGTAAAGATCATGCTAGCCAGGCTAAATATGCTTCAGTGAGTAATGTTATGAAATAAACGTGAAATAAAGCCTTCCCAATTTTGTTTTGACACTCAGATTTAAACTACATTAAAGTGTGGCGCGGAACAGTGGCAGTTTGAATGTTGCTGCCGTAGTTACAGGAAAGAATCATGTGCATGCTGTTATTATTTCTATCATGTGTGAGTGAAAACACCATGAGAGAGAGAGAGAGAGAGAGAGAGAGAGAGAGAGAGAGAGAGAGAGAGAGAGAGAGAGAGGATCAATAAGTCAACCGATGATTTTTATGTTTATTCATATTTGTGTTTGGAGACACACACACACACACACACACACACACACACACACACACACACACACACACACACACACACACACACACAGAGAGAGAGAGAGAGAGAGAGAGAGAGAGAGAGAGAGACAGAGAGAATCAATCAATCAATCAATTAATGATATTGCTATTTATTCATATTTGCATTTGGAGAGAAAAGAGAGAGAGAGAGAGAGAGAGAGAGAGAGAGAGAGAGAGAGAGAGAGAGAGAGAGAGAGAGCGAGTCAACAATCTCAACAAACTATTTTTTTCTTTCACTATCTACCCTTCTCACATCACAGTGCGGGGTCTCTCTCTGATGCCTTATGATGAGTGCCATTAAGTGACTCGGTCTGCCATCAGCATAACAGTGACTAGGAATCACCGCAGGGCAGCAAGGCTGGTAAGGGCTTGTTAGGAAAATGGACCAGCTCTATCTCTGTCATAATTTTCGTCTATCAGATGGACCGTCTGGATGTGCTACCCAACTTTCTGTTCTTTCAGTCTGTGTTGCTCCTTAGTTGTGTATGCGTGTTTCATAGTTTCGGGTTTGTTTGTTTGTTTGTTTGTTTGTTTTTATTATTATTGATGGAGACCTTTTGAACCATTTTTTCCTTCTAATGAGCTTTACCGTTTTTTGTTTTTTTTTAATTCATGAACCATAGTTACAAAAAAGATGAGATTTAAGCAATTGAAGTCAGATGATTAACAAACTGCAACTCCCAGTTCCATCGATCACCCAATATTCTCAAAGACAAATACAACTACTGGTCACACACACACACACACACACACACACACACACACACACACACACTAAACATGAACCACTCTTAGCCTCCCCCGTTTCTCATAATTATGTGAATGCACAAGATGCATTTACAGTATTAATGCATGGTGTATAAAAAGAAACTTGCTCTGCGATGTCTAATCACCAGCGTCGTCAGTGACGAGGTTATCTAAGTGATGTGTCTAATGTTGAATAGAAGCAGACTTCAGACTTTGGACTGCACAAGGAAAGAAAACGTTATGCAGACTACAGATTCTTTGCTTCGTAACCAACAGCATATTGAGAGTACATTCGTCGGTAGAACACAGATTACGTGATTGGAAATAAAGACAGAACAGGCCCTGTGTCAGACGGATATTGTGGACTAGTACCTGTATGACAGCAGGGAGTAAGCAGAGACAAGACACTTTGTAGAACATTCTAGAAGGAACGAGATGCAAGTGCGAAAAGATAAAAAGAAAAAAAAAAGAGGCATGGTATGTTACTGGTTTAGGGATTTAAGAACCAACAACGAAGCATTCTTCTGGACTCTTTTTTAGAGCATTTAAAGCAAGTGCTTTGGAGCACTGAAGGCTCTCTCTCTCCATCTCTCTCTCTCGCTCTCTGTTAATTTCTTCCTCAAAGTCCATTTAAGAATTGGATTTTCTTCAGTTTAGCATCTTCAGTTCTTTCTTAATTTCTTGTTTGCAGACCCTCTTTTATATTTCACCATCCGTCATTCCTGTGTGTAATTTTAACGTTGTGCCAGAGAGAGAGAGAGACAGACAGACAGACAGCCAGCCAGCCAGCCGGGAGAGAGAGATGTTGTTCGTGCTCCTCGTTGAACAATTCAACGGATAAAACACATTTTAAAGATATGTTTTCCTTCTCTCACAATCGCAGCTCCCACGCACTCAAGCTGCGTCATGCTTTCATGCAAAGAGAAAAAAAAAAGCTTGTTAAAAAAAATCCAGACTTGTCCGGAGGGACGCCATTGCTGTCATGAAAATGTTTCGCCGCAGGAAACAAATGGACGTGCGGCCTTTTTGCCTCCCGCTAAGTAGGTAATTATGATTTGGCCCGCGTCTGTTTCTCGGTTTGTTTGTTTCTCTGTGTACAATATTACTTCAAAAACTGCTTAACCACTTTAAACAAAACTCGGTGAAAAAAAGATTGGAAGATGGCTCGAGGACGGATTCATTCTTTTAAGATTGATCTGTAATGCAGATTTTGAACGAGCGACGAATTCTTATTATCAGATGTTCAAGAAAAGTGCATATATTATATATATATATATGTATATATATATATTCAATTATAAACAAAACTTGCTCTTATGTCGTAGATGGAAGAAATAGGGGGAGAGATAAACATTCATATCTGCAGTGGTAGATCATTCTGCCTAACTAACTGTATGTACTTGAGTGGGTGAATGGGGAAAAATAAAATAAATGCTTCTCAAAATTAGCCTTCTGCAAGCTTATAGTCTCTAAGGGGGAGGAAATTCACTAAA
>CM065724.1:36733581-36738581 GCA_033310375.1 Conus canariensis
CGGCTGCCTTCAACAGAGCGGGCTTCTGCTTCGCCCCCTCTCTCTGCAGCGAAGCGCGGCCTCCCTCCCGCCCTCCCGTCACCCCTTTCTGGGCAGAGACTCCTCTTCCCCTCTCCACACCGACCCTCGCTTCCCCCGCCTCATCCTCTCCTCTGACGTCACCGGGGCCGGGACGTTACGTCAGATGAGTGACGTCACGATGGGAAACGGGATGGGCATGACTGGAGCCAAACGCTTGACGGGTTCGTTTTGTCCCTGGCTTCTCAAGCTGAGAAAGATGAGGTCGGCGGAGATGGGAAAGACAGCAGATGAAGAACACGACGACCTTCCAGCGAAAACAGAGGACGCGTTCTGCGAAGAGGGGTCGTGTACGTTCAGTAACGGTTACAGTAAATTAAACGTCATCTACTCCGCGGAGAAGGATATCACGAAGACCATTCCAGATGAATCGGACATCACTGCTTCTTCTGCTCATGGCTTTGCGCGAGTCCCAACGAGCAGAGAAACTCGTAACCTTCGTGACGAGACGTTTGATTCCAATTACAATTCGCAGCGTGACGATTCGGACGAGAAGAGAAAGCTGACGAGAGCTTGTCGTAGCAGTAGCTTCAGGAGGAAAAGTTTACAGTGTTCTCCTTCTCGGCGTCTCAGTGTGGCGAGGCCTTTAATCCAGTCGAAGCCCTTGTGTCGGCTCTGCCTTTCTGATTCATGGCAAGGACAGCATGTCGTGCGTCATCACTCTCCTGAGAAGTGTCATGACACAGTCATGACGTCATAAGACAACACTTTCCTTTTGTGTCATCATGTGCCGTATCTGCCGGGACACGTAGTACTTTTTTTTTTTTTTTTAATTGTTTTCCTCCCATTCATTTTTTTCTCCTTACTGCATTCTCATGCTTGTTGTCGTGTTGAAAACAGTGATAATTGGACGATAGGCTGCTCTAGCGTAAAGTGCACCACTTGATTTTCCTATAATAAAGTAAAATACGTCTAGGCTATTGAAGAGGCATTTGAGAGAAAAAATGAGTAATCGGTTACTATTGTGCGTGCTTACCGTGCGTGCGTGGGTGCGGACGGAAGTTCTTAGCCAAGCAAATACAGGAAAAAAGCAAAGGATGAAAATATCACAAAGAGAAGACAAAGCCTCTCGCAGCTATTCTTTCCTTTTTTTATTCTGAGTCCAGAAGAATCATTTCTTTTGATCTCATTTCATGCAAACGGCAATTATAGGATGGGTTAGGAAACACATTCACGCTGATAGTGATGTTAAAGTTCTGCTCGAAACAAACACAATCATATAAAAGGGAAAAAAGGCAATCTAACATGTGAGTTTGTGTGGGCTTTTGACCTATTGGAATCGGTCATTTTATAAGTTCAAATGTACAATTGTTTGGCATTTCACGGTTCTGTTTAAAAGGGGGCGAAACATTTTTTTTTTTTCTTAATGCAACATTCTCAGCTTATAGAATGGATTTTTACTTCTGGTATGCATGTAATGTGTGTGTGTGTGTGTGTGGTGTGTGTGTGGGGTGTGTGTGGTGTGGTGGGTGTGTGTGTGCATGGTGGGTGTGTGGTGTGTATGCGTGCGTGCGTGTGTGCATGGAGAGAGAGAGAGAGAGAGATGCGCTGTGTCTAAGTTTGTATTTCCTATATCGCTGAACTAAACGTTTCTAAACGCAGCATTTCTTCGGGTCTTAAGATTTTGAGAGAAAGCCTCAAACACTTTTTTTACTCCCCTGCATAGAATGCAGATGTCTTTTGTTTGTTTGTTTTTGTTTTCATAAATCACTAAATACTTATACAAACAAATTGTCATTATGCTTTTGTTCTTAGGTATTGCTAAGGGAAGGGGGTGGTTATTGGAGAAAATCGAAGGGAGACAATGTGATATAAAACTGAATTTTTTTTTTTTTTTTTTTTTTTTTGGTTGTTGTATGCCATTGGGTTTAAAGTCTTTTGGTATCCCGTTTATTTGATTTAGGGAGACGTAACCCATGATCATCTTTCTGTACTTGTAAGTCATGTCTGGCGGCTGCATCAACCGTCTTGGCCCAGTGGGTTGTGTCACTGGCTCGTTAACTGAGACGTCGTGGGTTCAAATACCTTCAGAGATTTTCATTTGTGAGATATTTTGGTCCTAGCTGGTTTTTACGTATGTGCATGTTTGTGTGTATTGTATGTGTGTGCATCTGTATGGAGAAGGAGGTGTGTGTGTGTGTGTGTGTGTGTGTGTGTGTGTGTGTGTGTGTGTGTGTGTGTGTGTGTGTGTGTGTGTGGTGTGTGTGGGGTGGTGCGCTCGCGCACGCACGTGTGTGTGTGTGTGTGTGTGGGCGCGCGCGCACACACACACACACACACACACACACACACACACACACACAGAGAGAGAGAGAGAGAGAGAGAGAGAGAGAGAGAGTACCGGCTCTTCCGCAAAGACTAGAACCACAGAACCACAAAAACTGATTACCAAAGCTTAATGGATGTGTCTCTAAGAGTATCTCTCATTTTTTTTTCTTTCTCAGACTGATTTTTTATGGGTCTTAAAAACACCAGAATATGTCACGAAAGTGAACTTAGAGCAAGACCGAGGACAGGGCAACATTCCAGAAAAGAAAAGAAGGGAGAGTGTGTGCGGGGGCTGAAGGGTGGGGGTGGAGGGGTGGAATGGTGGGGGCTGGGGGCTGAAGGAAAGAGGTCAAAAAGAAGGAAATTACCTCAAACTTTTTTTGGTACAGATGAAAAGAATAGATACACTCATTTCGAGCCCTTGTAGAAAGGTAATCGGAAGTGGTAAGAACTTACACCTTTCCACACACAGACACACACACACACGCTCGCGCGCACGCACGCACGCACGCACAAATACACACACACACACACACACACACACACACACACACACACACACACACACACACACACTAACGAAGCGCTCATTTAGAAATGTCACAATTTTATCATGTTAAAATGTTCAGAGTTGAACACTTTCTAAAAGTATTCAGCTAAAACCATACCCAGCCCAACGTTGTCTTTGGACCAAGACAGACGCAGCCCTGAGAAGAAAAAAAAAAAAACAATAACAAAAAACATTGATCATTTTCCTCGGTTATTATTAACGACTTCACTCTCATTCGGTTTCATGAACAACTGTCATCTTATCACTGAAAATGAACACCGTCCACTTGTTCACATTTCTTTGAAATTCGCTCGCCTCAAAGTACTGCAGCCTTTTTTCTAACCCCATCCCACCATTGCATTCTTAACGGAGAGATTCTTTGAATACCCAAGTCCACGAATGTATCTCATGACGGGTCATGTCATTCACGTTTAACGAATGTGGAAACACGACGTTCTGATCAAAGCTCCTACAAGGTTGCTGACCTGTTCCATTTCCCAACCTGAATTTTTCAGAACAAACAATTGTCCGTGAATTTTTCTTTTTTCTTTAATCTATCAGTCCCGTGCATGTTTCCATTTTTTTTTTTCATCCTCTTAACATGGCTTGTACACTATCCTTACAGTCGACTGATTTACCCGTCCTGGCAGTGTCGACTCCTCACCCAATCCTGCCAGTGTCGACTCCTCGCCCAATCCTGCCAGTGTCGACTCCTCACGAAATCGAACTCCTTATCGAAATGAAGATAAAGTGATTGCTCGTTCATTTTCGTTGTCCTGAGTGTTTTATATATCTTGCCTGAAGAAGACCTAACGGGTCGAAACGCGTCGTGTTTTGTCTTGTGATTCGCTTGTCTACTTTCTTTATTTTCTTCTTCTTTCTTTTTTTTTTTTTTTTCTTTTTTTTTTTTTTTTTTTTTGCGGTGCGCTATCAGTTACATTTAGAAACTATCGAAATGTTTAGTTCGATTTTTTTTCTTTTAGTTTTTTTTTTTTTCTTTTTTTTTTCCTGTTATAGGCTGATTTCATACCTTGATTCCATCATAGATCTACAATGACTGACAAGGACAAGTCGACAGGTAATGTCCACGCTTTTTCTTCACCCTACACAGAACACAGCGCCGTAAATCGACTCTGGTCTCCTAAGGGCGTTTAACACACAGCCATGGTGGCAATCTTTGTCAGCAGTGTGGTTGGGGAGACAACCGCTTCGAAAAAAAGAGCATCTCCATTTGGAGTAAGATTTTTGTCCCTTTACCCGTGGCAACCTTTTTTTTTTTTTTTTTTTTTTAACTCTATAGGATCGAAATCTTCCGTAAATGCTTAAGTGATTAGCATGCTTGTCTCTATTTCAATGCGAATATTTATCTATTTTCTTCCCTTCTTTCATGTTTTCATTCTTCCTTTCCTTGCTTCTTTTCTTTCTTTCTTACCTTTGTCCGATTAAAAAAAAAAATGGAAAGTATTCAACTGTCGTTTAAATCATGGCGAATATTGATGGTGTTGGTGGTGGTAGTGGTGGTGATGATGATGATGATGATGATGATGATGATTTTATCAGCACTAGCATCTCCTGTCTGCGGATTTATTGCATGTCTTTGCCGTGAGAGGTTTGTCTTTTTAGTCTCATTTTCATGATCGAGATTTATATTTTTCTTCATGATGCTTTTCTTTCTGTCATGTAAATATCGAATGGAAATCGCCTTCAGCAAATCATTCCGATGTGTTACGAGTTTAGTTTTGTTTCCTGCGAACTATATACACCTTTTTTTCTAACTGTTTTCTCTTTTTTGAAATTCATTGTTGATTATTAATGGACGTTGTACTTACTTCAGTCCATTTTACTTGTTATAGAGTGTCGACGTTTAAGAGAGAGAGAGAGAGAGAGAGAGAGAGAGAGAGAGAGAGAGAGACAGACAGACAGACAGACAGACAGACGGGGTTAAGGGGTGGGGACAGAAGACAAATCAGTCTATGAAAACTTTATAAACCAGTTGAATGATGCTTTCAAATTGGCGGTCGTAAGCCAGAAATAATGTTCTGATTTTTTTTTTTTTCAGATTTATTTTGATTGTGATGGCACCGAACAATGTGAAAATCACGTT
>CM065724.1:36743581-36758581 GCA_033310375.1 Conus canariensis
GAACAAAGAACGAATTTGACGTCATATTTGAGTGGGACAGACTGTAAGTTACAAATAACAATTTTGACGTCATATTTGAGTGGCACAGACTGCCTGTAACAAATAACCATTTTGAGGTCATAATTATTTGATTGATGCAAAAGTACTGTAAAAGGACAAAAAAGCCAAGGTGGGTGTACACATCCAGATGTGTGCCGATGACATACAGAACACATACGCACACATCTGCTTTGTTTGACGTCACTGTCAGAGAGGAGCTAATCGGGCGTGGCACGGTATTCACGCCTTGCATGTCAACGTCATTCCTTTACCTGGTGGAGCGTGGCAGCAACATCTAACGTGGAGAGAATTTGAAATCAGCGTTCAGGACTCGGCATAACCATAACAGAGGAATGTGTTTTTTTTTGTGTGTGTGCAGATGGATGGAGAAAAAAAAAAAAAACAGATTCACCAGCATAGGCACTCAGCATTTTCTTCTCCAGCTTTTTTTGTACTTTTATGTATGTATGTATGTATGGATGGATGGATGGATGGATGGATGTATGTATGTATGTATGTACGTATGTATGTATGTATGTATGTATGTATGTATGTATGTATGTATGTGTATGTGTATGTATGTACGTATGTGTGTATGTATGTGTGTATGTACGTATGCATGAATGTATGTATGTATGCATGTACGTGCGTGTGTATGTATGTATGTATGTGTGTGTGTATGCATGTGTGTATGTATGTATGTATGTACGTATGTGTGTTAATGTATGAATGTATTCATTTATTGATTGATATGTTCATTTGTTTACGTATGTATATGTATCTATGTATGTATTAGCTAATTCATCAATTTTGTTTGTAATTTAAGCCATTGTAAACTGACAGATGACATGGAGTGAAAAGGACGCGCATCCATCACTACTCAGGAAGCATTTGATGAAAACATATTTCTGGAAACAGCATGCCAAGCATTTAAGATTTTAAAAGTTTCATTGGCATTACTTTTCAAAGACGTAGGCAATTCTTAATTCTTGCTGAACATAAGATCAAGGCGTATCATTCTTGCGCTTGCTGTTTTGCTTGCCACCCCTTTTTTGCGGCCACAACCAGGAAAGCAGGTTTCGGGTTGACTGGTCACGTGATACGTTATGTTTAATCTGCAGCTCGTTTTTCCTGTTATAGGTTCACTTTCTGTTGTTCACTCTCTGCACATCGAGCTGTTCTGGCTTTCTTATTTCAGTGAGGACTCGTTAAATGCGAGTAAAATCATGACCGACACAGAATCTGAAACGATTATGACAAAGGTGCTTAAAGAAGACCAGTAGAGCACACACACACACACACACACACACACACACACACACACACACACACACACACACACACACAACAAACACACACACACACACACACACACACACACACACACACACACACACAACACACACACACACAAAAGAAAAAAGAAAAGAAAAACAAAGTGTCGTGACGAGATAGTGCGTTGCCGAACATCTGATCTTCACCTTTTTTTTTTCCCTGAGTGTATGGTATCTATGTCTGTTGTGGTCTGGAAGACGTCACTGGAAATGGTCCTTAACTTTTTGCCAGTAGTATATCTCAGTGTGAGTGCCTCGCCTGAAAAAAAGTTGAGCATATTTATCCCACTAACACAAACAAACTAGGTGAGCACACCCAATGATCACTTTCTTAAGTAATTACAACCTCTTATTGGGAGGGCGGAAGGTAGGGAGGAAAGGGTGGGGGTGGGGGCTGGTCACGAGAGTATGAAAACTAGGGAGGGTAGGGGTGGTAGCTGGAAGGGTAGCGGACCAAACGATGAGGCAGCGAATACCACCAGTATCACCACCAACAGTAACAACAAACCACGAATAATACATCTAACTGTGGAACTCGGCAAAACAACGAAAATAACACATACGCAGTAGATGTTCAAATCTAGTAACTTAGAAATACAATATTTGAATTAACGCTGAATAAATAAAATGATACCAGTGATTCGGATTTTCCCCCCTATTTTAGTAACACTGTCAAATCTGCCCAGACTTACACGAATAATTTATCTGTCTGTAGAAAGTGTAAAGGGGAAACGGGGTTTTGCACAGTACAAAACGACTATACCAGTTTTGCTCATGTTTACCGTTATAAAGAGTAAAGGGGTTTCATGGTGCATTCCTTGTTATAAGCCACTCGGAATAAGACACCTTAAAAAAAAAATCAAATATTGGGATGAATGTAACCGCTACAAACTTTTTACTACAGGATTTCATTGAGATTTTTACCGAAGACATTCTGTCTGATGTGATTTTGGAATGATAAAACAAATCAATGTTTTTCATTTGATTGATGATCACGTGAATACTAAGAAATTCAATTTCAAAGGGGTCTTTTAGTTTCATACTTGGCTCGACTCTGAGCGCTAGTCTTGGCGCTTGAATTTCCACATGGCTTCGTTTGCACCTTGCATTCAGCCCCACGGGCTTCACGATCGGCTTGGCTGTAAAGAACATGACGTGACTTCTACGTTGTCATACAGGTAACCCTGTGACCTGCATAAACTACTTTCTAGTTCTCTGAAATGAGGTATAAACAAAAGAGGGAGATTAATATTTTTCATCTGATCTAGGATTTTACGGAGGGAAGATTTTAAACTAAATTTCCGATGTGTGTTTTTAGAAGGTGTGTCTTCAAAGGTATGTGAATAAGTTTTCTTTTTTGTATGACTTGTTAGTTGACTTCAACACCGTGACAGCACTGATATGGCCCTTTGCGGTCGGCTGGGCTATAAACAACATTACCTTACCTTAATCGTATGAACAAAAAGGACAGCCATGGAGATAGCGAAGAGAAAACAAAAAGGTACACAGAAGATGAAAAAACAACAACAACAACAAACAACAACAACAAACCACTGGAAAATAATAACAGAAATGAAAAGAAAGTGAGTGAAGACGGAACCACAACAAAGTAAAACGGTGTGACCAGCCGCTATAGTGTAGTGACCAGTCAGTGTCATGGACTTTTTTTTTCCCTGGAGGTGGTGGGTTTTCTGTTCCCATTTATTTGTGGGATTTTTTTTTTCACAGCCCCAGCCGGCTCCGAACGCAGAACTGACAGCTCTTTTTCACCTGATAAACTGGATGCAGCTGTGAAAGTGTCGCGTAGATTTTCTGACCACTGCTTCATGTGTTCGGTGTCTGGATTGTATCAGGTATGAAAGGAACTTATGAAAGGAACTTATGAAAGGAACTTATGAAAGGAACTTATGAAAGGAACTTATGAAAGGAACTTATGAAAGGAAACTTATGAAAGGAACTTATGAAGGAAGCATGGATTACAGCCTAGTGACGGAATTTTTAACAAGACTCAAACTTCATGGGGTCATTTTCACGATTTGTGTTGATCAACATTGAAAGAAAATCTCAAATTCTGGGCCCTACCGTCTTGGGCTGGTGTAACCGTTAGTAATGGCTATTCTGGTAAACATCGGCCATCATCTGTGACCTATAATGAACATACTTACAAATTTTCAGAAAGATCGGCCAAGAACTTTCTGAGATTTTCCATCAAGAAGAAAACCATTATGGGCCGTTAGTAACGGCTATAACTGTAAACTTAAACATCGGGCATCTCTGTGACCCATAATGAACATGCCTACAAATTTTCAGAAAGATCGGCCACTTACTTTCTGAGATATTCCATAAAAAACAAAAACCGTTATGGGTTGTTATAGCCGTTAGTAACGGCCATACCGTTAAATTAAACGTCGGACATGATCCGTGACCCATAATGAACATACCTATAAATTTTCAGAAAGATCGGCCAAGTACTTTCTGAGACATTCCATAAAAAAGAAAAACAATTATCGGCCGTTACAGCCGTCAGTAACGGCTACAACGGTAACCAAAAGCGTCGGGCATCATCCGTCGCCCATGATGAACATACCTACAAATTTTCAGAGAGTTCGGCCAAGTACTTTCTGAGATATTCCATACAGAAGAAAAAACATTATGAGCCGATATAGCCGTTAGTAACGGCTATAACGGTAAACTAAAACATCGCTCATTATTCGAGACCCATAATGAACACACCTGCTAAATTTCACAAAGATCGGCCACGTACTTTCTGAGATATTCAATAAAGAAGAAAACCCGTTACAGGCCGTTACAGCCGTTAGTAACGGCTATAACGGGATAAACTAAAACATCGGGCATCATCCGTGAACATTTATGAACATACATACAAATTTACAGAAAGATCAGCCAAGTACTTTCTGAGATATTCTATAAAGAAGAAAAACCGTTACAGGCCGTTACAGCCGTTAGTAACGGCTATAGCAGGGTAAACTAAACATCTGGAATAATCTGTGACCCATAGTGAACATACCTGCTAATTTTCATAAAGGTCGGCCAAGTACTTTCCGAGATATTCCATAAAGAAGAAAAACCGTTACAGGCCCTTACAGCCGTTAGTAACGGCTATAACGGGGTAAATTAAAACATCGGGCATCATCCGTGAACATTAATGAACATACATACAAATTTACAGAAAGATCGGCCAAGTACTTTCTGAGATATTCCATAAAGAAGAAAAACCGTTACAGGCCGTTACAGCCGTTAGTAACGGCTATAACGAGGTAAACTAAAACGTCGGGCATCATCCGTGACCCATAATGAACGTACCTGTCATTTTTACAAAGATCGGCCGAGTACTTTCTGAGATATTCCATAAAGAAGAAAAACCGTTACAGGCCGTTACAGCCGTTAGTAACGGCTATAGCAGTAAACTAAACATCGGGCATCATCCGTGGCCCATAATGAACATACTACAAATTTTCACAAAGATCGGCCCAGTAGTTTTGTCTGGAGCGAGTGGAACACATTTTGACCACGGACACACAGATACACAGACACACAGACAGACAGACACACAGACAGGCAGACACACAGACCCATAATGAACATACCTGCTAATTTTCACAAAGATCGGCCAAGCACGTCTGAGATATTCCATAAAGAAGAAAAACCGTTACAGGCCGTAACAGCCGTTAGTCACGGATCTAACTGTATACTAAAACATCGCACATATTCGTGATCGATAACGAACATATCTACAAATTTTCAGAAAGATCACCAAGTACTTTCTGAATATTCCATAAAGAAGAAAACCGTTACAGGCAGTTACAGCCGTTAGTAACGCTATAAGGGGCAAACTAAAACATCGGGCATCATCGTGACGCTAATGAACATACCTGCTAATTTTCACAAAGATCAGCCAAGTACTTCCGAGATATTCCATAAAGAAGAAAAACCGTTACAGGCCGTTACAGCCGTTAGTACGGATCTAATGGCAAACTAAAACATCAGCATCATTTTCGTGACGATAAGAACATACTGCTAATTTTCACAAAGATCGACCAAGTACTTTCCGAGATATTCCATAAAGAAGAAAACCGTTACAGGCCGTTACAGCCGTTAGTAACGACTATAACGGGGTAAACTAAAACATCGAATCATCCGTGACCCATAATAAACATATCTGCTAATTTTCACAAAGGTCGGCCAAGTACTTTCGAGATATTCCATAAAGAAGAAAAACCGTTACAGGCCGTTACAGCCGTTAGTAACGATATAACGGTAAACTAAAACATCGGGCATTATCCGTGACCCATAATGAAACATACCTACAATTTTCAGAAAGATCGGCCAAGTACTTTCTGAGATATTCCATAAAGAAGAAAAACCGTTACAGGCCGTTACAGCCGTTAGTAACGATATAACGGGTACAACTAAAACATCGGGCATCATCCGTGACCCATAATGAACGTACCTTCAATTTTTACAAAGATCGGCCAAGTACTTTCTGAGATATTCCATAAAGAAGAAAAACCGTTACAGGCCGTTACAGCCGTTAGTAACGGCTATAGCAGTAAACTTAAACATCGGGCATCATCCGTGGCCCATAATGAACATAGCTACAAATTTTCACAAAGATCGGCCCAGTAGTTTTGTCTGGAGCGAGTGGAACACATTTTGACCACGGACACACAGACAGACAGACAGACAGACACACAGACAGCATTTCTTCGTTCCCAGTCTGAAGTACTTCCTGTTCTATTAGAACTGGGAGTAAAAAAAAAAAAACGAATTGAAAACAGCTAGATCCAGGGGAGATAAAACTATCGTTCGATCAGGGAAAGAAATTTCTCTTTGCTGAATTATTGCCCTTTCTCGAATTGACGAGTTTAAAGACGGTCTCTCTCTCTCTCTCTCTCTCTCTCTCTCTCTCTCTCTCTCTCTCTCTCCAAAACAATCAAGAATACTGAAATATTATGAAAATTTCATAGGCAGTAGATAGAGAATGAAGGGCACGTTGTTTTAATGCTACTCTGTGTGATTGCAGTACCTATGTTAATGAAAACCCGAAACGGTTCAGCTCAGCAATGTCCATGGCGTTTGTACAACTAAACAAACTGTTAAGCAATGGTAAATGTATTTCTAAAAATCATTTTAATTTTATCGTAAATGTGTAATGTTGATGAGTCGTTGATGATGTAATTGTGTAAAATCGGCAGATCCAATTCTCTCTCTCTCTCTCTCTCTCTCTCTCTCTCTCTCTCTCTCTCTCTCTCTCTCTGCGTGCGCCCACGTGTGTGTGTGTGTGTGTGTGTGTGTGTGTGTGTGTTGTGTGTGTGTGTGTGTGTGTGTGTGTTATATGCCCTCTCGTAAGCCGGAGGCAATGGCTCCGGTACAACAACAGGCTTACGACATTCCATATTGTACCTTCCATCTGTTTATGTGTCTGGCTGTGTGTGTGTGTGGGAGGGGGGGGGGGGGGGGAGGGGGGTGTACGTGCGAGCGCGCGCGCGCGCACGTGTGTGTGTGTGTGTGTGTGTGTGTGTGTGTGTGTGTGTGTGTGTGTGTGTGGTGCGTGCGTGTATGTCTGTCTGTGCTTGTGCACACGCGCGCGCGTGCGTTCACGCGTGCGTACGTGTGTGTGTGTGTGTGTGTGTGTGTGTGTGTGTGTGTGTGTGTGTGTGTGTGGGGAGAGAGAGAGTGAGAGAGAGAGAGAGAGAGAGAGAGAGAGAGAGAGAGAAACCATCTCTTCTTCCCCCCACTAATCCTGTGCCGTCATTCATCACGCCTGTTCACCCACCTCGTTCATCCTGCAAGAACACCCACAATAACACATGACTGTCAGCATCACGGCATCATCCGCGCCGTCATCATCATGATCACAGGTGACACAGTCTTCCTTCTGCACACTGGGAGCCGTCAGTTATTATAGTACAGAACGCAACCCCACTCGTCATTGTCTTGTACGGGTCGGGAAGAGGCCGGATGATGACATAGCAATATAGGGGCAGATAAGTCCTGGTTTATTGCCAGCGTTCTTTGAGATAAAAGCACGACACTTATTGCCGGTGTATTTGCGCACTGCTGCCAGGCACCTAAACATCTATTTATTTATTTATTTATTTATTCATTTGCTTATTCATTTTATTCATTGCTGAGTTGTGTATTCACTCTATTTACTTGTGTTCTGTTATTTACTTATGTAATCATTCATTTATTGCTGATTTATTTAGTTATCAATTTACCCTATCATTTATTTGCCTGTTTATTTATTTATCCGTGTGTTCATTAATTCAGTGTTATTCTATTATCTGTTTATTTATTTGCCGTGTTGGGATGCTGACGGGAAATACCGTATGTACATAACTCATTTGTTAAGTAGTTTTACCTGTGCTGACACATCGGTCTCCAGTTACTACTTAATCGCTTTTTTCCATCCCCCCCCTCTCTCTCTCTCCCTCCCCCCCTCCTCCTCTCTCTCTCTCTCTCTCTCTCTCTTCTCGTCGCTGTCATCTTTCCGCCCCTGCCTTCTGTGTAAGTGTGACAGTTCTTTGCTTTAATCCTGGCAATATTCTTCGCTTTTAATGGGAAAGACAGGCCAGGCGACAGTGTCATGGAAATTAACAGAAGAATGTGTGTCCCTATGAAAAACATGACGTTTTTAGTGGAAGGGAATAAAGGAGGGGAAAAACTATTGGTCGATGGCAATAACTACATTCATGAATTTAAAAAAAAAGCCTTTCATGTACGTGTAAAATTCTATCTAAGGACTGTAAACCTGCATGGTCAGGCAGAGCGTATGTTTGTCCTCGAATACATTGTAGACGACAAATATAGTATTATTTGTGATTCCTTCCGGTTTTTTTTTCTTTGAGTATTGAATGGAACTGTTTGCACGCTTAAAAAAAATCTTGTTTATATATATATATATGTATGTCATTGTTTTTCTAACCCCCTCCCCGATTTTGCGTTAGGTTGATATGTGACTGCTTATTGGAAAACGATTAAAATATAAGGGGAAAAAAACTGTGATCCGGAGCGAAGAGCTCGTTTCGCCTGTCGTGACGTTTAGCAAATATGTATTTCAGTGTAGATTTGACCACCACGAGTTTTCGTGCGTTTATCAATTTTCTGTCCTTTGTCAGGTTTTTCCTACGCCTATCCAGTTTCAGTCTCTCTTTTGAATTTCTTGCTTTTTATGGAAAGTCACAGTACCACACAGTGGTTTTGTGCGTAAGTGATTATTTTGCTCATGTTCAGATTTCACTCCAAAGAAGTACGCAATTCTGATGTATGTGAAAAAAAAAGATCTACAAGAAAAGTATTTCTTTTGTATTCACTTTCTTAGTTAGATTTCGTTCCCTCAGCTTTAAAGTTTATTTACAAAATTCTAAGACACTGCTTCGTAGTGACTGCATGTTCTGCTTGTATGTCAGAGCATTTTCAATATATTTTCATCTCACACTAACCTGGTCATGTTTGATAGGAATAAGCTGTTTATGCTGGTGGGGATTAGGAACGAAATCATTCTATTCTCTATGAGAAAACTTTCCTGTTTTTTTTTTATGTGAAAAAAAGTAATAAATTATATCGGTTCATTCTAATACAGAATTTTCCCTTTGAAACTTTCATGTGATTGCTGTAATAGGCCTAGCTATCAACCGAGCAAGACTCCATACCTCAGAGAGTAAACTTATTTTGAAAGAAAAAA
Source organism: Conus canariensis (assembly GCA_033310375.1). NCBI lineage: Eukaryota > Metazoa > Mollusca > Gastropoda > Neogastropoda > Conidae > Conus > Conus canariensis. The sequence goes on from CM065724.1 coordinate 36,752,663, forward strand.
AAATGATGGTATTAATAATAAATGAATAAATAAATGAAATGGCCAAAACAAAACAAACTACCACCTACCCATCCAACCCGTCAGCCCACCAATCCACAACCAAAAGCAAATGACAAAATGTTAAGTCTTCGTTCTGGGCCTGTCTTTCCCCTTTCTCCATCCTTCGGACAGAGGCACCTTCAGTCGGCTAAGTCCTTGTAACTGTGTATATGTTTGTATCTGTGCGCACGTCTACTCTATTTTTAGTGAAAGGACTGAATGAAAATGGCTATATTTATCTCCCTTCCTACACACACACACACCACCACACTCTCTCTCTCTCTCTCTCTCTCCTTTTGTCTGCTTGGTTCTTGTGTGAGAACAGACTAAATTTTCAATGTTTTTTCCACATTCAAATATTTACTTAAACATGTGACGCTAGGGTGAAGGTGTTCAAGGGTTTTCGTTATGGTTATTTTTTTTACTCTACACATTGAAGGTGTGTGTGTGTGTGTGTGTGTGTGTGTGTGTGTGTGTGTGTGTGTGTGTGTGTGGTGTAATTCACTTCACCTGCATTCAGACAATAGATCCTTTGCGTTCGGAACGTCATTCAAAAAAAGCACACTATCGAGAGATTACTGCGTTAAAAAGACGACGTCTCCTATGGTTGACCAGACAGCCCGAAGGGAGACACCATGAGCAGCCAGTTAACAAGACATTTCCTGACTCGGTCGTCAGGGTTGAACAATACGTCACGCCGGCCGTCATAGCGCGGCAAATCTGAACGCGCTGCGCTGTATGTGTGTGTGTGGGTAGTGTGATGTGTGTGTGTGTGTGTGTGTGTGTGTGTGTGTGTGTGTGTGTGTGTGTGTGTGTGTGTGTGTGGTGGTGTGTGTGTGGTGTGTGGTGTGTGTGTGTGTGTGTGTGTGTGTGTGTGTGTGTGTGTGTGCTCCGAAGAACACCCACGCTCAACAAAAGACTGTGAACAATGGACAAGTTGAGTAAAGTGGGGTCAGAATTGCTCAGCCGGTAGAGCGCTGAATTCACAGTGCTGGTGATCCTGGGGTTACAGGTTCGAATCACCTCAGGTCGTTTCGGCACAGAAGAATATTCCCCTCAGATCTCCCATTAGTTGTGACTCAATATCCCGAAAAGTCCGTCCAATGACACTTGAAATCAAGGTTCCGAGCGTGTGAAAGCCATGCATAATATTTTGCCCACACGTAAAATCCTGACAGCAACTTTCGGAACAGTATGGATGACATGTAACATATAGCTTGCACCTTACGTGAAAGAGCGGACGAATGAAAAAACAAGATTCTGTGACTGTTATAGACTGAATACCACTGGAAACGACAGGTTACAAAGGGACGTGTCGCATCTCACTCACTCCTCTCTCTCTCTCTCTCATCTCCTCTCTCTCTCTCTCTCTCTCTCTCTCTCTCTCTCTTCCGCGCGCGCGCGCGCAAAGTCATGAAAGAACAGTTGGAAATTGATCAATTTACTTGTACAAAACATTTCAGTTGCATGAGTTTACCATCTGGTAAAATATTAGTCTGACTGTATAATGGGTATAGAAAACTTTCTGTGAAATGATTGTTCAGTCACTCCCCTTCATTAGCGGCAATGGTCGAAATATGAATGAAACATCTGAATCTCTTCAAAAGTCGCTGCAAAGCAGACGCGACAAAACTTTTAACTTGGTCATGCCATTACACCTCAGCACAGAGCCAGTCTCCACGCGCTCAATGAACTTATCATACAACTTCAACAAACACGACCATTTGTTACCTCTCAGCAAAGTCCGCATACTCTTTGTAACCTCCGAAGTGCTTTTCCCGTTCTCGTCCCTTTTACCCGTGTTTATTGTTTGTGATGTTTTCCGTTCAAATGTACATTCACTCCCCTTCATTCATCTCTCCTTCAATTCTATCGCCACTTCCCATTCAGCAGCCATCTTTGTTCTTTCTTTTACTTCTTTCTTTCTTTCCTCCAAATAAAAAAAAAATTACGATGCAGCAAACTTGGTCCATAATCTGATGCAATCTACGTATTGCTCATGATTCCCCACCATGACAATAAAAACACATGGGCATTTTTCCCCGCTTCTTGCGACCTCCCCCCCCCCCACCCCCCCCACACACACAGCACACACACACTCCCTTTTCTTTGTTATTTCTTTATTTTTGTGTGTATGTAAAGTCTGTTTATATGCTAGCCCTCAAAACAAAACACAAAATTAAAAAGAAAAGAGGGGGGGGGGGGGGGGGGACAAATTACAAACAAGAACCAAAGTTCATGAACACCGACGCGCCATTTTGTCTTTTAAAAGTTACTCTCCCCCCCCCCCCCCCCCCTTCCCCCGTACACCACTAACTTCATGTACCTCCCTCTCCACACACACACACACACACACACACACACCGCGCGCGCGCGCATCCACAACACACACACACACACACACACACACACGTAAGCGCGCGCGATCACACAGACCCCCCTACCCCCCCTCCCCCCCCCCCCCCCCCCCCACACACACACACACACCAAGCGCGCTCGCTTGTGGTAAAGAAAAGCTTAAAAACAGAAGAAAAAAAAATCCACGAACATCATTCCATATTATTACCAGGTTTGTAATACATCACCTTCTACTCTCAAGAGATTTCCCTGACACCGGGTCAATTCGCTGCTTTCTTTGGGGACCGCTATGTCACGAAAAGCAGGGGCGGTGCCCGGAAGAACAAGGAAGGACTGGCTGGTTCATTCTTTTCTGCCTTCACTTTGCCTTGCTGTTGTTGTGCTGTGCTTTCCGAGCTTCACAATGTTGTTGCGAAACAAACATAACCCATGGTCCGGAAGATGTGGTGAGGAGCATTACAGTGTGTGTGTGTGTGTGTGTGTGTGTGTGTGTGTGTGTGTGTGTGTGTGTGTGTGTGCGTGTGTGCGCGCGCGCGCGCGCGTGTGTGTGTGTGTGTGTGTTGTGAAGAGAGAGAGAGAGAGAGAAGAGAGAGAGAGAGAGAGAGAGGTCTAGCTCTGAGGTAAAGGGAGAGGAAAGGGAAGGTCATTTGGCTAGATAGACATTGACTGTTCACGGGTTGTTTACCAACATAAAGTTGTTCGTTTTACGTCAATAGGAGAACACAAAACACATGAATCGATTTGAACCAATTCAAATTGTCAGAGACAATTTGAGTAAACGATGTAACTGATACAATGAAGAGCAGTGATCCGTATTGCGGACCCAGATCGAAGAAATGATCCAGGATCCGTTGAACTTTGGTGAAGAGCTGCATGTGCACATCCACTTCCAGCTTGTTGTCGTTCTTGCACGAACAAGATGTGAAATAAGACGCTGAAGATGTAGGCTACATTTCGTTGTTAATGCAGAGAGGTCCAGACAACTGGATCTGGAGAAGACTGTGAGTTCTCCAATTGAAATGATTCGGCATTAACAACAACAAAAAAGGACACCAGCCAAGACAAGAATAAGGACGAAAATTGCACGACGTAAAAAGGTTAATGTAGAATGAATCTTCAACTGAAAATAAAAGACAAAACAAATAAAGACAGCCGGAAAACAATTCCATGCCTGAATCTGAAAAAAAAAAGATAAGTATCGAATGAAGACTCAGGAAACTAAGGCTGCAAGTGTTGCTGTGATTGTGTTGCTTTTGTAAACCTTTCTTAATTGCTGCCTTTGTTGTTTTTTTAAGTACAGAATGCACATACATAATGCAGATACTCGAGCTCGCACACAAACAATTGGGAGAGGGAAAAAATAGACAAGATAACCGGTTCCAATGTGGTGGATTTCAAGGTTTTGCAAAACATTGACTTTTTTCCTTTCCATTTGCACTTCTATTCATCACGCTGGAAGAAAGTGTGCCAGCAAGAGAAGAAACAGAACACCATGTAAAATGGATCTATTGTGCCGAAATATTAAGCTCAAGGAGCCCTTTTTCTGCTGGATATTTTTTTCCATCGTCAATCAATGTAACGCGTTTATATATGAGCGATGTTTTACCATGTGAATAAATGTATCTAAACGTTTTCTGTTACAAATGTATGCATCTGCTTGAATTTTGTTAGTTTAATTATTCGTGTCTGTATGTAAGAAGGCAGCACCCATTACTACATGGGATTTTTTAAAGCCTGCGGGTTGTAAGTGGTGCAGGCAGAATTGTTCCTATCAGGCTTCAAGCACAGCTCATTCTATTACTTAAACACACACACACACACACACACACACACACACACACACACACACACACACACACCACACCACACGCACACCTCTTCTCTCTCTCTCTCTCTCTCTCTCTCTCTCTCTCTTAAACATATTCCGCACAAGTAGAAGAGTTTCCCTACCCCCCCCCCCCCCCCCCCCCCCCCCCCCCCATTGCAAGCAGGTGAAACAGACTGTACATCGTGTCCCTTAGAACTGACAATTGACGCTGACTTGAGATTCCAAACCGGCGAAATGGAGCAATGATACGCTGGATGCTGTGGGAGTGTTTGTGGAGAACTCCAGGGACAGTACAGTTCCTGTCAGAGGCAGTATTCCAAACCTGGCCAAATGGAGCAATGATACGCTGGATGCTGTGGGGAGTGTTTGTGGAGAACTCCAGGGACAGTACAGTTCCTGTCAGAGGCAGGATTCCAAACCTGGCCAAATGGAGCAATGATACGCTGGATGCTGTGGGGAGTGTTTGTGGAGAACTCCAGGGACAGTACAGTTCCTGTCAGAGGCAGGATTCCAAACCTGGCCAAATGGAGCAATGATACGCTGGATGCTGTGGGGAGTGTTTGTGGAGAACTCCAGGGACAGTACAGTTCCTGTCAGAGGCAGGATTCCAAACCTGGCCAAATGGAGCAATGATACGCTGGATGCTATGGGGAGTGTCTGTGGAGAACTCCAGGGACAGTACAGTTCCTGTCAGAAGCAGGACAACGAGCGTGAGTGCAAACGAGAAGAAGATTTAAAGGCTGCTCGAACTAACATGTGCAAGACACCTCACTTCTAGAAGTATACTCAAGTAAGTGTTTCATAAGACTGGAACCTTGCAAACATGTTTTTCATTTCAGATTACTATACTTTGGAATGGTCTTCGTTTCCTTTCCGACTCATACCATTCTTCGAGACGCATTCTAATACTAACATTCCATCTCAATTCTTTGTGTCTTCGCTGGACAGCTACCAAAATGCAGAGCAGATTTGCTATGTAATCCTTTTGGGAGTACGTTTTGTAAGACTGAAAGAGAATCAAATGAACATTTGTTTTGGTCATGTAAGGTGACATTAAATTTTTGGAAGGAAATACAAACTGTTCTAAACAGATGTGATAATATTAACAACTTCAGATTTACGAAGGAACTTGTGTTGTTTGGTAACGATGATATAAATAAGACTGATGATATGCTCGATTTTGTCCTAACGTGTGCAAAATTTTTCCTTTACAAGTGTAAATGCGAAAATACTATTCCGGAATTTACGTTTTTTAGACATCTTAAACATAGATATACTACTGAAGAACACATAGGTAGAATAAGTTTGCAGTACACAGACTTCCAGCGGAAATAATGTGTCTACAAGGCCCTGGTCGATGAATAACCCCTCTCTATTGACTTAAAGCTGTTATTTACGACTGCAAGTGTAATTACATAACTGGCAGTTTAGGCAAAAGGTTTTCAGATACTCTTGTTTCTCTGTTTGGTATACATATGCTTCTCGATGCACTGTGAATGCATATGGCGAAGTCGGGGTGGCTTGGGTGGGGGTTAGGGCGGGGGCAGGAGGGAGGTCGGGAAAGGGAGTTGTGGGGGGTGAAGGCGATAACTAGGTAGGTACCAAATACATAGTTAAACTTTCTCTCCGTTTTACTTCGCTATTCGTGCGTTTCGTTTTTTTTTCTCGCCATTTTATTCGAGTCTCTTTCCCTT
>CM065724.1:36763581-36768581 GCA_033310375.1 Conus canariensis
CTGTTTGTCACTGTCGCATTTCTGAAGCATTGAGCACTATGTTGACAGATAATCACGATGTTCAGAGTTCTCCACTGACAGTTCCACAAGGTATTGAAGGCTTACCAGCCACGTGCCCTGCAAGCTGAAGATTCCCTGTACCGCTTCCTGTGCACAATTTCTTCAGACAACACAGCCCATCCTACGAGACTTCCCACCCATGCAATACTTGAATACACAATCTGGCAAGATGGGAGAACGATGTGCTGGCCGCTGGGAGGAGAGCTCTGTGGAACAGCTAAGCTCATCTCAGAGACGGGACTCCAGTTTGACTGCGAACGAGTAGTTGATCTAAATGTCACTCGAACTGACAAATTAAAATTCCATTCTGTAAACAAAAAAGTACTCAAACAAACAAACAAAACCACAAACAAGCAAATTCGTAAACATGTCTGATCTTAGCTTACATACTTTTATGTAGTGTCTTTCCTTCCAGATTCTTTTCCTATCAATTTAGTGCTGCGTTCTTATGTTCACGTTGCACCTCACTTCTTTGTTCATTGGAGACCACATGTGCTGTCATACTCCTCCAGCCTAAGTTTCTGACAGAAGGAGAACATAAGACAAGGAATAATTCATTATCAGCTTCTTCTTCTTCTTCTTCTTCTTCTTCATGAGCATCTTCTTTTTCTTCATCATCTTCTTCTTTTTCTTCTTCTTCTTCGTCTTCGTCTTCTTCTTCTTCTTCTTCTTCTTCTTCTTCCAATCCCAGAGCTGACATTTCCCTGTCAATGTGTTCACGCCAGGTCTATCACAGGTAACTGGATTGTCTTTCACATTACATTTCACGCAGGTGGGTATCGTGACATCGCTGACACATTTTTTTTTTCTATTTTAACGTCGTGGGGGTAGGGGATCAGGGTGGGGGATGAGGAATGGGGAATGAAATGAGGTATCAGACTGCATTGTTTAATACTCACATTGTCTACAATGTCCGGCAGAAGATTTTTAATACATCTTTTGACTTTCTTCTTTTTCTTTTCTTATTTTTTTCTTCTTTTTTTTTCTTTCTTCCTTCCTTTCTCTCTTTCTTTCTTTCTTCTTTTCACATTTCCTGAAATATTCTCTGAGACCCCCCCTCCCCCCCCTCCCCCCCTTCCCCCCCCCCCCCCCCCCCCCCCCCCCCCCCCCACACACACACACACACACACATCTCCTCACGTCCAGAATGAGGTCGCTTAGCAGATGGTCGGGAACGCCACCATCCTCTCCATCCCCCCGCCCTCCTCTAACACACCCGCCCACTCTTTCTGCCGTCTGTCTTGCAATTTGTTCACGATATGAGGAGAGAGAGAGAGAGAGAGAGAGAGAGAGAGAGAGAGGTGGTAAACGGGGGCATCTGCGTGTGTGCGTTCTTAATTTCTGGACTGTCACAAACTTGAATTACAAGGTGTCTCTGCGTTGTCCTAAATGCAAATGACAGAGCCTATGCGACCTCTGTGAGCCAAACGCTCTGCTTCCCCAGCCTGTAGTGTTTGTTTTTTTTTCACTTTTAAATTTAGAGAGAATTTTTTCTTTTAGATTTATGTCTTTATTCCTTTTCTCTTTTACTTTGCTCTTCCTTTCAATCTTGAATTATCCCTTGGTTCTTTTCTTTCTTTCTTTCTTCCTTTTTTTTTTTTTTACATTTTTTTCTCTCTTTCTGTCTTTCTCTTTTTCTTTTTTCTTCCTTCTTCTTGTCTTTTTTCTCCCTTTCAATTTTTCTTCTGTTCTTTCCTTTCTTTCTCATGCCTGTCCTTTTTCCCCTTTCTTTCTTTGTTTTTTTTTTTCTTGTTATTTTTTTCCTCTCTCCATCCGGTATTCCTTCCTTTCTTTACTTCTTTCTTCTTTATTTGTCTCTTCTTTCCCTCTCTTGAATCTCTGTTTTGTTTTTCTTTCTGTCTTCCTACCGTTCATCCCCTCCCCCTCCCTTCTTTCTCGTTTGCTTACTTACTTATTTACGTGTCTTTATCATCAGTATCATCATTAACACCATCACGTCAGTAATATCAAAATCACGAAATCATCATGTTTATGCAAGGCTCGCACGCGCGCGCGCACGTTCACACACATAAACACACACACACACACACACACACACACACACACACACACACACACACACACACACACACGTGCGCGCGCGCGCACACACACTCACTCACATACACAGAAACACACACACGCGCGCGCGCGCACGCATACACACTCAAAGCTTGCATACTCTCTCTCTCTCTCTCTCTCTCTCTCTCTCTCTCTCTCTCTCTCTCCTCTCTCTCTCTCTTGTCCGTGCGCGCGAGCGCGGGTGTGTGTATTTGTACGTGAATACATGAATTTTTGTAAACATCTTCGCGATGAGCAGACATTGAGGCGGACACGAGCATCGTCATGGCCAACAGCAAGCCACATCGCCTCATCATCAAGGATGGCATGGATAGTTCTAAATCCCACACAGACACCACCACCTTTGACGTTTCTACGTGGATGAAATCAAGTAATCTGTAGCCTGTGCCTAAACAACTTGCCACAGATCCAGGCATCATTGGAAATCCCGTCCGCCTGTGTGTCTCCTCAAGATCTATCGAAAACAGGAAAATACTGTAGTGCACTGCATAGCATCTAACTGATTTAGATTCTATTGTATTTTAGTGTAGGCTGAATTATTATGACATTTACGAATCTTTTTAATGGTCCCTTTTCTTCTTTTTTTTTACCATATACCGCGTCTGTTGAATGTATAATACGCTTAACAGCTATTGTACATTTGGTTATCGTATGTGTTCGATAGTAACTGCATCCGCATAAAAAGTTTATTTGGAACGTTTGATAGTCATTGTATCTGTGTTGTGGTCATTGCTTCTGTTGCTGTACTAGTTGAACGACAACTGGATTTTTTGCATCCACGATTCTGTTTGTGTATGTGTTGTTGCAGTTGTATTCAAAGACAGTCCGAGGAAAAACAATCACTCGCTTTCACAGGGACAGCTTATTTCTTCTTCTTCTCTTCTTCTTTTTCAGTACATGTGGTGTAATTTGACAGAATCCTGAAGCAATCCTGGTGAGCTCTTCAAAGAGTGAAACCACTGTTGTCCTCTTGACTTCCTCTTTGGATTCAATACAAACAGTGCACACAGCCCACTGGAACAGGATACATTGCAGTACAGCCCAACCCAATGGTTCACAATCCAGTACTAAAACAAAATGCAATGGAGCACAGTAGAACCTAATGCAGTACAATACAGTACGATATTTTTGCTGTTTTCAATGTATCTTGAGGAGACGGGACTTCAAACAGTGCCCAGGTTTGTGGCAAGTCGCTTGAGCGCAGGCTGCAAACTTACTTGGATTCTTCGAGGAATAAACGTCAAAGGTGGACGTCTGTATAGGATTGAGAACGACTCAGTGCAAACTTGATGGTAAGGCGATGTGGCTTGCTGGCCCAGTTCGCCTCGCTAACTCCTCACAAAAAGATGTTTATAAAAATATCATGTGTATACACACACACACACACGCACACACGCGCGCGCGCGCACGCCCACCCACACACACACACACACACACGCGCGCGCGCGCGCAAAGACACTGAGTGACTATAAACAATTTATTGGTGATTAACCCATGTTGTACTGACATTTAAGAAACATTATGAACAGAATGTCAACATTTTTTCATTTAAAGAAAAGGAACATATTTAACACGCACACACACACACACACACACACACACACACACACACACACACACACACACACACACACACACACACACACACACACACATGCACACACACATGCACACACAAATTGACACATCTCCATAAGAACATACCCATACACACCCACACACACACACACACACACACACACAACACACACCGCGCGCGCGCGCGCGCGCGCGCGCACAACATACACACACTAGCACACGTACACACAAGCACTCATGCTCAGAGAGAGAGAGAGAGAGAGAGAGAGAGAGAGAGAGAGAGGGAGGGAGGGAGGGAGGGAGGAGTGAGAGAGATTTGTCAACAGTATTAACGAGGCACGTGCGTCTCTCGAACTTACTTGGAAATAATCTTTTCCCATACACCAGAACATTTCTGAGCTAAAATGTAATCGGGTTGAATAGGGAAGGCATGCTGACTCAATGTATATCCTTGGTTTGCTACCACGTGACATGTCTCTATGGAAATGGATTCAAAGAGAACAGCACGAAACTGATGGCCAACAAGGAAGCGGAAAGATATCAACTGTTAAAAAATCTCAGATCGTTTTAGCGATGCCCATTCGGTAATCATCATCCAGTGTGAATCCATAGAGGATGGAAACATACAGGAAAAGGCATTTTAATCAATGAATATTAGGGGGAAAAAAATCTGGTTCATTTCTGTGACCCCTTGCCTTAACAACCAAAATGTGTGTTGCACACTGAATTGTCCAGATGGATAAATCAAGTTTCCCACGGTCACCTGGTCTGGTCTTTTATCAGTCAAGGGAAAGCAACGGAAATTATTTTGCTTCAAAGCTCTGCCCCCCCCCCCCCCCCCCGCCCTCCCTCCCCCTCTTCCGTCCTTCATTTCTGTCTCTCGGCATTTCCTCTTTCTGCGGCTGTCTCCAGTTTACTGTCTCTGAATCTCCTCCCCTCTCTCTCTCACTGTCTCACACACACACACACACACACACACACACACACACACACACACACACACACACACACACACACACACACACACATACACACACACACACACACACACACACACACACACACACACACACACACACACACACGCACGCACGCACGCACACACACACTTTGTCTCTCTCTCTCTCTCTCTCTCTCTCTCTCTCTCTCTCTCTCTCTCTCTCTCTCTCTCTCTCCTCCCACTGCTCTGTATCCTTACTCCCTCTTTCTGAATACTGTGTCTCCTTATCCTACTCAGTGTCTTTCCTTCCCCACCCCACTCTCTTGTCTCTGTCTCTCTC
>CM065724.1:36776081-36783581 GCA_033310375.1 Conus canariensis
AGCGTAGAGTACAGTTTTGTCATGCAATCTTAGAATGGTAATCCGTGGCATCATCTTCATCATTCTTACTTATCCACTTCACTCAGCATGAAACAAGTTTCAGATTCCTAGGCCCTTCATGCTCTGCGCTCATGGTGACCTGTTTCGATTTCTTTGCCATGTCTATGCCCTTAAGAGTTCTGCAGGGCTCACCGGTGTCGGCACATTGATGAAGACTATCGTTGGGACAGACATGGTGGCGCTCCATAGAGAAATAGCTCACTCAAGCTAGCTGGGCGACTGTGTGATTGTTGCTGTCTGTAGTCGGTGGTGTTCTGCGTGTGTTGGTTTATAGCTGGCACCCCTGAACACCATCGATGTGACTCGGCAACAATGCAGTGTCGCTTCCGGTGGGTTGCCTCACGAAGTCTTAGTATTTACAGTTCCCTGTAGATTGCTGGTGCCAGGACTGTGAGGGGACAACCTAGGCTCTGGCTGTGGATGGGGAGCTGGGATGAACGGCATGGATGCAATCCAGCTGATATGGCACAATAGAGGAGATCGATTATACATACATACATGCATACATACATACATACTAATACATACATACATACATACATACATACATACATACATACATACACGCACAATTACTTACACACATACATACATATATACACGCATACATACATACATTCATACATTTATACATTCATGCATACATACATACATACATACATACATACATACATATATACATACATACATGCGTACATAATTATATACATAAGTAAATGTTAACGACAACAATAACATCAACAACAACGACAATGATAAGAATTTTGCAAAATAATTTTGTTAATAATGATAATAATAATAATAATAATGATAACAATTATAATGAAAATATTAATACTAAAATGATAATAATAAAAATTATAATGAAAACGATAACAATAATGATCATAATAATAGTTTCAATGATAATAATAAAAATAAAAATAATAACGATAGCAACAACAGCAATAACAACAACAACAATAACATCAACAACAACACACGACAACAACAACAACAACGTCAACAACAAGTGACATAGACACACACACACACACACACACACACACACACACACACACACACACACACACACGCACGCACGCACGCACGCACACACGCACGCACGCACGCACGCGCGCGCGCGCGCGCGCACGCACACACACACACACACACACACACACACACACACACACACACACACACACACAGTGTGCGAAAGAGAAACAGGCAGTGTTGTAATGGAAATGTTTGGCCATAAACACCAAGGACATTAAGATCGAGTAGGTGATATAAGAAATTTACTTTCCCTGAAAACACATTTTGATTAGTTATTTCTGGACAATGAATGCTGAATCGGTGTCTGCATCTGTCTCTCTCTCTCTCTCTCTCTCTCTCTCTCCTCTCTCTCTCTCTCTCTCTCTCTCTCTCTCTGAGATTTTGTGAATATTCATATTGTTTTGCTTTTTTTTCTGTATCTGATGCCTTTGTGATTGGTGTCAGAGCTAGATGTTTGAGAAAGAAGGGAATATAATGTGTGTCTAGTTTTGCCCATTTTCTAAACGTTCAGAACCATGCAGCGTGATAAAGACATCATCTGAGAAAGTAATGTGTTGAATTGCCTTCACAAACTGATGGAATGTTAAGGCGAAATTGATGCTTTGCAGTCTACAGGGAGCCTAAGAGGTATAGACGTTACGTTAGCTCCTTCCTACCTTTCTGATCTCCTTCATCTCTCTGTTCCTTCTGGGCAGTTGTGTTCTTCTACCGACAACACTGCTCAAAATCCCAAGGTTTTGAACTAAAACCTATGGCGACCGTTGTTTTTCTTTTCAGTGTCCGGTTTCTTGGAATAAACTCCCAATATCTTTGGGTAGTTCAAACTCTCTGTCTTCCTTCAAGGCATCTCTTTAAAAAAAACCCAACTCTTCACCTGTCAATAGCAGTTCTTTCTTCCCCTTCCCTTGCCCATCAAATTGATTCTGCGACTAATGTGTGTGTGTGTGTGTGTGTGTGTGTGTGTGTGTGTGTGTGTGTGTGTGTGTGTGTGGCGCGTGTGGATGGGTGTCAACATGCACACTTGTTTGTAGGTGCATCGTACTTATTAAAATATTCATCTTCTTATTGGTTTCATTTGTGTTTTCTTTAACCTTTTTCTGTATTTGTAAGCGCTTAGGGCTTATGATTTAAGATTAAGCGTAATAAATAATCATTTTTTATTGTTATCATTACGTAATGTGTATGTCTGTGTATGTGTGTGTGTGTGTGTGTGTGTGTGTGTGTGTCTGTCTGTCTGTCTGTCTGTCTGTCTGTGCGCATGAGTGGGTGTCAACATGCACCCTTGTTTGTAGGTGCATGGTACTTATTGAATTGGAATATTCATCTCCTTATTGCTTTCACTTATGTTTTCTTTAACCTTTTCTTTTAAGCGCCATAGAAAATCATCATTATTATCATCATTACGTAATGTTTATGTGTGTGTATGTGTGTGTGCATGCGTGTGTGTGTGTGTGTGTGTGTGTGTGTGTGTGTGTGTGTGTGTGTGTGTGTGTGTGCATGAATGCGTGCGTGCGTGCGTGCGTGCGCGCGCGCCGCGCGCGCGCGCGCGCGCGTGTGTGTGTGTGTGTGTGTGTGTGTGTGTGTGTGTGTGTGTGTGTGTGCGTGCGTGCATGCGTGCGAGAGATAGAGAGACAGAGAGAGACAAAGACAGAGAGAGAGAGAGAGAATGAGACACACACAGACAGACAAACAGGCAGATAAGACAGATCAGCATTCAGGCAGACAGACAGACAGACAGACAGACAGACAGACAGACAGCCAGACAGCCGGACAGGGAAACAGACAGACAGACACAACAGATATTTTGTCTGTGCACAAGCGTTGCCTGGGTTGCATCTAAATTCACAGCACTTGCCATGGATAAAAGTGGGACATTCATAGGAGACAGAGCAAACTCGATGAACATCAAACAGCAGGTAGCACCCCACCTATACCACTCCCACCCCCAGTCTCCGCCCAAAGGGAAAAAAAAAAAGAAAGAAACAAAAAAGACACGACCACGTGAATGAAATTAGCACACCAGATGCAGGCGTCAAAGACTTCACGAGCCTGTTTCACGGGAGATAATTTCTTTTGTCTCCTACTGTGAGAGTTACTTCCATGCGCTGAGTCCAAAGCTCTCAGTTCAATCACTGCCAATCGATATATCGCTCCGCCATTATCGCTCTCTCTCTCTCTCTCTCTCTCTCTTTTCTCTCTCTCACAACACACACACACACACACACACGCATACACACACGCACGCACGCACGCACACACACACACACACACAAGATGGCGGCGACAGTCAACCACTAGGTTAAAAGCTGCTGAGTATTTAGCAAAAATCTCTGAGAAGATGACTAGAACCAGAAGCAATAACCTAATGAGTAAGACGGCTAAAGAACATTCGATTGAGAAAAAACGCAACAACTAGCCCAGAAGGGCGAGGTCTTCTTCTACAAGGAAAACTTCTTTTCCAGTCGGCAACGACCGTTTGGAGGGCCCGAAAAAACAATGCGAACAGAGTCAATCAGCGATGAAAACAAAGAAGAAAACGAAGCCATAAGTAGAATCATATTCCTTGAACGAACCGTATCAACACTAAATGAAAACGTGTCTAAGCTAGAAGACACAATTCAAGCGCAAACTGAACTGATGAAAAGATATTTTAATCAAGAGAGAAAAAAGGTAGGCCTATCGTTTCAGAACGCGGAAACACAGACTGAAACCGACCGACTATCACACGCGTCTTATGCCGAAGCTACCAAGGCTGGGACATCGTTATCGTCCGCTAAACAGCCCTCACCTTCTAACCTCCTATCCAAAACGGCAGCAAAACAAAATCCACAGAAAGAAGGAAAGAAATGCGACGAAGGTAGAAAGAAGACTGAAGAAAAAAGAACTGATGACGCAAAAGCAAAGCCCGACCACTTACGTCATGGGGAAAATTTCAAAGAACAAAAACCTTCCGAGAAGAACGTAAAATCAGATCTGCCACGGGTGTTGTTTCTACACGACTCCACAGCCAACAAAATCGATAGCAACAGGTTGGGAAATTCGTACTGCTTCAGAGCAACATCCAAAAAGGCGTATGTAGCAGAGGAGCTTCCAAGAATGTTCAAGGCTGAAAGTGATTCTACAAAACCCATGAAATATGACGCTCTAGTCATCCACACAGCAATAAATGACCTGAAAAAGAAGTCCCCTGAAGACTGCTGTAGAGACTTTGTTGTGAACATTAAAGCAATTGTTAAGAGTCATCCTGATCTCAAAGTAGTGGTCAGCAAAGTGTGCCCTACCAGAAACAAAGATCTAAACATCAAGGCAGAACTGTTCAATGCTCTCGTCATGCAACAGCTAGCTGATTTCAACAACATCAGTTTCGTGGGGCATTCTAATCTACCAACCAGCCCGCGAATTCTTCAGGATGGTCTTCATCCCACCTTCCTCGGAACCAGTAAGAAGGCAGCTAACATCGGGCGCCACGTGAGAGACCTGTTCCGGAGGAAGCCCAGGAAAGCAACCAGGTTCCAGCACCACCCACCCAGACCCTTCCCCATGTACTACGACGACCTGTTGTTCGCTCCCAATTCATGGATGAACAGATTTGTTGTGCTGAGTGATTATTGATCCATTTTCTGGGGACTTCTTTCTGAGAGAGGGTGGAATAATTTTTGCAAAATTCCAGCACCTTTTTGACTGTTAGTTCTGTTTTGAACAAGGTGCCATCTTGTGATCTTATCATTTTGTAATTAACCTCACTATCATAAGAACATCAATACCATAAATTAATTCGTTATTACTGCGAATACAATTATATTGGTTGGGCTAATCGACACAGTTTGTTATTTTTGTTATTTGCTATTTTTAATATTATAAAAGCTGCTGTTTATTTGGGGTTTTTTTTCTCTATTTAGGATAATACATTTTTTCATTTTTCAGAGAGCATGACAAAACATTCGAATTTGAAAATATTGCAATGGAACTGCAGATCAATATCAACAAATATTCACGAACTGATTCAACATCTCTCAGATCATTCGTATCAAGTGTTGATATTAAGTCTTTAAATGCAACTGAACACAAAATTCCAAAATTACAAAACTTTTATTACCCTCCAATACTCCAAACTAACAACGAAACAAGGAGGGTTAATACTGCAATATATATTCAAGAAAAGGTTGAATATTTTGAAATAGAGCCACCCTTTTCTAAGAATGTTAAAAACATTAATGCATGTGCTGCAAACTGAAACTCAACGAATTACTTACATTAAACGTTGTTTCCATTTATTTGCCAAAAGGTCCTGACAATGAAAACACAGAATGGCTTCGGGCTATACCGGACCAGCATGAAAAATGGTTAATAGCAGGTGATTTTAACTCACATGCCCCGTTTTGGGATAATGAATGTGAAATAGTAACACACAATCGTTCTGTTGGAAATATAGTAGACTCTTCAATGAGTCTGTTAAATGATGGCAGTGTAACATGAATACCTGATATTTCACACCATCGAGCAACAGCAATTGATTTAACACTTATATCTCCTGCCATAGCTCCAAGCTGTGAGTGGTCCACCTTCAAAGATCCTCTTGGTAGTGATCATTTGCCAATAATTATTACCATTAAGGGTAAACAATCCGTTCAAAACTACGCTAAAGATAAGATCCCAAATTATAATTATAATAAAGCAGTTTGGGATAAATTTGAAAACATACTCTCTACTTACAATTGTGAAGAGATAATGTCTGATAACATTGACACAAGCTACACGAATTTTGTTGATATTGTTTTACATGCAGCTGATCTCTCAATACCAAGGTGCAATTCTGATGCATCAAACAAATATGCAGGGAATGTATGATGGAATGCTACTTGTGAAGAAGCAAAAGAAAAAAAGTTGCAGGCCTATAAAATATGTTTAAAAGATAAGAAAGATCCTGACAAAATTGCTGAAAAGAACAGAGCAAAAAAACATAGTAACAGAGTAATCGAAAAAGTCAAGGAGCAATATTGGTCAAATTTCTGTGAAAATGAAATACATGACCACAAAGATCTTCAGAAAACATGGAAAATATTAAAAGACATGAAAAACGGAATCACTCTTCCTGAATATCCCATAACATTAGAAAATAATGAGTTTCCTTCAAAATTTGAAAAGGCTGAAGCATTTGCAAATATTTTTGCAAAAAATAGCAATAGGGAGGGCCTGACAGAAAAGCAAAAGATATACAGAGAGAAAATGGAGGATAAGGAAATGCATGAAAAAAGTCCCAATAATAGTCACTATACAAACGCTCCCCTTACATTTCAAGAAGTAAAGGATGCAATTTTCTCTATTGGTTCGAAAACAAAGTCAGTGGGACCAGATGCGATTTCCAATGAAATGATAAAGCATTTGCCAGTTAATTTCACAATGTTTCTGAACTTATTATTTCAGAAATGTTGGTCTGAAGGGCTTCAACCATCTTTGTGGAAAAAATCAATTGTAACCCCTATCCCTAAAGAGGGCAAGTCAAAATCAGACAAAAATAACTACAGGCCAATTGCTCTCACTTCACATGTGGGAAAACTTATGGAAAGAATTATTGTATAAAGACTTGAACATCATTGCGAAAAAAAAGGTATAATACCAATACAACAGGCTGGCTTTAGAAAGGGTAGATCTACAGTTGACCATCTTGTAAAAATTACAACATAGGTTAAACATCAGTTTGCACGCAGAAAAAAATGTGCTTGTCACGTTTTTTGACATTAGAAAGGCATATGACCAAGTCTGGTATTCAAAACTTCCAAACAAATTGAAGTTAATTGGTCTCTCAGGATGTATGTACAATTACTTAAAAACCTTTTTAAGTGATAGAACAATACAGACGAAGGTAGGAAATGTATACTCTAATGAAAGACATATCCAGATGGGAATCCCGCAAGGAGCTGTGATAGCTCCTATCCTGTTTAATATTTTGATCCATGATCTTCCTAAATCATTATCAAAAACTGTTGAACTAGTACAATATGCGGATGATATCTGCATATGGATGAAAGTTACTTTAAAACGTCACACACCAGTTAGATCAATCAACTATATTAAAAAAGATATGTCAAAATGAACTAGATAAGATTAGTAAGTACATGACTGAAAATGGATTGGCCCTTTCAGCTGAAAAATCGCATATGGTTCTGTTCAATACTGGTTATGATCCTAATCCTCTGCCTTCATTTCAAATAGATGGATTGTGCCTTGAATATAAAAAAGTTGTAAAATTTTTAGGAGTAAATTTAAATTCTAAACGGAGCTGGAATAATCACATACAAACTATTCTAACAAAAGCTAAGAAAACTTTAAATTTCTTGAAAATGGTGAGTCAACAATCCTGGGGTAAAGACAGTAAAGTATTAACACATTTAGCTTCTGCGC
>CM065724.1:36788581-36796081 GCA_033310375.1 Conus canariensis
TGTGTGTGTGTGTGTGTGTGTGTGTGTGTGTGAGAGAGAGAGAGAGAGAGAGAGAGAGAGAGAGAGAGAGAGAGAGAGAGAGAGAAACCTACAAGGTGTTCAGAGACAAGGAACTGCAGACAGCCACAGAGAGAGGAAATTCAGAGAGACAGAAATGAAGGGGATGAGGGGGGGGGGGGGGGGGGGATGGGGACCGAGCTTTGAAGCAAGATTATTTTCATGACTTTCCCTTGACCTATGAAAGACCAGACCAGGTGACCGTGGGAGGCTTCATTTGCCCACCTGGATAATTCAGAGCGCCACCCACATTTCAATTTTTAAGTCAAGGGGTCACATAAATTAACTAGGTCAATCCTTTTTTTCAAATATTGATTGATTGAAATTTCTTCTTCTCTATATTTTTCGAGTCCCTTATGGATTCCTACTGGATGATAATCAACGAAGGGGCATCGCTCCAACGATCTGTTTTTTAACAGTTGATATGTTTCCGCTTCCTTGTTGGCCATCAGTTTCGTGCTGTTCTCATTAAATCCATTTCCATAGAGACATGTCACGTGGTAGCAAACTAAGAATAGAGGTCTAAGTATTGAGTCCGCATGCACTCCATATCCAGCAGTTTCACTTTATCTCAGTATTTTACTGATGTGTTGGAAAAGATCATTCCTAATAACTTCGAGAAACATGCATGCCTTGTTATATTTGTTAATAAAACACGTCTCCCCCCCCCCCTCTCTCTCTCTCTCTCTCTCTCTCTCTCTCTCTCCGTTTATCATTTATCATTTTTTCCCTTCTCCTTTCCCCCACCTCTCTCTCTCTCTCTCTCTCTCTCTCTCTCTCTCTCTCTCTCTCTCTCTCTCTCTCTCTCTCTCTCTCTCTCTTTTCCACGTAAAGATGTTCTAACCTTTTTGTCTTCACAATGTTAATGGTATCATCATTATGTTTGATAGATCTGTTTTTTTTTCTATACCATTTTTTCGTGTCTTTTCTCTCTCTTTATTTTCTATCATGTTGTACTATATGAACTTACTTAAATTTGAAAAAAAAAAAACGTCTCGAAATTTGATGTTCCTCTCTCTCTCTCTCTCTCTCTCTCTCTCTCTCTCTCTCTCTCTCTCTCTCTCTCTCTCTCTCTCTCTCTCTCTCTCTCTCTCTTTACGTGCGTTCCATATTGTATGAGTAAACGCACATGATTTGTGCGTAGAGCATAGGGGTATGCGAATATTTGTTTTTACGTTATAATACATTTTTTTCTGTAACTTTAATTTTTTTCCTACGAATGTTTTTGCTTTTCCTTTAAATGACTTGCTACTTTCCTCTCTGTGTGTCCTTCTCAACTTGGTTTTAAATTCAGGAGATACTGGTCAGCATGACATAGTTTTAAAGCAAAGTCTAAAATCCCAAAAGCCTTTTAACCCTCGGCGGTAGTGAACAATAACAGATTCACGATGACATATATGGCATAGCTTGGAGCTCGTTCTTCTCCTTCCACAACCTTAACCTTGCCTGAATAGAAAGAGGTACCCATTTGCTGATGGGTTCAGATAGGGAGGGTTTCAAACTCCACAAGCAATGTGGCCTCTCGACCCTGAGTCTGCAGCAAGAATGCTAAAACCATTCTACAACGAGCTCCTCTAACATCAGTATGCGATGTTTTCTCTTTTCTTTTCTCTTGTTTGTTGCGTTGGGAGACGAAAAACGTAACCACTTTGTTAGAAAACGTTATCATTTTTTGTTGGAAAACGTGGGAGACAATAAACGTAACTACTTTGTTGCAAAACGTAACCATTTTTTTGTTGGAAAACGCAACCATTTTCGTGTCTTGCCTTACATATATCGTAAAGGAACAGTTACAATTGTAGCACAACGTCAGTTAAACGTGCAGGGCATCATGTGGGCCAGGCAACTGCAGCGTGAGCTCAGGGCGTGTCGTTTTATCTTGTTATGTAACAGGCATCTGTGGGCGCAGAAATTTGAGCGTTGCTTTCCATTGATTTTTATTCAACAGAGATCTTTGTTTTGCTTTGTTTCCTTTGAAGTGACTTGATTGGCTGACAAATAAACTAAATCGCCATTTCTTTGCAGCGACCGGTTTCACATTGCATACCGTTCTAGTTGAATTTGAACATCTCTCTCTCTCTCTCTCTCTCTCTCTCTCTCTCTCTCTCTCTCTCTCTCTCTCTCTCTCTCTCTCTCTCTCTCTCTCTCTCTCAATGAAATGAAATGAAATACGTATTGTCGTTTGCATCCCTACTTCAACTGTTCACATTCATTAAACCATTATAGGCTGGTTTATGAATATACTTCAAGGAATTTGCGTAACTGAACTATCTACATCTTTATTACAAATGTCCAATGGTTTCTAAAACGTCATAGATGACCTATTTTGTAAACACCTTCATGAATTGTGTCAAACAAAAATTTCTAAATGAATAATCCATAATACGTCTGTTTTGGTGTAGGTTACAATTATGTGTTTCTGCCTTCTGCCATAACATTGATCTTGAGCTAATCGAATGTAATTACATTTTCAGGGTTAAGGAAAAGACGTGCACGTGGGACTTGACTAATCACGCGTAATGACCCAGAAATAAGGCAGTCGGTGGACTGCTTTACAGTCAGGGGTTTGAGATTAGCGCAGCTCTCGTTGGCGTGCCTGACTACATTTGCTGTAAGGAAATCTGATGCATGCCTGTCAGTTTCTGTTCTGGAGATTATTCATACTGTGACAGTGTTAATGAGAGTCCTCTCCGGTTTTCTATTTCTGTTTCTGCCAGTGTGATTCTCGTTGTCTGTTGTCTCTTCCCAGTCTGTCTGTTCGTCGGTCTGTTTGTCTGTATGTTTATCTGTATGCCCGTCCTTCCATCCGTCTCCTGTGTGCCTATCTGTCTATCTCTCTCTCTCTCTCTCTCTCTCTCTCTCTCTCTCTCTCTCTATCTATCTATCTGTCTGTCTGTTTAAATGTCTGTCTGTCTGTCTCTCTGTCTCTGTCTCTCTCTCTCTCTGTCTCTGTCTCTCTCTCTCTCTCTCTCTCTCTCTCTCTCACACACACACACACACACACACACACATACACACACACACACATACACACACACACACACAACCCCACCCCTCCCCCAACACATAACAGAGAGAGAGAGAGAGAGAGAGAGAGAGAGAGAGAGAGAGAGAGAGAGAGAGAGAGAGAGAGAGAGAGAGAAGAATAGATGATCGGAAGAAAAGAGATCTCAGGAAACGTATCTAGGCTGCTGCTATGCATTGTTACAACACCAATAACAAAGGTTATATAAGACCGATGCTTCAAGAGGAAAAATTGCAACGCTTCAAACAGCCTTTAGAAATCCTCCTGCTGTTGGCAGAAAGACGATGTCATACATTTCACTACAGTGAAAAAAAAAGTCTTACGAAGATGAGCGCACCAGCCCAGTATGTCGTTTCCCCGTTCTCTAGTGCTTGTAGTCCAGGAGACTGCGTGTCTGTTCCTGTGGAACGAATTCAGTTGCCACTGCGATGCTATACATTCCTTTCCACGATATGGAAAACAAATCAACACTGAGCAGACTTTGATGTTAATTAATTTGTTGTTGTACAGTAGCGAAACTATTTCATAGTCAACTGCTTTTGTGATTGCTGCAGTATTCGTAAAGAGAACGTACGAATAGTTCTGACCTAAATTCGCCTTTTACGCAGTCTAGAAGACAAAATTAAGTTGTTTCTAATGCTTCTTCGCGTTCGGTTAATGAACGCCAGCTTTAATAACATACAGATGTCTGTGATACGTGTTGCGTGACACATACACTGCTTTTAAGATTGTAGAGTTTTTGACTAGAGATTTCAAATTTTGATTTTGAGAATGACAAATATTTCTTTTCTAACATTGTAATGGCTGTTATACTCGCTTGGTGAGCAGCGGAACCCAAAATATTGAAATAAAAGCATTACCAAAGTAGGACACGGCATACGGACAAATGCACTGGCTTTCTTTCTGCTTTGGTCTTCTGTTTTCTGCCTCACTCTCCCTCTCTCTTTCCTGAAAAATGTATGTTTTGTGCAGATTTGGTGACTGCCTTAATCCCTTGTTGTTTCATAGCCTATAATGTTTGAAGATAATGACGCGTTTTCTCCCTTTTTATCTCTTAATTCCGAACGATAACCTATCTAAAAGAAATGTTACATCTACGTAGTCTTTTAATGTTGTTTCGGGTCCATCGGACCATGGAGATCCTGTCATGGAAGCAAGCAAGTTACAGACTGAACGAAGGATGATGATTAACATGAACCAAGCAACTCTCAAAGGGAAAACGCACGCATAATAACATGTTCCATACCAGTTATGACAACGACGACGACGATGACAACGACGACGACCACGATGATGATGATGATGATGATGATGATGATGATGATGATGATGATGATGATGATAGATGACGACGACGACGACGACGATGATGATATGAAGAAGAGAAGAAGAAGAAGAAGAAGAAGAAGAGAAAGAAGAAGATAGATGATGATGATGATGATGATGATGATGATGATGATAGATGAAGATGAAGAGATAGACAACCTGACATTACCACAGATCACCCAGTCTGTTCTTGAAACAGCCCCATTAGTCGTGACAGAAACCAAAAGAAAAACAGGACGTCGTCAAGTAATGCGGTGTAGGAAGAGACAGAAATGCACCGTTTGGGACCAACAGACTATGACGTAGTTGACCAGGCGTATCGGAAGAAAACGGGCGGTTAGTGGTGAACCGTCAGGGTAATTGCTTCAGTTTGACAACAACCGTCGTTAATAGTTCATTCCTGGGCACGGTGGTTGAGGGTGGGCTGTTCTACCTTGATGGCCTGGGTCTGTTGTGACGACAGTTCAGAGCCCCATTTCATCAGAGAACGCCTTGTGCGCACATTCGTTATTCTGGGGCTTTGCAGCCGATCATCGTCAAATTTGATGCGGCTGTGGTTGTTAACGAAAATGAAAAATTCATTGGCTGATAGCAAGACCACTCCAGTGAATTGATCAATGTTTATGTTTGTAGCCCAGCTGTTTACAAAATTCATGCATGCTAACAGGTATGATTTTCTTTTCTTGACCTGATTGGTTCGGAAGTAGAAGGTCATATTTGGCAATATGTGGTAAGATATGTCTTTGACGTGGGGAGAGAGAGAGAGAGAGAGAGAGAGAGAGAGAGAGAGAGAGAGAGAGAGAGAGAGAGAGAGAGACAGACAGACAGAGACAGAGAGACAGAGACAATTTAATTGACAATTAGCAAGAGAGAGAGAGAGAGGAGAGGAGAGAGAGAGAGAGTCAGACATACAGACAGAGAGACAGACAGAGAGACGGACAGAGAGACAGACAGAGAGACAGAGACAAACAGAGAAAAATGAAAAGTAAAGTCAAAGGAGAGAGGAGAGAGAGAGAGAGAGAGAGAGAGAGAGAGAGAGAGAGGAGAGCAGACAGTCAGACATACAGACAGAGAGACAGACAGAGAGGCAGAGACAAACAGAGAAAGATGAGAAGTAAAGTCAGAGAGAGAGAGAGAGAGAGAGAGAGAGAGGAGAGAGAGAGAAGAAAAGAGAGACAGGCAGACAGTCAAACATACAGGCAGAGAGACAGACAGAGAGACAGAGACAAACAGAGAAAGATGAGAAGTAAAGTCAAAGAGAGAGAGAGAGAGAGAGAGAGAGAGAGAGAGAGGAGAGCTATGCTCATGACAGAGTATGTGCTTTCAGCTGATAAGCAGGAAGTGTAATGAGGGACACTTTCTTTTTACCAGCTAGCTACGTCACTAATGGTTACCACATTTTTTTTCAACGGGCGAACGAACCTCTTGTGGTAGAAACGCGTGGTGTCTCTTTTCCTTTTTTCTTTAGGTAACGGTATCCCGTGCGTGCCTTCGTGCGTGCGTGCGTGCATGTGTGTGTGAGTGAGTATGTGTGTGTGTTGTGTGTGTGTGTGTGTGTGTGTGTGTGTGTGTGTGTGTGTGTGTGTGTGTGAGAGAGAGAGAGAGAGAGAGAGAGGAGACAGAGACAGAGACAGAGAGGAGAGAGAGAGAGGGAGGGACAGACAGACAGACAGACAGAGGGAGACAGAGACAGAGACAGAAACAGAGACACAGAGAGACAGAGAGAGCTGCCACATTTTCTCTCGCTGCTAGTGGAGCTGAGTGCCCGGCAGTTGTGGTCTTAACTGGAGGAAGTCATGGCGGCAGCAGGAAATTACATCAGAACTGTGTCACTTAGTTGAGGTAACAAAGCGATAACAAGCAATGCAATGTTGGGCTAACTGCCAATAAGACGGTGCCGCACACGGGCAACGAGGCGCTCACACACACACACACACACACACACACACACACACACACACACACACGCACGCACGCACGCACCACACTCCACACCACACACACACACACACACACCACACCCCTCTCTCTCTCTCTCTCTCTCTCTCTCTCATCTCTCTCTCTCCCACACAACACACACAACACACAACACACACACACACACACACACACACACAAGAGACACATGCGCATGCCCGGGCATAAGCGCATGCGCACGCACACATACGCTAAATTATCTCATACATCTTTTACCAGTATATAGTGCAAAAGTTGCAACGGATAACAACTTTTTGTGAAAATGTCAATTTTGTAATATCGAACGTTTTGGTGGAAATATATGTCTGATTGATTGCTTTTACCATTTAGTGTATAATCTGCCTGCAGGAATGGCGGAAGAGGACTCTTCAATATTTATGAATTTGTTATTGCTGTTGTTCTTGTTGTTGCTGCTGCTGCTTTTGTTGTTTTGTTGCTATTGCTGTAGTTGTTGTACCAGCAAAAATACGTGCTGCGATAAGGCCAATGTCAAAATTATGCAAAGAAACATGCGTAAACACACACACACACACACACACACACACACACACACATACACACGCGCGCGCGCGCGCGCGCGCGCACTCACGCACGCACGCACGCAGACACACAGACACAGACACACACACACACACACGCGCGCCCCCCCCCCCCCACCACACACACACACACAGACACACACACTGACAACTGAAACTGGGTGAACACAAGTCGTACTTTATCATAACTGTGAGAAGTCGTACTTGATTATAAATCTGAGTCAAGAACGGGCGGTAGTCTTTGGAAAAGCTGGAACATATGTTTCAAGTATATTCAGACGTAATGTACTCAGCTAAAAAAAAAAAAAAAAAAGAATAGTAAATAAAAGGACGTCAAACTTTATTGACTCGCACGTGTAAAGTACCTTGGCATTGAGACGCACGCTATGATCATAGGGAATGCCAACTGACGTGTAGAGTGTCTACTTAAAGAAGCCACTCATTGGGAACATGCAAACCTTTTCATTCAATAGTCCAGGAGTTTGCCTGCAGAGAACACTGTGTGTGTGCGGGTGTGTGTGTGCGGGGGTCTGTGTGGGGTGTGTGTGTGTGTGTGAGTGTGTGTGTGTGTGTGTG
>CM065724.1:36798581-36801081 GCA_033310375.1 Conus canariensis
AGTGTGTGTGTGTGTGTGTGTGTGTAAGTGTGTGTGTGTGTGTGTGTGTGCGTGCGTGCGTGCGTGCGTGGTGTGTGTGTGTGTGTGTGTGGTGTGTGTGTATGTGTGTGTGTGTGTGTGTGTGTAAATCTTTTTTTGTAACATGTATGGATATGCATGTCTATTTTTTAATTTCCTCTCTCTCTCTCTCTCTCTCTCTCTCTCTCTCTCTCTCGATCTACACACACACACACACACACACACACACACACACGCGCGCGCGCGCGCGCGCGCGCGCGCGATTAGTCACGAAAGTATGACATAACAGTGCTAGAGCTCTGTCCATAAAGGAAGGGGCAGCAATTTTAATATAAATGAGCTGTTTGTCTCGGGTTAGAAAGTAACAGATTAAGTATAGCGGTCAGAAAAGAGAAGTTCATTAGACAAAGCATTTGAAAATTATGAGGATGCACGCAGACCTAGATACTTTCCTAGATATGCCAGAAATACGTGTTTTATCCGACGAGAGGAGAAAATGTGACTGGGGAAACGGATGAACAAGTAAACACAGATAGATACTGCTGTACCAGATACTAGTTGTAAAAATGCATGCCAGTTATACATTCGATCCAACCAAAGGCAGGAAGCCAATGCAGGTCGGAGAGCAGGGGGGAGGGGGGGGGGAAGGGGGGTTGGCACTTTGATAATGAAGCAGCAACACCATTCGTAACTGTCTGTTGGGTAAGCTATTGTAGTAGTGCAGTCTACAGAGAACCAGAAATATGACTCAAGTCTTACTGTTTCTGTAGTACGTGTCTAATGAACCAGTGATCCATATGCTAAAGCAATAAGTCTGACATAATTTGCAAGCTTGAGGGACCATTGGAAAGGTTTCATCAGTTACTAAACAGAAATGGCGTTTTAGACAGAAATCGTATTTTTGTGAAGTCTCTAATGAGTCCAGAGTACTGACTTCTTCAGAAACTTTTGCTAGAGGAGCTTTTGTATTTTCCTCATGAAGTTAAATTGTTTCATGTGGTCCAAAGTTTAACATACAGTTTGTATTGCTTGTATCAGTGTATGAATCAGCAGACGCCCGGTAAATTCATAATGTTCAGTGTCATCATGAAGCATATGATGGAGAACATTATGTTTCTGGATTACACCGGAAGGAGGCTGTATAGGATGAAAAGAATGAGGTTCAATATCGGACCTTGAGGGACTCCACGCGATAAAGACTCCCCCAGGTAAATTATCCGTACAGAAACAGAGGAGTCTCAGACAAATATAAACGGAAATATGAGAGGGCTATATCCTAATTTAATGAAAAAAGTGCAGATTGGAGGCGGTTACAAAAATGATATGATCAGTAGTGTCAAAGTCAGTACGTCTGTAAAGAAGAGTAATGATCAATAATGGGTTATAAGTATTTGCAATCAAAAGAACTTTCAATGCTGTCAACAAGACAGTATCCCCATCATGACTGGCTTTGTATTACTGTTGATAAGGCTATAAACATGAGACATGAAAACATGTGTAATTCCCATCCTGCTCAACAATCAAGTAAGCTATATAAACAGCCTCAAAGGAGTGTCCAGATACTTCAAGCTCGTCTGTTTACCAGCGAAGCTATTAAAGAATCAATTGAAGATACTATAATTTCCTTCAACTATCTATAATGTAAGCTGAAAAAAAATCTTCGAAAGAAACAGAACTCCCTCCCCTTACTTTTCTTTATTTGATGCGATAACCGGTGCAAGCTGATGCTGAATTGCCTTCATAGGAATTTCTTTGTCTTCGTAGAACTGACTCTGTTGTCAGTTCAATTCTTTCTTTTGCGTTGACAGTGTTGTGACCTGCGACCTATATTGCATTATTTTTTCAGTCGTCGTTTCGTTGTTTGTTATTTTTCTTTTTCTTTCTCTTATTTTTCTTTTTACTGATTTACCGTACACAGAATCATTAAGTCTTTATAATCAATGGCTGTCTAAATCCATCAATGCAACAGATCCGTTTGTGATTGATGTATTTGTTTTGTTCACCACATTAAAAAAAAAAACTTGAAGAGCCACATCACACCATCATCAGGCATTGATACTCCATTTCGATCACTGCGGGAAATCTTTTGAGCGACTTATGGCTTTAACCCTCCTCAATCGCCTCGGTCCTTTCCGATGGAAATTGCATTTTTATCTTCAAATGATGTTCTCTCTCTCCTTCCCTCCCCCTCCCTCCCTCCCTCCCTCCCTTTCTCTCTCTCAATCTCACACACACACACACACACACACACACACACACACACACACACACACACCACACACACACACACACACACACACCACACACACACACACACACACACAAACGCCAGCCGACAGAGAGAGAAACAAACAGACATACACAGACAGACAGACAGACAGACAGACACACACACACACACACACACACACACACACACACACACACACACATACATACATACACACACTCACGCACGCACACACACACACACACACACACA
>CM065724.1:36818581-36841081 GCA_033310375.1 Conus canariensis
TTTGCTCTGTATGTCAGACCTGTGTCAGACATTATCGATCAGCACTCATTGCTGCATGAGAGTTTTGCTGATGACACTCAGATGTACAAGTCAAGCACTGTATCTCAACTCAAGAACGTTGTCAGTGATGTTAAAAGCTGTTCACAGGATTAAAGAATTGGATGACTTTGAATAAGTTGCAGCTGAATGATGACAAAACTGCAGTTCTTCTCCTTGCTCCTCCCAAACTCCAAGGTCATCCCTCCCTTCCTTCTTCCATCAGTATTGGAAGTTCTGATATTCAACTCTCATCCCAGGCTCGAAACCTTGGTGTGACTTTTGATTCCACCCTCTCTTTCAAGCACCACGTGTCTAATGTTTTTAAGGCATCATATCTGGAAATACGTAAGATCAGTTCAATCAGACACTTCCTTTCCACTGAAGCCACAAAAACTCTGGTTTGTTCCCAAGTTCTCTCAAGGCTGGACTACTGCAACAGTCTCTTGGCTGGCTCACCAAAGTACCTACTCAATAAACTGCAGAAGGTTCAGAATAGCGCTGCCAGGCTTGTTTGCAAAGCGTCTAAACGTAAACATGTCACTCCTCTGTTGCAGTCCCTCCACTGGCTTCCAATTCAGAGGCGAATTGACTACAAGCTGACGTCCGTCTGTTTCTCTTCTGTTTCTGGTACTGGACCAAAATATCTTTCCGACATCCTCCACATCTACATCCCATCCCGTCATCTTCGTTCCTCTGCCGACAGTCGCCTCTTGCGCATTCCTTCTGTCAGAACAAAATCTTTTGGTCAACGTTCTCTCTCCTTCCAAGGACCAACTGTCTGGAATACACTTCCCATCAGTGTCAGACACCTACCTTCACCCTCTTCTTTCAAATCTGCGGTCAAAACTAACTTCTTTCATCAGTCGTAACCCCACTCCCTCCCCCCCCCCCAACTTCCCAATCCACCTTGAGTGGGTTTGTGCGTGCGCACGTGAGTGCCTGGTGGTTGTGTTGCTTGTGCGTGCAGGCCGTGTTGATGTGAGTGCTTGCGTGCGTGCGTGCTGGTGTCTGAGAGCGTGGGTGTGTGGTCATGCGTGAGCTCGCGTGCGCGCGCGCGCGCGCACGCGCGCATGCGTGCGTGTGTGTGTGCGTGTGGTGTGTGTGTGTGTGTGTGTGTGTGTGTGTGTGTGTGTGTGTGTGTGTGTGTGTGTGTGTGTGTTGTTGTTGTTGCTGCTGTTGGTAATGTAAAGCGCTTAGAGCCCTAAATTATAGAGAATAGGCGCTATATAAATTAACATTATTATTATATATGATTGTCCCCCATTGTCTAAAAGGGCTATACAGCTATTGGACATTAAAAAGTGTCAGTGTCAGTGTGATTCTCTCCTCTCTCTTCTCTCTCTCTCTCTCTCTCTCTCTCTCTCGCTCGCTCTCCCACACACACACACACACACACACACACACACCACACACACACACACACACACACACACACACACACACACATGCACACCTCTGTGTCTCACTCTGTGTCTCACTCTTTGTCTCACTCTTTGTCTCACTCTTTGTCTATCTGTCTCTGTCACTGTCGTTCTCTGTCTGTATGTATGTGTATCTGTCTATCAGTCTGTCTCTCTTTCTCTGTCTCTCGCTCTCTTCCAACAGAGCAAAAGACAGATAAATAAAGAGAAAATAAAACTGAAACACTCAAGGAAGCGGGCTGAAGATATCATACCCATATGTTGTTTTTTTTTAACCTCTGAATAATGAACAAATTGCAATATACACATTGCATGTACAATTAATATGCAGTTTGCTGGAGTGTTATTTGCGCTGTACTAAGAAAGGAAAGAGCGAAAAAGAGAAGGAAAAAAAGGCGGCTATTGACTGGGAAGCGGCGATATAAGTGGAAGAAAAGAGATACGGATGAAGAGGAGTGGATCTGAAGTGGGAAAGACGACACCACGATCGGAAACAGACAGGTAAAAGGGAAGAGCGACAAAAACAACAAAAAAAGGCAAGAGAGGAAAGAAACAAGGAAAGAAAGAAAGTAAGAGAAGAAAATAAGAAGGAAAGTAAGGACAGAAGAAGGAAAGAAAGAAAGAAAGACAGACAAAAAGAAGGAATGAAAGAAAGAAAAAAAAGAAAGAAAAGAACACAAAAAAGAAAATAAAGAAAAAAGAAAGAAGGAAAGGAGGAGGTAGTGTGTGCGGCGTAGAATACTTTATGCAAACGATGATAAGGCATTTTGTACAGTCATTGCCGCCATCGCCGCTGCTGCTGCTGCTATTAGTGATGTCATTATCAACTTCAACTACATTTGGTTTGCTCTGAGAGAGGAGAGAGAGAGAGAGAGAGAGAGAGAGAGAGAGAGAGAGAGAGAGAGGGAGGGAGAGAGAGAGAGAGAGAGAGAGAGTGAGAGAGAGAGAGAGAGAGGGGGGGGGGGAGAGAGCAGTAACCCAAACAGAGCATAGTCAAGAATTGTTCCTGTTATTATGACGAATGGAATTCCTTGAATCCCCAAATCATGAAAACCCTGGTAATACTTCGATTGCATATCTACTGTTCATTTACATGATATGTCTTCATTTATAGAGGGGCTAGCAATGTGGATTGTGTCCTTCTCCGGTATGCTGTAATCGTAGTAGTCCTGTGCAAGTTGAAAGCCATCTTTCTGTTCACAACAGACTGAAATAAGAGGGCGGTAGTCTCCTGCCATAGCTCACACTGCAAATCCTCCTGTATCTGTTCTCCTGTGATTTCCCCTTGCTACCATAACGCTGGCTGTCATCGTCTGAATCCTGGTTCTCCATTCGGGTAACGGTCTCATATCCGTTCTTGTTAAGAGCTGAATGTCATTGTAGATTGTTGCAGTGAGAGTGTTCCTTGGTTTGTTTTCGTTATTCCCTTTCCGAATGACCGAATGTAGTGAGAAAGACTTCGTAATTACTGGAAACCTGAAACACTAACATGGTTGTGATTTGTTTGTGACCATGCACACGTCAGTGGTGAATCTCTCTCTCTCTCTCTCTCTCTCTCTCTCTCTCTCTCTCTCTCTCTCTCTCTCTCTCTCTGTTCTTGTGTGTGCATGCGTCCCAGAGCAATGTGTGTGTGTGTGTGTGTGTGTGTGTGTGTGTGTGTGTGTGTGTGTGTGTGTAAGAGAGAGAGAGAGAGAGAGAGAGAGAGAGAGAGAGAGAGAGAGAGAGAGAGAGAGAGAGAGAGAGAATCCCTTGATCTGCTGAACACGACATGTGAGGGCATAAATGTCTAAACCAAATAATTTTCAGTCAGGACGAAGATCGTCTTTGCTTGAGGTTTTGTTTGTTTGTTTAGTTTGGTGCTGCTTTCCCATTTTTTCAGTTGATTTGCGCTGCAAGGTTTTTGCATGTGTGTCTTTTTGTTTTTGTTCTTGTTGCTGAAATGTGAGTCCACGTGGCTGAAGCAAATTTTAGCCAATATTGATTTTTTAATTCTCTGATTGCTCAGATCCTTTTTCTCATTTTTTTTTTATAGCTGTGTGTTAATTGCCCCTTAGGATCAGGTTCTAAGATGCTGGATTAGCCTAAATTCATGGAGTCGATCAGTAATGTTTTTACTCTCATTCATGAATGGATTTGCGTGGATATTTTCATGTTTCTCAGTAGGATCCCACAAGCATTATTTAAGTTATTTTACTAAATATCTCCAAACGATGGAACATGGTGGGAACCCATTAGATTTGGTACCCATTACTGAGCAGATTTAAGTTTAAGATTCTTCAGCAAAATTATTACCTATCTTATTATGCAAAAGTTGGCGACAACTTTGAGCAAAAAATGATTAAGAAAGCGGCAAGGAGTACTTTTTTTATCATGCTGGTCTTTATCAAATGGGAGACACGTTATTGATCAAATTATCACATATTTTCCACTGGACATGTACTCTGCAACGTTGGTCTTGCATTAACTACATCGACAAAGATTAAGAAACTTTTCAATAGGAGATAAACTGGAGATCTGGTTTCCCCTCCATAATATGTGGAAGAATATGCAATTCACTGAATGCTGTGAATTGTCTTGCGATGGGTATTTAAGTGATTGGAAGTTCACCTTTACCATGGTGTGACTGTTTGGCCGCAGCTGGCTCCCATCTGCCTCTGAGTGTAGAGGTAAACGCGAGAGAAGGAATAAACATTTGTGAACTTGAGTATTCACTTCATAGACTCCTAGAATGATTATGTTTCCATCAGAAACAATAATGATAATGATAAAGCCAAAATACAAGATATTGCACCGGTGTATCCTGGGAAACATTTATTTCTTTGCTGACGTAGGCAACATTCTAATCATATAAAAAAGGAAGCCTGCGTGGGTCTTGTGTCCAAACTTCGACACCTATCGTTCAGACGTCTCCTATGTGTATAGCCTTCGGGTGTGGATGGTGGGAAACGTGGACGTGCCAAGCTCTGATTAAATTCAGTCCTTGGGCATCATGCCTGACACGTAAGGGGTTTTAACTTCCTGCCTGGTGTTGATCCAATCCATTGCTCATCCATCTCTGACAGGCCCGGTTCTAGC
Organism: Conus canariensis; assembly: GCA_033310375.1. Lineage (NCBI taxonomy): Eukaryota > Metazoa > Mollusca > Gastropoda > Neogastropoda > Conidae > Conus > Conus canariensis. Next base: position 36,823,117 of record CM065724.1, read on the forward strand.
GCCTAGGGACTGTCATGTGGTGGGGAGATTTTCGACATATTTCTCATGTCAGAACAAAAGAAATACATTTGCTAAAACAATAATGTTGTGTGTAAAAGTGCATGTAATGTTAATGCTTGTTTTTATTGTGGAATAATTGTAGTTTTTAATCCTTTTTGAACGGTGACGATTTCTTACTTATAATTGTAATTATACTCTTTTTGGTAGGTAAGATTTTCTACATTGTTGATTTTATTCTTTGACTTATTTATTTAAGTAACACCTATCTATTTTGCATTGTCGGTTTGCTCCCATATTTCCTCTCTCTCTCTCTCTCTCTCTCTCTCTCTCTCTCTCTCTCTCTCTCTCTCTTCTTTCTTTCTTTGTGTGTGTGTGTGTGGGGAGGGGGGGGGGTGTTATTGGGACACTGTTCTTCAACATCAAACACGTGTTCATTTATTAGACTTTAGGTGATCAGATAGCCTTTGGGTGTGGATGGTGGGAAACGTGGACGTGCCAAGCTCTGATTAAATTCAGTCCTTGGAAACAGCCTTTGGAAAGGACAGGTACTTTGAAAACAGAGGATGGGTTTCGTCACCCGTGTAGTCTGCTGCTCAGTTGCATCTGACCTTCCCAATCGTGAGATACAAAGGATTATGTAGTTAGGTCTTTACACCTTATTTACGTCAGGAGGTATACACAAGTTAAACTGGATGGCATGGCGATGTTTCTCATTCAGGTCAGCATTACAAAGTAAATGACAATGATTGCCAGTGTCAAGGTTTTTCCATTTGTAAAGTCAGAAAATATTTCGTAAACAGTTGTTGTTGAACTGTTTCCCACCCCCACTTCATTTCTCTCTCTCCTTCTCAGTCTGTCTGTCTGTCTGTCTGTTTGTCTGTCTGTCTGTCTGTCTGTCTGTCTGTCTGTCTTCTCTCTCTCTCTCTCTCTCTCTCTCTCTCCTCTCTCTCTCTCTCTCTCTCTCCCGCGCGCGTGCACGTGCATGCACGTTTGTTTGAAAATGTGAATGCTTGTGTTCATGTTTGCAGTGTACACACTGGCACGTAGATATAGATTGACACATGGGCACATAAACACTCACAGAGAGCAGACACACAGACTCATTACGTTGAGTTTCACTGCCAATTTCAGACATCCACAAGACTGAGAAGCTCAGGTGCTGGTGCCAGCATATCTGGTCTTCAGTGCTGTCGATATGTACTGGTGTGGTGTTCTCCCATCTGTAAACAATGTCAGTGCAAAAGTCTTAATCGTCATCATGGGTCTCTATTTTCTTTCTTATTTGTAAACAGTGCCGACACCACGTCTTCATTCTAACCTTAATTCATACTCAGATATACATCATGTCTATCCTCACTAATCATCAAGCGACAAAAAAGTTCATATTTAGTGGCCCTTCATGTCCTGTTCGTGAAGTGGCGGCGGTCCGTGTCGATGATGTCAACAGGTTGATGGGGACCGTTGGCTTAACCTGATGTGGATTTGGAGACAGTATGGAAATGATGTTGGGCATGCGCCTAAGAACACCAGCACGATAACTAAGACTTGTACTGAATACACATGAAACTCAACTTCTTTTTGAAGTATACCACACAACAAAAGGCAAGTATGCTTGTCTGTACGTCACAATTTTTTTTTACTGGTATACTTGAATAGAAGGAGCGTTCCTTTTGATGTTGTATCCTCTTTGTTCTCTCTCAGTATGTGTAACTGTTAACCAATCAATTCTAGATATTGGCCAGTTTATCAAGAACGTTATATTGTGTTTGTCTTGTAATCTTGTCAATGTAATGAATGGTCAAATCGGGATGAGCAATCACTTTGATCATTTTTTCCCATGTTCATAGCGATAGTCTTTGTGATTGCTTTTGTTCTTTTTGTCTTTCCTGTATTGAGCCACTTACTGACGTTCCATTCTCACTTGAGTTATTGAACTGGATGTGTAGTAATCCAGTTCCACTCCATTTTTTTTCTAGTGTCTTTACTGTATGAGTGCTGCTGTTTTAATACAAAATTCCATCTGTACCTCCTCGACAAGAGGGCTATTGGCTGTTGTCAATAAATTGTATCAGTGTCAGTGTCAGTCTGTCTATGCAAAGATGCTGATTGAAGAGGAAAGCAATATCTTTTGGCAGTTAATGTGTAGGATGAAGAGAACTGTGGAACGGAAAAGAGGTGAAGAGAGGAACCTGATAGTGGCAATTGTAGGCGTTTTTTTCTTAATCCTGTGCTTTGCCATCTCAAGCTAATGCTACTTGTGTCGCTTTTTGGAGTGGGGATACTTTGTTCAATAGAACCACGCTATGAATTCAACCCAACCTGTAAAGGGGGCACATTTTGTTGCTTCTTTGTGTCTTTGAAAGGATGCTCGGAGAGCAAATGAATGGACCAGCAGCTTGAGAAGAGGTGGAGAATACTGGCGAGGAATGAACCTGGGAAAAACTCCAACATTGGATGAAATCCAGTGACTGCAGGGCACTCTCCACAAAGCGGAAGTGAATAAATCCATCTAGTTCTTTGTCTCTCTATCTGTCTGTCTGTCTGTCTGTCGGGGGGGGGGGGGAGGGAGGGAGAGAGAGAGAGAGAGAGAGAGAGAGAGAGAGAGAGAGAGAGAGAGAGAGAGAGATCTGGCTCTGAGAGAAAGAGGGAGAAGAGAGGTTAACTTGGCTTGGCACATTCAAAACAAAAGAGAAAGATGAAAGGCATTTTTTTTAGAGAGAGGAAGAGAGAGAGAGGGGGAGAGAGAGAGAGAGAGAGAGAGAGAGAGAGAGAGAGAGAGAGAGAGAGAGAAATAGGGGAGAGACAGACAGACAGATACAGAGACAGATAGACAGACAGACGGACAGACAGACAGAGACTGGATGCAGATAAGACAAAAGGAGGACGAGATTTCAGCCTTCGTTTCGTGAGAATCGTCTCAAGATTGTTATCCCTCCTTCAGGACCCTTGACGAAATATCTCCTCCAGGCTCACTCTTCCTGAAAACAGTGACAGCTTTCGATGTCTATCGGCATGAGTTATGCAGTGCGACCCGACAACACGTAACCACTCCCTCCCACGCCGGAATACAAAGCAAAGCTACTCAGATGTTTCCTAGAACCTGTAGCTGACTTTAAAGTATTCCTTTTTTTTTTATCTTACTTCAGTATAGGCATCGTATAAATTGGAAGTTGTAAAAGCGAAAGATTCAGAGATTTAACGCGTGCTGCATGACATAAAAGGCAGCTGAAATGAAAATGAAGAACCAGTATTGGAACTGCTTGGGGTAACGATGAAATCCTAGTGTTCGTTGACTAGGATAATTAATTTCTTGTTGGGCACAGCACTTTGCTCAAAAAAGGATTCGGACCCATAAATGTCACGTCGTTGATGATGAATATGTACACTAAAAACGACTGCAATCTACCTCAGCCATCTTTGTTATAACAACGTCAGTCAAAGCACACTTTTTTAAGAGGAGAGAAATGGAATTTAAAACCGCAAAACGTGTCTTGTAATGTATTGCTATATAGGTCAACATCGCACAACGCGGTACGTGTAGTTTATAAAAAAATCAACTAAAACCAGCTTTGAATTCTTAAGCTGCTCGTTTAGAGAAAACTGGATCCTCGCAATAGACCCACCATTAATAGGAAACAGTACTTTCCTCTGGTTGCTCTTTGCGGGATCTTGATGGTAATGCAACCGATTGACATTTTCCTGGCACATCCTGTAAGAAACTCTAATATCTAAGAAAGGTCAAAAGGACACATTCCTCCTTTTGCGGGATCACTCGAAGTCATTAGGGCTGAACACCTATCTATCTGAGAGCAACAAATATCTATGGGAGAAGGTGGTAACGGACACTATTAAAACTGGCCCGTAAAGCGACCATTTTTGTGTCATTTTAATTAAAAGACAGGTTCTGACGAATCAGACAACGATCCTAGTTCTGATCATGTCTAATTGTCATTTCCCTTAATCAGTTGCGTTGTTTAAGCTAATTGTTATTACTTCCAGTAACTGTGGCTTATGTTTTGTAATGCTGTCAATTTGTAGATTCTAATAGGCTTCCAGAAAAAAAAGGATAACGGCAAACAGAAAAAAGAGAAAATCAAGCACGCAGGTAGGGAGGCAGATGTAGATTATCTCCTCTTCCTCTCTCTCTCTCTCTCTCTCTCTCTCTCTCTCTCTCTCTCTCTCTCTCTCTCCCCCCCAACACCCACTGTTCTACTTACTTCCAGATCTCTGTCTGTCTGTCTGTCTGTCTGTCCGTCTGTCTGTCTCCTCCTCCTCCTTTCCTCCTCCTCCTCCGAATCCCCTTCGACTCCCCATCTTCTTCGCATTTTGCTTTATCTGTGTTATAATTCGGTCTTCTTTAAATGATGCATTTTTTGTTTCGATAAATATAATGTCATAATAAAACAAAATACATTTGAGAGAGAGAGAGAGAGAGAGAGAGAGAGAGAGAGAGAGAGAGAGTCTCATACACCTACTACACATATCAGCCTGTCTGTTCGCCATAAATGTACTGAAGTAAGGAACAGGCTGGCCTCTCGTAAATGGACAGGGAAAAATACAACCTGGAAAAGAAAGTTCTTTTTTTTCTTTTAGTGAAAACAACAAACATCAGTGCTGTTTTCACTTTTCTACAGCATGGCACACGCCACTTTCCATAAATGGTGTACAATTGACCTTTCTAATACTTTCTACTGTTCTAAGTGGAAGAACATGCGGAGGGATAGGGTGATGCTGGCCTGTGGAGATGTTCATCATTCAAACGCGAAGTGTGAACAGGATGTGAGAGTTGCCTCGCTTAACACAAGCATCTCCATCACTGGTGATAGGGCTGGGTGGAGAGAAAGGGGAAAGAATGTGTGTGAAAGGAGTGGAAGGGAGATAAGTGGAAGCTAAGGATATCTTTGCACTTTGTGCAGGGAAACGGAAAGCAACAAACAGCTGTTGGCAGTTGCAATGGCGTACAATGTGTTACAGGTTAAGATTAGCAGAGAGGAGGATCACATGACAAACAGCTCTCGCCCCCACACGGAATCCCGTCAGACTCATTTCCGGGATGAGGTCAGACATAATGTTTCCTTGGAGTAAAACAGACTGTGTTTGCGCCCGTTTGCTTTTGCTTCTCTTTAGTCTGTGTTCAGAACTTACTTCTCGAAGAAACTGCATTAGGGCTCGCTCATGTGTAGGACACTGCATTACTGGTATAAAATCATGTCTGACATTTATAATCACATTTGGCTCGTGTAACCAACACGTCTGCCTGATACCATCCAGTTGTCATCAGAGGAAGAATTCTATTAGGATGGGCTCTCTCTCTCTCTCTCTCTCTCTCTCTCTCTCTCTTTGTCTGTCTGTCTGTCTGTCTCTGTTCTACCTACTTTCAGATCTCTCTCTCTCTCTCTCTCTCTCTCTCTCTCTCTCTCTCTCTGATCGGTATGGTTTCATCTTTAAACTATACTTTCAGTGGGGTTCGCTGAAATTGTACATACCTTGACACTGTGTATGAACCATCAACTTTGCCTTTGTAGTGTTGGAGCAAAGATCCTTCTTTTGTGCCACGTGGAGAACAGAAGTGCGCGAGAACCTGCAGTAGCTCTTCTTTTCCTGTGGATTATACTCCTATGTGACTACTTGTACTCCACCTTTTTCAGCCTAATATTTTCTGCACGGTTTTCCTCACATAATCTTTTACGCACAGACACAGACAACACACACACACACACACACACACACACACACACACACACACACACACACACACACACACACACACACACACACACACACAACCACATACACACGCGTGTATATTTCCGGGATATTTCATGCAAATGATGATGAGGGTTTTTTTTTATTGTCATTTCTGCTGCTGCTCTGCTGCTGCTGCTGCTGCTGCTACTACTACTACTACTACTACTACCACTACTACTACTACTTCAACCACACCATGACCAACACCACCACTACCACTACTACTACTGCTACTACTAGTACTACTACTACTACCAGTACTACTACTGATGTCATTATCGAGTTCCGCTCCATTTGCTTTGCAGAGAGAGAGAGAGAGAGAGAGAGAGAGAGAGAGAGAGAGAGAGAGAGAGAGAGAGAGAGAGAGAGAGAATCCGTTGAGCTATTGAACCCGACGTGTGAGGACATTAATGACTTGACCAAATAATTTTGAATTAGAAAGAAGATTGTCTTTGGCTGAGCTTTGTTGGGTTGTCCGTTTCGTGCTGTTTTCTCCTTTTTTGAATTGATTTGATTTGTGCTGTAAGTTCGTGTATTTGTTTTGTTTTGTTCGCTGCAGACGAGTGAGAACACATGACAGAATGAAACATTACCAAAATTGTGGATATTGATTTCTGAATAGTATATGGCTCTGAATGCTCAGAATCCTTTCTGTCTCTCTTTTTTATGTCGATGTGCTATTATCTCATACCATCCGGTTGTAAGATGCCGGATTAACCTAATTTCATGAAGTCGTTCTATGGACTTTTTTTTTTTTACTCATTTGTTCATTTGCTCATTTGTCTCACAGTAGGATTCCACAAGCATTACTGAAGATATAACAACGAACCTTCCCCAGAAGATGGAACGTGGTAGGAATCCATTAAGTGTGGATGCTCGTCCATCGAGACGATCTAAGATGCTTCAGCAAAATTACTACCAGTTCTATTATGGAAAATCTGCTTACTGATTTTAACCAAATTGATATAAAGAAAATGAGACAACACCATTATTTCTTAATCGTGCTGGTCTTCATTAAATGGAAGACACACTGCTGATTGAATTGCCATAGATTTTCTGCAGGAAGTGGAAGAAAAACATTTAAAAATTGAAGAAGAAAAGAAGAAAAGAAGAAAAGAAAGCAAGAAGAGAGAAAGAGAAAGAGCAAGAGAGAGAGAGAGAGAGAGAGAGAGAGAGAGAGAGAGAGAGAGAGGAGTAATACGTGTATAAGCCATATCCATTTTCTGTGCCAACTACCAGATGTAAGGTGTCAGATGTCCATCGCCTGCATTTCCACACTTTAAGTAATAAGAAAAATTCAGTTCTCCGAGAAAAAAAAATCACTGGCATAAATTGATGGTATGGTCATGGCTTTTTTCTTTGCTTCAGAAAGGCAAAGTTGAACCATTTAGGAGCATTAAAGAGTTTATTGAAAGTCTGAGACCGAACTGTTTTTGCTCCAGACAGCAGGTCCCTTACAGTGTCAAGGAGGCATGACCAAACTGGCAGATGTTCATGTCACTTCTGTGTCGGATGTAAGATAATTCTGCTATCCCTACATGTATGTTAACGCTTGGAGTCGGTTTTTCAAGTCTATGAATTTTCGTTATAGAGTATGAGTGTGGACAAATTGTTATTGCATTCATTCATTACCAGTCGTCATTGTGGGTAGTACAAGGATGGCTGGTGTGCAGGGAAAAAACAAAATTCATGAAGAGAGACAAAAAGAGCAACTGGCAGATGAAAAAAGAAGTGGCTAATATCAAGTATTGCAACAGGGGGATCGGAGGTTCGAACCCCATAAGATCGTTATCATGAGGATGATGCACAGACTGATACCAGTCACAGAATGTTTCTGTTTATGGTGAGGGAGAGGATAAAATTAATGATGGCAAACAAGTAGAAAAGTTCTTTTCCAGCCTCCATTAAAGAAATCTTCTTTTTAACAAAGTTCAGTACAGTCTTTAATCAATGGAAGATAAACTAGAGAACTGGTTACTCTTTCAGTATATGTGTTAGGATAAGCTATTTGCTGAATGCTATAATCTGCTTTATGATCGGAATTCAAGCAGTTGCACAGTTTACCTTTACCACTGTGTCATTATTCGGGCGAGCTGCCTTCTACCTTCAACTGATTATGGCTGTGTCTAAGAGAAAAAAAAAAAAGAAATTGTGAAGATGCGTTCAAGTAGATTCTCGGAATGTGTTCCATTATTTATAAAATAATAATAATAATAATGATAATAATAATGATGATGATGATATTACTACTACTACTGCTACTAATAATGACGATGATGATGATGATGATGACGACGACGACGATGATGATGATGATGATGATGATGATGATGATGATGATGATGATGATGATGATGATGATACTACCACTACTACTGTTACGACTACAAACTACTGCTACTACTACTAATGTATCTTGTATCCTAGAATGTATCCTGGGAAACGGTTTCTCTTTTTTGTTTTTTTTACTGACGTGGGCAACATTCTAATCGAGTGAAAAAAAGGAAACATGCATTGGTCTTGTGTCCAAACTTCGACACCTAACGTTCAGACGTCTCCTGTGTGAAGAGCCTCTGGGTGTGGTTGGTGGGAAACGTGAGCGTGCCAGGCTCTGATTAAATTCAGTCCTTGGGCATCATACCTGACACGTAAGGGGTTTTAACTTCCTGCCTGGTGTTGATCTAATCCATTGCTCATCCATCTCTGTCAGGTCCGGGCCAAGCGTCGAGACACCACGTGGTGGAGAATTTGGTTTATTCTGGGCATTCGACGTATTTCGCCATAGGAGAACATAAGAAATAATATTGCTAAAAGAATGATAGAATGGATAAATGTACATGTAATGTGGATTCTTGTTTCTATGGTGGAAAAACCGGTTTTAATTTTTGTGATCGGTGAGATTTTCTTACTTATAGCTGTAAATTTAAGTTGGTTGCTGAGATTTTCTTAATATTGACTTAATTCTTTAATTTCTTGGTTTGAACATTTGTGTGTGTGTGTGTGTGTGTGTGTTGTTGTGTGTGTGTGTGTGTGTGTGTGTGTGTGTGTGTGTGTGTGTATGTATGTGTGTGTACGTGTGTGTGTGTGTGTGTGGTGTTTGGTGTGTGGTGTGTGGTGTGTGTGTGTGTGTGTGTGTGTGGTGTTTGGTGTGTACGTGCGTGTGTGTGTGTGTGTGTGTGTGTGTGTGTGTGTGTGTGTGTGTGTGTGTGTGTGGCAGAAGAGAGCGATGAAGCAGACACCGATCTTTCCTTCCTGACAGTCTCTGTCGGCCATCCCAGACTGGAAGGGTCAGACATATTAATGGCCACAGCCTCTGCAGCTGTCAGTTGATGCCCTCAAGTGATGACTCTCTGCGGTGGATTCTGTCAATTACTTGCCATCTGTACATCAGTTTGCTGTCCTTGGCTACTTGTCCCTAATGGCTTTGCCTTCACATTGACTTGATTGGGAGAGCAAGGTGGGGGAGGAGATAGGCACACAGACAGAGACACAGAAAGACTCAAGACAATGTTTTTTCACACACACACACACACACACACACACACACACACACACACACACACACACACACACACACACACACACACACACACCTTAAGTCCTCACCATTGAGGAATGTACGTATGACAGAGAGAGAGAGAGAGAGAGAGAGAGAGAGAGAGAGAGAGAGAGAGAGAGAGAGAGAGAGAGAGAGAGAGGGGTTTGCTTGTCTGTGTGTGCACTATTTCATTGTACCCTTATGTACGTTTTCATTGTATTCATTCTGCATTTTCACTTTTTTTCTCTCTTGGGTTTCATGGTGCAGCACACATTGTGATGCAAGTAGGCCCAGCTCCCACACAGTATTGTCCCTTTTGTTTGTTTGGTTGTTTGTTTGGTTGGTTGTTTTTTTGTGTTTTTCTTCGGGGAGGGGGAGGGGATCTTGTAACAACAACAACAACCACAGCAGCAGCAGCAGCAACAACAACAACTAACCTCTCTCTCACACACGCACTCTCTCTCTCTCTCTCTCTCTCTCTCTCTCTCTCACACACACACACACACACACACACACATACAACTCGCTTTATTATCTTTAAGAACTCTGGTTGGGGGCCGAGGTCATCGATTGATCCAGCTGAGTGCCGACTATACGAACAATACCGCTCAGCGAGATGGTAGCTGCTCTGTTGATCAAGTCCATGCTATCTAAAGCAGTGGGCTTGTTGAAAATTATCCGTTCTGCTCTCTCTCTCTCTCTCTCTCTCTCTCTCTCTCTCTCTCTCTCTCTCTCTCTCTCTCTCTCTCTGAGGTTAGTCGACTCCAATGAAAACATGTGTGGTTTTTACTTGAAACTACGTTAATGCACAAGGCCAACAACAAAAAATGATGAAAGAAAAGCTTAAGAAGAAACGCAGCCTGTAGACAGTTTTCTCCGTCTCTGCTAAGCAAGTAGCAGGCCTTGTAGTGTAAGCCAACATAATCGGTTGTTGAAGTTAATGCCTAGTGGTTGTGAATGCACATTGTTACCAAGGGACTGCTGAACAAAGCTCGACCTATCGTCCATATCGCTAGCCTGCCTTTCACACCTCTACTCACATTAAAGTCTATCCACTTCGTACAGAACAGCTCTCAAAGCGGCAGAACTGGTAACTTACACACACACACACACACACACACACACACACATATATATATATATATATATATATATATATAAAATCAAGAAGTCGTCCACTCAGTGCCTCCCTTCTTTTATTTGTCATTCAAATTTTCGCCTTTTTCAAGGCTTCATCAGGAATCTGCATTATTGGAAAAAACACGAAACACCATCAGAATCCCAAAAGTAAAGACAAAATCAGTTTATCACACAAACACACACACACACACACACAACACACACACACATGTGTGTGTGTGTGTGTGTGTGTTTGTGTGATATAGACATATGTAAACTGATTTTGTCTTTACTTTTGGGATTCTGATGGTGTTTCGTGTTTTTTCCAATAATGCAGATTCCTGATGAAGCCTTGAAAAAGGCGAAAATTTGAATGACAAATAAAAGAAGGGAGGCACTGAGTGGACGACTTCTTGATTTTATATTGATCCAGTAATGGTTTTATCGTCCAGACTCTTTCAGCTGCTGGGAGCAGTGCCATTTTTAGCGTTGGGTTTTCTTTTTTACCTATATATATATATATATACTACTCAAAACAATTGAAGTACCACCCTAATTTTTGTATGCAATTTTTAAAAAGCTCTGATAAACCAATTAATATTGATAATTGAATAAATTCTGCTGGATAAGCTTACCCGGTTCTCAAATACTACTCCTCGTGCATTTTTGTTATGTTAAAGTCGGTCAGCAGTTATCTACCGCGTCGCATCTGAGGCAAAAAAATCCCGAGAAATTATCGAACTTGTGTCGCTCCCAGATTTTGACACAGACACAGCAAGAAAAAAAAATGTGATGCACGTGAAAGCAAGGTCTTTTCTGAGCAGAATTGCAATCAGTTAGCACATTTGACGGGTATAAAAAGTCGCGAAATTTAGGAAGATTTAACCATGCCTGCGAGACAACGACTAAGCAACACCGACAGAGGAAGAGCGATAGCATGGTACCAAGAAGGTATTGGCTTGAGGGAGATTGGTCGACGGCTTGGAGTGAGTCACCCAGTCATTCTGAGGCTCAGAGACCGTTGGCTTAACACTGGAAGTGTTGAAGAACAGCAGGGACGTGGACGGACGAGAAGCACCTCCAGACAGCAGGATCGGTTCATTGTTATCGCTTGTCTGAGAGACCGTTCAGCCAGTGCCACAGTACTCCGAGACCAGCTACGACAAGCCAGCAACGTCAACGTCAGTACCCAGACAGTTCGGAACCGGCTCCACGACGCCAACTTGAGGTCAAGGTCCCCAGCAGTGAGATCAATACTGACCCCAGCGCATCGAGCTCATCGTCGGGCCTGGGCAGCATGTCATAGAAGGTGGACAAGAGCTGAATGGGCAACAGTACTCTTCACAGACGAGTCAAGGTTCACCCTCAGGTTCAACGACGGGCGGGTTCGCGTCTGGCGACGTCCTGGAGAACGCTACGTTGACGCTGCCGTCAGGGAGCATGACCGCTATGGAGGTGGGTCCGTGATGGTGTGGGGTGGGTTCAGCCTACGTCACAGGACCCCCCTACACCGTGTTGAAGGCCGCCTGACCGGTGCCACCTACCGCGACACCATCATCCGCCCCCTTGTGATGCCCGCCCTGAGGGCAGTTGGCCAGGGCGCCCAGTTCCAGGACGACAACGCGCCGTGCCACCGCGCCGCCATCGTGAATCAGTTCCTACAAGGGCAGCAGGTGACAAGAATGGACTGGCCTGCCAGGTCACCAGATTTGAACCCCATAGAGCATCTGTGGGACGTGCTGGTGAGGCGAGTGCGGGCCCACAACCCTCCAGCAGACACCGTGGACCAGCTGTTTCAGTTGCTGGAGCAGGAGTGGCAGGCGATCCCCCAGGACACTCTCCGCCGCCTGGTGCACTCCATGAGACGTCGATGTGACGCTTGTTTGAACGCGAACGGTGGTCATACCCGTTATTAACATCATGACATCTACCATAGACTCTTGTTACTTTTCATTTTGGGGGTATGCCTCTTTAATCAAGTGTAAAACAAAGATAATTTTTTGTCACGGTGTTTGAATAAATTTGAATGGATTGAGGAATAATAAAAATAAAATATTCAATCATTAAATTATGTTCAGCTTTGTTTTCTTTCGAATGACAGCAGTTTTCCTAAGTGGTACTTCAATTGTTTTGAGTAGTGTATATATATATATATACAATTATAAACAAAGCTTGCTCTTATGTCTTAGATTGAAGAAATAGGGGGAGATAAGCATTCATATCTGCAGTGGTAGATCATTCTGCCTAACTAACAGTATGTGCTTGAGTGGGTGAATGGGGAAAAATAAAATAAATGCTTCTCAAAATGAGCCTTCAGCAAGCTTATAGTCTCCAAGAAGGAGACAATCTCCAATGGGGAGGAAAGCCACTAGAAAGAAACTCGTGGAGAGCGTGGCAGCAGAGAGTCCTCAGAAGAGAAGCCCCCTTCAAGCAAGTGTTTCGGCCCTTATCTCCTGACACTCTAGGGGGGTTGGGCCACACCCGGTTCATGACTCCGGATGTCTCTCTGCTGCCCCTTTTTTTTCCCATCTTGGGACGAGCCATGGCTGGGATTCGAACCCATGACCTTCTGGACATGCTCATTTTCCACTTAATGACTCGCGCTTTAACCACTGAGCCACAGGGACACCTGATATTTGTAGGGAAATTTAAGCCTTATGAAGTTCACTTTTGTTCCTCCTTGACCAGATCCAGCTTGAACACCTCTCTGCCGCTTCTGCCATTGCTTTCAGGGCTCTGGTTTTTGCCTTCCCTGCAACTGAGAGCTGTTTCATGAGGCTGTATGCAGACGTTCCTACAAACCCCCTAGCTCCAATTTCTGCAGTGAGGACTTTGACCTGATAGCCTTCTCTCCTCAGGCTGTTTGCCAGATCAGCATACTTTTCAGTCTTGTAGATTTGAGCTGCCTCCATTCTGTTCTCATATGGCACCGTGAGCTCGATCATGATCAGCTGCTTGGTTGACTTAGAGTGGACTACTATGTCTGGTCTCATGCCACTCTTGCTGATGATCTCTGGGTGACTCTTCCATTCTGGGAGGTCTGCAGTGCACTCCCAGTCATCTGCCCCGTCCAGCAGACTCTGCCTGCATGTTTCGAGTGGCACTGTTGTTCTTGGCCATGATTTGCTGCCTCCTGCCGTGAAGAATGTTGCGGGTGCTTTTGGAGTCCTGATTTTCCCTTTTGTGGTGTTGGTACTAGCCCAGACTACTTGTACAATCTCTTTGAGCACTTGGTTGTGCCTCCATGTGTACCTTCCTTGAGCCAGGGCTGCTTTACATGAGCTTAGGACATGCTCCACTGTTTGTTTTTCATGGCAGAGGGGGCATGCAGGATCGTCTGTTTTCCCCCACTTCACCAGGTTTGCATTTGAGGGCAGAAGGTCATATGCAGATCTGAGAATGAAGCTGATCCTGAGAGGGGCCATGTGCCAAATGTCATTCCAAGTGAGACTTCTTTGGAGTGCATTCTCCCACGTTGTCCATTGCCCTTGCTGGCTCTGCTGAACTGCTTTTTGGAGTCTTTTTTGGTCTTCTTCTTTTCTCATCTCCTGAATCATCATGTCTCTTTTGGCTTTTCCTTTGGCCTTTGACCACCATTCAGTTTTGGTCACCCCCAGTCCTTGTCTGTTGGTCTGTGTGTGTCCTGTTATTTCTCTGATCTTGAGACTTTCTTTTGCAGAATCCATCGCCTCTTGAACTTTCCATTTTCTGCCTGTCTTCAGCTGGGGCTTGATTGCTTCTACCACCTTGTCTCCTGAGTCCTCCAGCATGCTTTGAAGTCTGATCTTCCCTGCTTTGTATTCTTCCAGGATGGATTTCAGTGGTAGTTTCAGCTTTGCTTGGCGACAGTACAGCGCTATGTCAGTCAGACAGGGTGGGACACCAAGCCATTTCCTTGTGAACTTGTTGATTTTGGCTTCCATTGCCTCCACTATGCTGGTGCAGATGTCGTATATCATCAGAGGCCATAGGAGCTTTGGTATCAGCATGAACTGCAGACACCAGACCTTGTATTTGCCAGGGAGCCCACACTGGTCAATGGTCTCCAAGCCTTCCTCCGCCATCTGCTTTGTTTCTTTGCTCTTTGTGTGTCTTTCAGCGTATCATCATACCATCTTCCAAGGCTCTTGACTGGTTCTTCTGTGACTGTTGGAATGGCCTGGTTGGCAACACTGAAGACCACAGATCCGGCCACTTTTCCTTTCCTCAGTGAGAGACTCCGTGATTTCTTTGGCTTGAACTTCATTCTGGATGAGGCAACTATGTCGTCCAGCCTCTCCAGCACATGACGTGTCTCGTCTTCTCTGGATGAAATCACTGTAGTGTCATCCATGAAGGCCTTGAGAGGAGGCATCTTGTATCCATCGCCAAGGTCTGTTTGTCTCGCGTTGTTTGTTGCTGCTTTCAAGATGAGTTCCATTGCCAGCACGAACAGTATTGGGGAAATTGCACAGCCCATTGCAATACCCACTTCCAAGTTGATCCAGTCTGTTGTGTACTCCTTGGTAGAGAACCGCATTGAGAAGCCATTGAATTACTTGAGCATGTCGCGGATGTTCTTTGGCACATGGTACATCTCAAGAGCCAACTGTATCATCTCATGGGGCACAGATCCATATGCGTTTGCCAGATCAAGCCACACTACGTCCAGGTCTCTCTGTTTTGTTTTTGCTTTTTGGATTGCGTCCCAGATCATTGTGGCGTGTTCTACACAGCCAGCCACGCCTGGGATGCCACCTTTCTGGACTGACACATCCAAGTACTTGTTTTCCATCAGGTACTTGGTCAACCTTGCTGCCATGACAGAGAAGAAGATTTTCCCTTCGACGTTCAGTAGTGATATTGGCCTGAACTGGCTGATGTCACTTGAGTTTTGCTCTTTGGGGATGTACACACCATCTGCCGTCATCCACTGGCCGCTGATCTTCTGGTTTCTCCAAGCCGATCGCAGCAGCCTGTGGAGCCACTCCAGCACCTTGGGACATTTCTTGTAAAGCTGGTAAGGTATTCCGTTTGGCCCTGGTGATGATTTGGCTCTGGCTTTGTCGACCACCTTCTTGATTTCCGCCAACGTTGGAGGCTTGCCATTGAACTGTTCTTCAGGGTTGGTTGGCCACACCAGACCTTGAATGTCGAGTGGTGCTTTGCTCTGTGGGTCAGAGTATGTTTTCCTCAGATGCTGCTCAAGAACTCCTTTGTCCACACTTAGGGTCCCAGATTTTGGCTGCTCAAACTGTGTTCTGGCAAACTGGAAGGGGTCTCTGAAGAAGCGCTCTTGTGTCTTCTTCTTTTTGCTCTTCCTCTTTCTCGCAGATTCCGCTTTGCTGAGGGCGCTGTGTTTTTCTTTCAGGTCTTTCCAGAGTTTTTCTAAGCCTTGTTTTTCAGCTGGCAGTGCGGTCTTCATTTGCTTCTTGAGGTTTTTCTTTTGGACCCTGATCTTGTCCATCTTTTCTTGGCGTCTGGATTTCTTTGGAGGTGTTTTCTCTTTGGGTAGTTTTGCTCCATAGGCGTCTCTACATGTGGCATACACAATGTCCCCATATGTGGCTAGTTTGTGTTCCAGGGTGCTTTTCCCTATCAGTGCATCGAGTCTTTGGACGATTTTTGCATCCAGTTTCTCCCAATCTTCAGTTTCGTTTGCTCGTGGCAGGTTGAGTTTCAGGCGCCTGGCATCGAGGGCCTGTGCAAATTCCTCATCCGAACCAACAGCGTGGATGTCCTTGGCACTGTGGTTTAAATCCTGGCCTTGGTCTTCCGACGTCTTATCTGCTGATGCAGTGCGCTGCTGCTCATTCAGATGAGTCTTCACACATCCCATCTTTGTTCTGTGGATCTTCATGCCACGGGTGGTAGCGAAACGCTTTCCACAGACACATGGATATTCCATTTGGTCCATGTTCATAGTCCGTTTGGGATTTGCAGTCATGATTGGTTGAGCACCGATGGATTCATCATTCTCTCCCCCTTTCGGTGAATCCTGGGAGCATCTTTTCCTTTTATTCTTAGTAGCCACATGTTTAAGGCAAAGTGGGGAGCCAGCCCACAGAGCCCTTGGTTCTGGTCTTTCCCAGTGTCCTCCGGTCTTTCCCGGACGTCCTCCGGCCTATTCCCGGAAGTCAATGGTTTACCCATGCATCAGTAGAAAGAAACTCGTGGAGAGCGTGGCAGCAGAGAGTCCTCAGAAGAGAAGCCCCCTTCAAGCAAGTGTTTCGGCCCTTATCTCCTGACACTCTAGGGGGGTTGGGCCACACCCGGTTCATGACTCCGGATGTCTCTCTGCTGCCCCCTTTTTTTTTTTCCCCATCTTGGGACGAGCCATGGCTGGGATTCGAACCCATGACCTTCTGGACATGCTCATTTTCCACTTAATGACTCGCGCTTTAACCACTGAGCCACAGGGACACCTGATATTTGTAGGGAAATTTAAGCCTTATGAAGTTCACTTTTGTTCCTCCTTGACCAGATCCAGCTTGAACACCTCTCTGCCGCTTCTGCCATTGCTTTCAGGGCTCTGGTTTTTGCCTTCCCTGCAACTGAGAGCTGTTTCATGAGGCTGTATGCAGACGTTCCTACAAACCCCCTAGCTCCAATTTCTGCAGTGAGGACTTTGACCTGATAGCCTTCTCTCCTCAGGCTGTTTGCCAGATCAGCATACTTTTCAGTCTTGTAGATTTGAGCTGCCTCCATTCTGTTCTCATATGGCACCGTGAGCTCGATCATGATCAGCTGCTTGGTTGACTTAGAGTGGACTACTATGTCTGGTCTCATGCCACTCTTGCTGATGATCTCTGGGTGACTCTTCCATTCTGGGAGGTCTGCAGTGCACTCCCAGTCATCTGCCCCGTCCAGCAGACTCTGCCTGCATGTTTCGAGTGGCACTGTTGTTCTTGGCCATGATTTGCTGCCTCCTGCCGTGAAGAATGTTGCGGGTGCTTTTGGAGTCCTGATTTTCCCTTTTGTGGTGTTGGTACTAGCCCAGACTACTTGTACAATCTCTTTGAGCACTTGGTTGTGCCTCCATGTGTACCTTCCTTGAGCCAGGGCTACTTTACATGAGCTTAGGACATGCTCCACTGTTTGTTTTTCATGGCAGAGGGGGCATGCAGGATCGTCTGTTTTCCCCCACTTCACCAGGTTTGCATTTGAGGGCAGAAGGTCATATGCAGATCTGAGAATGAAGCTGATCCTGAGAGGGGCCATGTGCCAAATGTCATTCCAAGTGAGACTTCTTTGGAGTGCATTCTCCCACGTTGTCCATTGCCCTTGCTGGCTCTGCTGAACTGCTTTTTGGAGTCTTTTTTGGTCTTCTTCTTTTCTCATCTCCTGAATCATCATGTCTCTTTTGGCTTTTCCTTTGGCCTTTGACCACCATTCAGTTTTGGTCACCCCCAGTCCTTGTCTGTTGGTCTGTGTGTGTCCTGTTATTTCTCTGATCTTGAGACTTTCTTTTGCAGAATCCATCGCCTCTTGAACTTTCCATTTTCTGCCTGTCTTCAGCTGGGGCTTGATTGCTTCTACCACCTTGTCTCCTGAGTCCTCCAGCATGCTTTGAAGTCTGAT
>CM065724.1:36846081-36848581 GCA_033310375.1 Conus canariensis
GTTTTCTGTGCGTTAGCAACTGTTTTTGTACACACGCCATAAGAGTAAATACATGATCAGTAGTACAATGGTTATCCCTAAAACCAGCTTGTTCCTCTGAGAGAGAGAGAGAGAGAGAGAGAGAGAGAGAAGAGAGAGAGAGAGAGAGAGAGAGGAGAGAGAGAGAGAGAGAGAGAGAGAGAGAGAGGATCCGAGTTCAACTTAGTGGACTACCGGTACACATCAAGCAAATATCAGTCAAACGTCTGTAGGCTGATGTTCAACATCAATCTAGTTAAGTACTCACAACACAAGATATTTTCAAAAGGAACTGGTCGACTTCAAGCAACGACTTTGAAATCTCTTGTACGCTCTGGTTCGGGTGTGTGTGTGTGTGTGTGTGTGTGTGTGTGTGTGTGTGTGTGTGTGTGTGTGTGTGTGTGTGTGTGTGTGTGTGTGTGTGTGTGTGAGTGTGTGTGTGGTGCGCGCGTGCGCGTGCGCGCGCGCGGCGTGCGTGTGGTGTGCGTGCGCGTGCTGTGCTGCGCGTGTGGTGTGTGTGTGTGTGTTGTGTGTTTGTATCTATGTATGTATCTGTATGTATATATATATATGTGCGCGTACATGCATGCGTGCGCGCGTGCATACATGTGTGCATGCGTGTGTGTGGGGAGGGACGGGAGTAAGTGAGAGAGAGAAGAGATAGAGACAAAAGGAGAGAGAGAGAGAGAGAGAGAGGAGAGAGAGAGAGAGAGAGAGAGAGAGAGAGAGAGAGAGAGAGAGAGAGAAGAAATCCCTAAACATTACGGCCTGGAACTTTTTACACCCCACAGGGGCCAAGCTGCTTTCATGTCGTGAACTCCTAGGCCCCTTTGGTTGCCATACATATCCTGGAACTGCCAGCATACAAACCAGCAACTTCTGGATGGATGATCATCTCAAGGTACTGCCTGTTTAGACGGAGGCTTTACACATATTGGAATCGGGCTCCTGTTGTGAGTTGTCTGAAACTGAAGTCTTTTGAAGCTCACGTTTGTTCCTCCTCGTCCCCATCAAGCTGGGAGTTCTCGACTGGCTGTAGCAATGCTTGTGAAATTGAGGGTTTAGTCCCTGTCTTTCCAGACATCTCGATACGTTTCATGAGATCATAGGTTAATGTGCTTGAAAACCTCTTGGTCCAACTTTTATGGTGAGGACTCTGGCTTGGAAACCAAATTTTCTAGATGTGCTGTCTAGACTTACATATTTTCGAGTCTTGCAGGTGTGAGCTAGCTTCATTCTGCTTTCATAATGCAAAATGACAATAATGAGAATCACTTGTTTTCATTACCTTCAGTGAAGTCCGACGCCCGGTTTCATGTCACCTTCCTGATGACCTCTGTATGGTTTTCGCTTTGTGGAATGACTGCTCTGCATTACAAGCTACCCACTCTATCCAATAGGCCCCAGTACTATGCTCTTTGCGTCACAGCTGTTTCAGACAGCAATGTGTGGCCTCCTGCAGACTAAGATGTTGTTGCTCTATATTCTGGAGTGCATGGTGTCTCCTCTAGCAATGCTAACAACATGTACGATCTCCTTAAGCACTGGACAAGGGTGAAAATCAGCTTTTTTTTCCATTATCCTAAGTGCAGTCCAAAGCCCGGTCTCATGTCACTGTTCCTGAAAGGTTTCCTGTATGTATAATGACTGCTGCGCGCTCCCAACCATCAATTCAGTCTAGTATGCTCCCAGTCCATGATTTTTATGTCACAACCGTTCAATACCACGATTTGTGGCCTCCTGCCGTGCACAATGTCAATGCACTAGATTCCTGTTCCGTAGTTTTTCCTTTAGTAGTGCGCTGCCTCCCATAAATTCGGGACATATTGCACAGTTTATCTGCCATTTGATTTCCACCGTGTTACTAGATTTAAATTCAGGAATAGGAGATCATGTATAGCTATTAGGATGAAGCCGATCCCCCAAAGCGCCACATTGAAATCCAGCTCAGACTTCGTTGGAATGTGTGTTTCCATTTTGAGCACTGCCCCTGTTGGCTTTGGTGGGCTGCCATCTGGATTTTTTTGGTATCCTCTTCTTTCTCCACTGTTGTATTACCTTGTCTCTTTTTGTTTTCTCCTTGACCACAATTTCATTTCTGTTGAACCGAATCTCTGTTGGTTTTACATGTCGTGATACTTGAGGATTTCGTTTACCATGCTCACTACCTTTTGGACTTTCCCTTCTCTACTAGTCTTTAGCTTGGTCTGGATTGATCTTAACCTTGTCTCTAGTAGAAAAGAGAGAGAGAGAGAGAGAGAGAGAGAGAGAGAGGAGAGAGAGAGAGAGAGACACACACACACACACACACACACACACACACACACACACACACACACACACACACACACACACACACTGACAGAACAAAAGAACAGAAAGTAGAATTGTTTCTGGCGTACAGTTTCCAATTTGTCAAGTTAATGAAACGAGAGAGGTAGGACATCCTGACGGCCACCTCCACTGATGAAGTCATCCGCTA
>CM065724.1:36851081-36853581 GCA_033310375.1 Conus canariensis
AGAGAGAGAGAGAGAGAGAGAGAGAGAGAGAGAGAGAGAGAGAGAGAAGAGAGAGCAAGATGAAGAAGGGGGAGCTTGGCAATGGAATGATGGCCATAGTGCCCGGAATTCTGGCATTGAACTGGTACATAACAACGATGCCGTTATGAACCAGTTTTCAACTGAACAGTCAGTTCAAGATTCTTTTGTCTAGGTGACCCCTGCACACAACCTTCAATTAAAACAAGACACATCAGCGTCACATGACTGCACGTGTCTTAATGTTGCCAACATGGAAAGACATTGACGAATTCCATGGTTTTGTCCCAACTTTTAACAGCACAAAGTTCAGAAAATGAAAAAACAATGTCCGTTACTATACGACCCGGAGTCACCTCCTCTTTCTATCTCTTCAGAAAAAAAATAAGGGAATTGGGAGGGGATGGGGGGCTTCAAGCAAAGCTTATTGTAATATAAACAGCTAATTAATGTGTTCTTACGGGGTTTCTGTAGTTCATTTGCTTCCGTGTGTACTTTTAATTCCTACTTTCTTTTTCTGCCTTCTTTGCTTTCTTTCTTTCTTTCCTCCTTTTTTCCTCTTCATCTTACTGTCTTTCTTTCACCCTCTGTTTCTCTCTATTTCGTTTTTTCTTCCTTCAGTTCTCTTTTTTTTTTCCGCATACACCAAACAATGGAACATAATAAATCCTGACGCTCTGTATCAAACGCCCAAAGATTTAAAGTCCACTTGAGAATATTTATTAGTAATAGATTATACAGGCTTGCATGGTGCGCGAGAGTTGTGGTTACTTGCTGGAGAAAAAAGGGTGGGGAAACAAGCGGAGGATGGAGGCGCCACCTTAAAAAAAAAAAAAAGGGGGGGGGGGGGGTTAAAGGAATTGTTCTTATGTGGAAGAAAAATACGAGGTTGGAGGACAACAAAATTTGTAATATACAAATGGCACTCCGAGTTCAGCTTAGTGAACTAGCAGTACACATCACGCGTACATCACACAGACGTCTGAAGACAGATGTCACAAGTCAGTCTGGCTGAGTGCAAACGAAACAGGATCTTTTTAAACGGTGCTGGTCGATTTCATACAACGTTCTCGAACTCGGTACACTCCGGTCTACTTGTATCAAGAAGCGAGGAAAACGTCAAAATACGCTAAGCCGCAACGGATGAGTAGTCAGAAGAAAGATTGTGGAATTAATGAAAACAATTTAAAGTATCAGTAAACAAACAAAACAAGGTGTAAAATGACGTTTATTTAAAACGCAGCTCGAAGCAGACAAGAGGATTTTCGACAAGTAAGTCTTTTTGTTTCAGACATCATGAATTGGAGATACGAAACTACATAAAAATACAGAGCTGATTCATTCTCCATTACCAGTCATCTGGGGAGGAGTGTGTCGTGCACATTTATTTGTTAGTTGCAAGGTGAGGTAAAATAACCCCGTCAAACAACAGTGACAAACGAATCACAAGACAAGACACGAAGCGTTTAGAATTCTTAGATTTTTTTTCAGGCAAGGTAGACAACACTCAGGACAACGAAAATGAAGAACGAGCAATCACTTATCTTTGTCAAATTCGGCGCAAGATGGGCGTTGATTGCTCGTTCTTCATTTTCGTCGTCCTGATTGTTGTTTATCTTTGCGTGAAGAAGACGAGATGAAAAATGTTGCCTAAGAGGTCAAAACGCGCCGTGTTTTGTCTTGTGATTCGATTGTGCATGTTGTTTGGCGGGGTTCTTTTCAACACTTTGTAAAGATCACTTTTATTCGATTATCTGTGATGTATGGAACATTTCGTATTCAACATTTATAATCATCACTTTGCGCCATGGTGTCTTTGTTTGTTTGCATGTTGGCACAATTGCTGAGTTTTGAAGCCAGGTTTCATGGAAGATGAAAAATAACACTGGTTTTGTAGCTACTGATAAATGCCAAAATTTAGTCTACGTTACTAGACCGATACATGAAATGTAAAAAAAAAAAACGAAAAGAAAAAGACACAACGCGTTTCCACCACAAAAGCTTCAATAGGCGAGAAAAAAATGTGGTTAAAAAACACGTGACGTAGCTGGGAAGAAAGTGTCTTTCATATCACCTCCTGCTTTTCAGCTGGAAGCACGTCATCAACGTAGTTCTTTCCTTGTTCGGTGTGCCTGTGTGTGTGTGTGTGTGTGTGTGTGTGTGTGTGTGTGTGTGTGTGTGTGTGTGTGTACGTGCGTGCGTGTGTGCATGCGTGTGTGTATGTGTGTGCGTGCTTGTGTGCATGTGTGTGTGTGTGTGTGTGTGTGTGTGTGTGTGTGTGTGTGTGGGGTGTGTGTGTGTGTGTGTGCGCGCGCGTACAACAGACTTGTGAGGCGTCATTTTCATTTTCGCCAAACCCCTTCAAGCTGCTGTCTTTATTAACACTAAATGTCTTTCTTGTTTTGTTTGTCGGTGTGCTAGACTGTCCATATTCTTTGCCTCTCTGACAAGCATCTCTCTCTCTCTCTCTCTCTCTCTCTCT
>CM065724.1:36861081-36873581 GCA_033310375.1 Conus canariensis
ACGTTACCACAGATCAAACATTTCCAAGATGAAAGTTCAGGTACGTGTGTCACATTTTTATTTCATTTAGCCTCGTTTGTTCTTCAAACTGACTAAAGGAGAGGAAGAAAAGCTTGACACCTTCCAGACCAAGTGCCTAAGGAGGATTTTCAAGATCCGATGGCAACAACATGTCTCCAATAAGACAGTTCTTGAGATGGCAGAAGCAGGAAAGACCAGCGAGGAGGTGAGGAGACGGAGCTGGAACTGGATTGGGCACATAATGAGGAAGGAGAGGAACGACGACTGTGCTGTGGCCCTTGGTTGGACACCAGAGGGAAGAAGAAAAAGAGGCCGACCGAAAACAACATGGCGGCGAATGGTGGAGAAGGAGAGAAACGGCGCAGGCTGGAAAACATGGAGTGTTGTACGCCATGCAGCTGCAGACCGAACACAGTGGAGGAGAGACGTCCAAGCCTTATGTGCCTCCTGGCACAGAGAGATTTAAGTTAAGTAAGTCGTTTGTTCTTCAGTTGTATGGGGTGAATATGCCCTATCAGTTCTAAAAACCACTTTGTTTATTACATAAACAATCCATTTAAATGATAAGTCAAATATGATATTCCACTATAAAATGAGCCACTTGTCATGTTAAGCGTTCTAAGATATACATATTTTCTACAAGTATTTTTTCTGTTCTTTTCAATGGCGGAAACCATTTTTAAATTGGGCTTTTAGTTATTAAGATAGAGTATTTTGAAGATGGTAACCCTCTGAGAAGCGCTGTTGAGAACATGAACAAAAACAGGTGCACACATTCAGCATATTAACATATTAGGTGTTTCAGAATATTATTTTAATACAAAAAGCAGTCAAATATAAACAATTCACTTAGTGTATTTTGTGCAGGAAAACTTAAAGTATCAGCTAGGGTCAAAATCTCAAAATCGACTCCTGACACCCCTACTGCCTATTTTGACTGCTAACTGAAAACCCGGAGAGATGACAAGCGACTCACTCTGTGGTGGAAGGTCACAAATGTAGGTGATTACAGACGAAAACTGAAACAAAGTCAAAAGAAATAAAAAGACTATTATTCCGCCGAACTAAAGAAACAAGCAAATTACAAGACAAACACGACGCGTTTCAACCTCTTAGGTCGACTTTAGGCAAGACAAACAACATACAAGACAACGAAAACGAAGAATGGACAATTACTCATCTGCTCAAATTAGGCGCAAAATGTATTGGCTTGGCTAAAGCAATGATTAGCACGTGTATAGGCTTCGCTAAAGCAATGACTAGTGCGTGCATAGGCTTGGCTAGATCAACGTTTGCCGTCAGGATGGAAGCTTTCATGCGCCCATGCTTATGTTTCCCTTTTGGGAGAACGGCATGGTACTGAAAGTCGCATCCGACACTGAAGGATATAATATGATCTTCCTGACATCCTACTCACAACATGGACTGTGCTTTTTCTCACTTTCTCTTGCAGTAACGATTATTTTCGTTTCAACCGAATGTCCTTTCACTTTATATAGTCTGTGTAAAGACTCAAGTATTGATTATTAAGTTCAGCTACGTTTGATTCTTCTGTCATGACGTTGTTCAATATATATGTGGGGGGAAAAAAGTCTTTCGATCAATTTCTCCAACCAGTCGGAAAACAAACTTACTCCACTCCTGCTTGTCGCTCAGCTGTATGCTGTCTGCCTGGTCTAAGCCTCCAGATACCATCTTCTTTGTTTATTTTACCCCAGGGTTAAACTGATACAAAAACAGTTCAGTCGTAGAGCAGACAGATCTGAGAATCGAAGCGAATTTACCCATGTGGAAACTAACACTGTAGAAAATGAAGGCCTGGGGAGAACAGCGATGTGACCAGTCCCTGTCTAGACTCTCTTTCTCGTCACCCATCTTATTCTGCATCCCACATCTTTTTTTTCTCTGCTCCGCTCGCTCCAACTCCTTCTCTCTCCATCCCATTATCCTCTTTTAGCTTTTCCTTCCTACAGTCATCCACATAACACTGTGTATATAGCGCTTCTCGTGAAATTCATATCTGACTTTATTGAGATTGAGGATGATGTGTGTGTGTGTGTGTGTGTGTGTGTGTGTGTGTGTGTGTGTGTGTGTGTGTGTGTGTTTAATGCGTGTGTGTCGACGAGAGAGAGGAGAGAGAGAGAGAGAGAGAGAGAGAGAGAGAGAGAGAGAGAGAGAGAGAGAGAGAGTTCATTGTGCCTAATTTGTATCCTCGTGTTTTTAAAGCTCTTACCAACCTATTGACTATTATCTAAGTGTTTCTTGTGTTCTTGCTTTGTTTTGTTTTGTTGACTGTTCTATAATCTTGTGGTTTACATGGTATAACACAACGACTCAAAACTCAGGTGAATGAAGAAAGCGTGGCGCATGATTTTCTCAAACAAGAAGCTTGAAACACATGCCTGATACAGAACCTTCTCTATCTATCTCTCTGTCTCTGTCTCTCTCTCTGTCTCTCTCTCTCTCTGTCTCTGTCTGTCTGTCTGTCTGTCTGTCTGTCTGTCTGACTCTCTCTCTCTCTCACAACACACACACACACACACACACACACACACACACACACACACACACACACACACACACACACACACACACACATTGGCGGACGCAGTTTCAGCAACAGGAAATACATCATTGACCATAGATTATCTGGAGGAAGAATAACAAGAAGTGAAAGAACAACAGCGGATTGAGGTTACGATCATACATTCCGAAATGCAGAATTATTCCAGCAGTAAAGACGGGTGGTATCTCCTCAAACACAAAGTGACGTCAGCAAGCCTAAAACTCAGCTCCATCACCCAAGGGCCATGCGAAGTGACTACCAAGATGGCAGCTTATTTTACAAGGGAAGAGAGACATGGGTAGCTCTGACATAATAGTACTGTCACTGGCAGCCCCTGTGATGGATAATAACACTGACCACGGGAACCAGCACCGCGTGAGTTGTTTTCTTCTTTTTTTCTTTTTTACTGAAAATTACAACAGCAAGACAGGACTGGAGAAAGCAAGGGAGGGATTACACCATTCTAAAGCCAAACTTGGGCCAGGAAACGAAGGTCACTTGAGAGTGCTGGATCCCAGTGATAAGCACGAAACATTGAACCATGCCCTACATCAAGGGCAAAGTTTAAGCCCCCAAACTAACTGTATCATGCACGACTGTATGGACATGGAACACAAACATGTGTACGTTGGTGAAGAGAAACGGTTGGGTTTTTTTTTTCCTTTTCAGCCACGTGCAAAATTGAGAAAACCGATGTTTAGTGTAGACGGAAAGATGATAATGAATACAACAATCACGACAACATTGAAAACAACAAAAAACAAGTTACAACGACAACAACAACAACAATCATCATCATCATCATCATCGTCGTCGTCGTCGTCGTCGTCGTCGGTCTCATCATCATCATCATCATCATCATCATCATCATCATCATCATCATCATTATCATCTTCTTCTTCTTCTTCTTCTTCATCATCATCATCATCATCATCATCATCATCATCATCATCATCATCATCATCATCGGTGGTGCCATTATGAAGGATCATTGCATGTTCCATTGTGTTCCACTGTCATATATCATTTCTCCACAGAGCCACTCGCCTGTCGCTCCAATGCTAAGTTCTGTACAGATGTTATGGTGCAGATGATTTGGGCTAATTCTCCGTTGAAAATGTTCACCTGCCTCTGTCGCTGCTGGAGATGGAAGCTGCTGTTTGGGTGCTGAAGCAGCCATCTCTTTCCCTGACGCACGTTGATTTTGGTCTTTTCTTCATCATACAACACAAGGCTGCCAGTTTGCTCCTTTCATGCACCCTCTCTGGCCAGTGAGCGAAGTGCTCGAGAGGCTTAAATCAGGCCCTCTCAATAGTGATTGCTTTATTCTCTTGTTTTGACCATCTTCAATGAAAATCAGTGTTCATGGGCAAGAGCTGCGTGAAACTATCAAGGCTGCAAAAGGAATGTAATAAGGTGCACCCATGCAAAACCCACACCTATGATTTAACAAAGGGCACATACCTAAATGCCGAGCTGTGAATAGCCTGCGCTTTACTACTCTTGATTCAGCTGTATTACTAGGCATCTTCATGACCACTAATATGACTATACTACTACTAGTACTACTAGTACTAGTACTACTACTACTACAACTGCTACCACCACCACCACCACCACTACTACTACTACTACTACTAATACTAATACTACTATTACCACCACCACCACCACCACCATCACCACCACTACTACTACTACTACTACTGCTGCTGCTGCTACTACTACTACCACTACCACTACTACTACTACTACTACTACTACTACTACTACTACCACCACCACCACCACCACCATCACCACCACTACTACTACTACTACTACTACCACCACCACCACCACCACCATTGCTGCAGCTGCTGCTGCTGCCATTACCACCACCACTACTACTACTACTACTGCTACTAGTACTACTACTACTACTACTACTACTACTACAAGTAATGCTGCTGCTGCTGCTGCTACTACTACTACTACTACAGTCACTGCTGTTGCTGCTGCTGCTATCGCTGCTTGTCCCTCCAGTGCTGCTGCTGCTGCTGCTACTACCACCACCAGTGCTACTGCTGCTACTAATGTTGATGCTGAAGCTGATCGTTTTATTTGTAAAACCTAAGAACATTTTGGAAAGCAATTTAAGATTTGGTTTTTGACGGAATACATCACTGTAACTTAATGAGTTCTGCACAAACTGTTTTTCTTTGTTTGTTTGTTTGTTTTAGTCTTTAGACGTGTCAGAAGAGAAGACCAAATACAAACAAAGATAAGGTGTCATAAAACAAGAAAGTCACACGACGGGCATGAAGCTGACCCCTACTACTGACAGAACGTATTGGGGTTGTGTCTCCCTTTAACAGTAAAGCAATCTCAAGCTGTCTGATCTGTTTAATCCACCCACGTTTTCCTGACTAAGAGCAGTGATTGCTGTGGACAGGAACTCACAGAGACAGAGACAGACACATCTGTCAGGCAAAGCATCATTAGCGATGTAAAAAAAACAGACAGCACAGTGATGAAAGTAGGAGAAAAAAAGCAGCAATGTAATACCCAAGGGTGTGGCGTATACGTGGAAGGGAGGAGCGCGTCCACTGATAGCAAAGCAGGGAAGCTGTCCCCGCACGCAAACTTTTATTGGTCATGGCAGCCCGCCTGACAGTGACAGCCTTTTAAACGACAAGGGTTTTTTTCGGTCCTTCCTGGCACCATTTTTATCTCCCGACACATGGGACTTCATTTGTTGAAAAGCAAGGGTAGGTGCTGATGGGAGTGGAATGGGAGGCAGATTAGGGAGCTAGAACGGCTCAGTTGGTGAAGTGCTGGATTTGTGATCCTAGGGTTGTGGGTTCTAGTCTCTGCCAGACATATCAGTACAGTTAATTTTTTTTCCTACAGATGTATCATTGACTCCATTTCCCACAACATTCTTAGAATAAGACAATAAACTGAGGTTTCGTGTGTGAATACACGCTTATCTTTCAAACACACAAACTCCCATCAACCACTTTTGGAAGGTAAGCCGAGTCCGTTGCTATGGATGACAGCTATACATATAGCATGCACTTACCTTGAAAAATGGGAACAATGAGCAGAAATCTGGGTCACTGATACTTGACTGACATGGGAAACAACTGAACGTGGCGAAAGCAGGCAGCTCTTCAGTCTGCCCTACCAAGGTAGGTAGCCCGTTGTGTAAACGAGGGCGTGCTTTGCAAACCATTTAGAGTTTGGTCTGGGCGCAGTGTATGTATTTTAACAAGGAAGCGTTGTCGGTGGCAAAAGAGGATAAGATGCTGTATGTCTTTGCGTGCGTGCGTGCGTGCGTGCGTGCGTGTGTGTGTGTGTGTGTGTGTGTGTGTGTGTGTGTGTGTGTGTGCGGTGCGCGCGCGCGCGCGCGCGCCGGGTGTGTGTGTGTGTGTGTGTGTGTGTGTGTGTGTGTGTGTGTGTGTGTGTGAGAGAGAGAGAGAGAGAGAGAGAGAGAGAGAGAGAGAGAGAGAGAAAAATTGTTTAATCACAGGAATTGGAATAAAAAGGGAAAAGAAAGAGAAGAAACAAAATGTAAGAAACAAAACCGTTTCCGCAAAACGGTGGGTTAGTAAGATATCAGCAAATATCATGTCAAAAGAAAATATATACTTCAGAGTAGCATACCTTTATAATTATATTAGTACGCGGAAAGGAAATGATTAACAGAAGCTGGGGGAACTGACTCCTAATCAGATTTCTAAAACAAGTATTTCATGAGTACGCCAAGAACGCTTGTGTATTGATAGAGTTAATACAAATTTCCAAATTTTCATAATCAGATAGTACAAGGACCGTCAGAGTGCCAGACCACTCAAAACTCAAACTGGATAAATTCATCAAAAGAACATTAACATCTCACTTCACGTAACACATACACGGAAAGTCGAGCTTGAGCCCTCAGCTTACCACTGACAAGAACCACTGGCAAGCACATCTGCTTTATAACAGGAATAAAGCAATACTTAACATTTCTTGCAAGAGAAGATTTGTTTATAAATGCAAAGAATATGTCATGGAGGAATTCAAATGATGAAGGAAAAGAAAAGTGGTACAGAAGTCAAGTATATTAACACAGAGAGACACGACATTTACAGAGGGAGGCTCATAAAGCCATGGACTTGTTCTGGTGTCTACAGACACAAGATGGCAGGTAGTGTTGATGGCATGCAGAGCAGAAGTCTTACAAGGACCAGCAGTCATCTCTTCTTCATCTGTTGCGCATTACTCCAAATGGTGGCTCTAGACGACTTTCCAGAGTAAGCTGGACAGTCGTTTCTGACAACTATGTCAGTGTAGTGAAAGCACAAGTTACAGCCGACCTAGGAGAAGATTATTCTCTTGGACAGTTAACCAGCCATCAGCAAGGAGTGAGTCTTCAGAAGGCAATGACATTATGACAAAACAATGCGCAGAATGGATCTCTGATGTACTGTCATGGAGAACGCTTAGGGCATGCTACAAAGGCCGTCAACATCAGAGCAGCAGCACTTACTGTTAAGGTGGAGCTGATTCTAGTTACCTGTGAAGAATGGGATAAAGCAGCAGCACTTAATGTTAAGGTGGGACTGGTTCTAGTTACCTGTGAAGAATGGGACAGGTTAGTCAAGTGAATGTTACAAACATTTGAGGGTAGCATTTCTTACAGAGCAGTAATGTTGTTCTACACAGGTGAATTACACTCACGACTGACGGACTCCCTACTAACTTCACACACACACACACACACACACACACACACACACGCATTCAAATCCATGAAAACTGGTAGAAAACTAATCGATATTTGAAAGCAGGCCTAATCTTGCAGTTGGTGACTTTTTGTCTGCTAACATTGTTCCAGGTGTATTCTGAATTGAGACTGTAACCGCTGATGTAATGTACTTACTGATAACTATGTTCGTAATCTGGCAACATTGACCCTGATGCCTGGGAGACAGCTGCCGACGACTGTGACTGCTGGCGTCAAATGGTGCAGAGAGGAATGAGACAGGTGGAGGAGGAGAGAACCCAGCAGGCAGCAGAGAGACGAGCACGCCGCAAACAGCGAGCAGCCTCTGCTTCTTCCCAGTTGTCCTGCTTCGTCTGCACCAACTGCAACAGAGACTGTCACTCCAGAATTGGGTTGCACAGCCACACCAGGCGCTGTTCACAACCCTAGGAGAAACCTCACTTGGCGCATCAAGCATTGTCCTTGGGGACTGCATTGCCAACACACAATCTGGTAGTCATACAATGGAATGCCAGTCAAACTTTTATTGGATGATAACGACAAACAAGAGAGACTATTGCTTTTGTGACACATATGTGCAACTAAACACTATATACAGATGAAGTCAAATGGCAGATGGGACAAATAAGGGGGAGGGGGGTCTGAGGGTTCTGAGGGGCACAGGTATTTACATTTGGTTTCCCTAATCTAATCATTGTCAAATGTTACTGTTTTCTCGGATTACATTGTGTAGCAGTTTTAGTACTGTTAAATATGAATGGCATTCAAGAAAAATGAAAAGGCAAACAGTAGCTCATGTTTACCAAACTCATGATGAAGAACCACCTCTAACCCCACCCCTTCATATCCCACTTCTTTAAAGTGATCAGCTCTTTTATTCTTGTAAGGCTACCAATATCAAGTTGCCGAAGATACACATTTTTTTTTCAGAAATGGTTAAATGAAGAACGAAATCAAAAGAGAAATCTTTGTTGTTAGGCTTCACACATCAGGCAACTGAAACAGTATACCTCTGACCAGCAAACTTTTCCACCCACCAAGAATGTGCGGCTGCCAGCATAGTACTGAAAGAGCAGACTGACTTTGTTAGATTGCTTCTCTTCTTCTATTCCGTTACTTCAACACGCACCTCAATCACGTCTCCCCTCCCCCATCCATTGCTCCACCTCCGCCCCTTCACTGCTGTCCCTATCTTGGCCATTCCTTCCTTCGTCTTGCCACCTACCACTGGTAATGACAGCTGCATGCCCTGACCTTGACACCAGCTAGCAAATTACACAACTGTCACATCCAGCACCCCTTTGCCCTGCTCTCCTTTCTACCATCTCCACACCTTTACACCTCACTCACATACTCCCCACTTCCTCTGTTCTTTTTTCTTCTTGCACCCACCCTCTCTTTCTCTTGTCTGCCCGCATCTACCCCTGGTTTTGTGTCCATGAAAGCTTGTGTTTCGTTGCTGACTTATCTTGAAATCCAACACAAACTATTTTGAACACAATGGCGTTTTATTTGGTGTAACATAGACGATGTCTTATCCACTGAGTAGATACGTCCATTTCAGATTTTCCTAGGAAACGAACTATCTTTCTGATACGTTGGCAACAATGTATTGAAACATATTTGTGTTTGTTAAAACGAAATCAGGCTGTTTGAATTGTTAATTCAATGTGACTTAATGCGCTTGATTCTAAAACAAAAAAGCGTCAACTCGTTTTGTCTAGCTTACCTATATTTGGCTAGATGTATCTAAAACTCGTCTAAATTGGTCCTATATTTAGCATTTTTTAAACTCTGAAACCCTCCCTAGTTCAAATCACATCGATCGGCCCAATCTTTATTTTGTGACTAGATCACTGTATTTGGATACAATATCGTTTAACATGTCTTTCTCTGTTTAGAAAATAATGACTGCACGTACCATCTTAGGTAACGCACGCAGCAAATGACAGCATTTAGCATAAGAGGAGCAGGACTGAGGAGAAGACAGAAGTGACACTTTATGGGTGGACATGAATAGGAGAAGAGAGAGAGAGAGAGAGAGAGAGAGAGAGAGAGAGAGAGGAGAGAGAGGGGGGGTCTGGTCGGAAAAATAGATCCCATGGACGGAAAGAAGAAACGCAGTGGAACACTTGGCCTGTCTTGTGCCTGTTTCTGGCAGGATCTTCTTGGCTTGTCTATGGTCAACGTCTCGTGAGAGTTCGCCTCTCTCTCTCTCTCTCTCTCTCTCTCTCTCTCTCTCTCTCTCTGTCTGTCTGTCTGTATGTCTGTGTGTCTGTCTCTCTCTGGTCTTCTCCTCTCTCTCTCTCTCTCTCTCTCTCTCTCTCTCTCTCTCTCTCTCTCTCCTCTCTTTCTCGTAATGTACGCGTTGCAAAACACTGGTTTATGACCAGTGAGCGAAGTGCTGACTGCTCAATGTGCGGTCACAATAAGGAAGATGTAGTGCACTTTCTTTTCCAATGTTGCTTCTTTTCAGGTATTCGCCGAAAATATTCATTTTTCAAAATGAGCCTGCAGTAGGTGGCATAATGAATCTTTTGTCAACAGATAATGATGCAACCATTATTGCCCTTGCTAAATATTTGACTGAAGCTACCAGTGCAAGAAGAAAGAAATTAGAACTTGACGACGATAATATTGTAATCTAATTTCATTTGTTCTGATAAGTATGTTCTTTTGTAATAGGTGGGTGGCCATGTAGTCTCAGGGTGTGTGTGTGTGTGTGTGTGTGTGTGTGTGTGTGTGTGTGTGTGTGTGTGTGTGTGTGCGCGCACGCGCTCGTGCGCGTGCGTGCGTTCATGCACGTGTGCGTGAGTGTATATGGGACAACGTGAAGGGGAGCGGAGAAGGGAGGGGGGAGGGCGGTGGGCGGTGGGCGAGCTGTCAGATAAGAGGGCGAGGTTGGGAGAAAGAGGGAATGGAAGAATGTGAGCTTGTGTTTACTAGTTATGTTTGGCGCGGAAGGTGAGTGAAGGGAATGGGAACATACTTTGGAATAAGCGGGTGGGAATGGCAGCCTAGGAAAGGATGTTATATACGGGTTTTCTGACTGAATTTGATCGTTAACGTGTGAGTTTGTTAATGTTATAAATATCTGTACCCTTCTAACAATGCGAACGATTTGATAAGTCCATTACTTCCTAATATTTTGTTAATTTAATCATTATTCGTCTTCCTTATATTCTATTTTCGTTATACTTCAATGATTCAATGTGTCAAGTCGTATGTGTAAGCCCTTGCCTTAATGGCTTGTTAAGCTGAAGGCAATAAATCGTCAAAGTGTGTGTGTGTGTGTGTGTGTGTGTGTGTGTGTGTGTGTGTGTGAAGTGAACCGATGATGAGAACATGTATCTTTTCAAATTACTGCTGCCATCTTTTGATGTGAAGTGAAGATATGGATTTTTAAAAACTATACTCACGAAGAGAGAGAGAGAGAGAGAGAGAGAGAGAGAGAGAGAGAGATTTACGAGGAGACTGAGCACACACCATTATTGAAAAAGAAATGTGTACACCCAGGAAAGTAATTGGTAAATGAAAGCTGGTATACACGCACATCTCTCTCTCTCTGTCTCTCTCTCTCTCTCTCTCTTATATATATATATATATGTATAATACATACGTATATGTGTGTATAATATATATATATATATAATATATATATATATAATATATGAATTATAAAAAAAAACTTGTTTTTATGTCTCAGATTGAAGAAATAGGGGGAGATAAGCATTCATATCTGCAGTGGTAGATAATTCTGCCTAACTAACAGTATGTGCTTGAGTGGGTGAATGGGGAATAATATATGCTTCTCAAAATGAGCCATCAGCAAGCTTATTACCTCCAAGGGGGAGACAATCTCCAAAGGAGAGGATACTCACTAACATATCATAACTCCTGGTCAGATACCGGTATTTCGAAACCTGATTGTTTCTCCTCAGTGACCTCGGAAAGTGGTAACTTAACTCCTCTGCCTTTTCGGTTTCAAGCAGAATGCTATCCCAGAAAAAGGCTGGTGTGCAATACCATAGTATGTTCGTTGAGTTTTCAAAAAACCAACCAAAGGTGCCACCTAAGAAGCAAAAAAAAAAAAGTCATAAAACAGCAAAACAAGCTACATTTTCTTGTGAAAAGTAGAAGATATAAAACGATAACCTCTTAAGACACAAGCGCTGAGGGCCAGTTCTTGAAATGAATCCGCAAGGGACTGATTTACAAGAAACTAATAAATTCCAAGGATAAATAACTGAGCACCATTCCAGCAACTTACAGAGCAGCTTGGTGTTGCAATGACTGCAAGAAATATTGAACTATAAACAAAGCTTGCTTTTATGTCTTAGATTGAAGAAATAGGGGAGTTAAGCATTCATATCTGCAGTGGTAGATAATTCTGCCTAACTAACAGCATGTGCTTGAGTGGGTAAAGCAAGCTTTGCTTATAATTCAATATTTCTTGCAGTCACTGCAACACCAAGCTGCTCTGTAAGTTGCTGGAATGGTGCTCAGTTACTTATCCTTGGAATTTATTAGTTTCTTAATGTATGTATGTATGTATGTATGTATGTATGTATGTATGTATGTATGTATGTATGTATGTATATATATATAAAAACAGTCAAAGTAGATAAAAATCCAAACAAACAAGATTAAATTATCCCACATTTTCGGCTTTATTTGCCCTCTTCAGGGGGTACAGACTGTGACAGTAAAAAGCTCGCATTCTCCACCCTCATATCCTGAACACGAATCACGAATGTATGCAGATGGAAAAAGGCACCTTAATAAAAATGTTTTAATTTTAAAACAAAACATTGAGTATAAAACATTGCATCAATAGGAAACATAAAATTAGCATGGGAGTGAAGGGTGAGGGGGCCAAAGGGTGCGGATTGACAATAGATTGACCATAATTTTGATTGCCACCACAGACCACGATCTTGACATATGCAACGTGAGAGAGCGAGAGCGAGAGAGAGAGCGAGAGAGAGAGAGAGAGAGAGAGAGAGAGAGAGAGAGAGAGAGCTGAAGGGGGAGGGGGGGGGGGGGGGGGGGGGATTCCACGTTCGGAGAAGCAGCAAAATAAAAACTTCCACCAGGTGCCTGCTTCAGGGAGATGAAGAAAAGGAGACCACGCACGAGAACCATTATTGTTCTGAGCTC
>CM065724.1:36888581-36891081 GCA_033310375.1 Conus canariensis
CCCATCTTAAAATGCCCTAGTAGAGATTCGAATCCATAACCTAGGATCACGAGGTCAACCGCTGCACCAGCTGAACTATTCTGTCTCTCTATTTCGGCTCCCACATCCCATTCCACTCCCGTCAACCCCACCCACGCCGTACAGCAAATGAAATCCCATGTGTCAGAAGACAGGCAGGGTGCCAGGAAGGACCAAAAAGCCCTCGCCCTTTAAAAGGCTGTCTCTTGTCAGGCGGCCTGCCATGACCAATGAAAGTTTGCGTGCAGGAATACTGTTCCTGTTTTCCTCATTGTCCACGCTCTCCTTTCTTCCACGTCAACACCACACCTCTGGAAATCAGTTTGCAGCTGTTTCTCTGCTTCCATCACGGTATTGGCTTGTTTTTACATCCTTCAGGATGCTTTGGTGGACAGATGTGTCTGCCTCTGTCTCTGTTAGTTCTCTGTCCGTAGCAATTACTGCTCCTGGTCACGAAAATGTGGGCGAAGAAACCGATCAGACAACCCCAGATTGCTTTACTGCTAAGGGAGACAAACTCAATACGTTCTTTCAGCAGTAGGATGGTTCAGTGACTGTTTCGTGACTCCTGTTTCATGTCTCCTTGTCTTTCCTTTGTACTAGTTCTTTTTGTCTGGCATAGGGGAAAGAGATGACAGGAGAGAAAAAAAAATGAACTGTGCACCGCTCCTAAAGTTATAAAGATCTATTCCGACAAAAATCGTTTTGCTTTTCAAAACGTTATCTTTATTTGTAGAAGAAAAGAATGAGCGTCACCGTCATGATTGCCATCATCAACAGCAGCAGCAGCAGCGACAGCAGCAGCACCAGCAGCACCAGAAGTAGCAGTAGTTATAGTAATGGTAGTAGTAGTAGTAGTAGTAGTTGTTGTAGTGGTAGTAGTAGTAGTAATGGTGGTGGCGGTGGTGGTGGTGATAGTTGTAGTGTGGTCATACCAGTAGAAACGAAGATAAAAAGTAGTGACAGTAGAGTTAAGAGTAGCAAGGCACTGGCTCTTTACAGCTTAGGCTATTTGTATGCCGTCTTCGTTATTTAGTTCACGTGTGGTTTTACATTGTTGCATCTTACATTCTCTCACAGTCTTATTACCTTTACTCTGTCCGTGAGCACTGGGTGTCTTTTCAGTCAAAAGGAAAGTGCACAGCAAGCACGACTTAAAAGAACTGCTTAAAGCCTGTCTTGAGTACTTGGCTCACTACCCAAGGAGGGTGCACGAAAGGAGCAAACTAACAATCTTATGTATAATGATGAAGGCATATCAACGAAGAGATGGCATCTCCAGCATCTCGACCATAATCCAAACGGCAGCTTCCATCTTCAACGGCGATGCGACCAGGTGAAGATCTCCCATCTGAGAACTCGCCACAACCTTTCGCGCCACCACATGTACGCTGAATCCGGCATCGGACATGCAGGCGTGTGATCCTGTGGAGGAGAGACACGTGGCTGCAGAGCACATCCTGCGGACCTACCCGAGACATGCAGAAGCAGACCAAGGTTTTAGCCATTACCAACTGCGCTGGACAGTGAGCGTATTATGGGCACACTGGACGAACTATGGAGAACAACAGACTACATCCACGCTGCTGGAGTGGACATCTGAAGGGAGTGAACAAGACAGAAGCCCTTCTTCTGTCTCGTTCACTCCCTTCATATGTCCACTCCAGCAGCGTGGACGCAGGAGAAGAAATGGCACAGAGACACGCACTAAGGGAACGTCCCTTACTTTCCCTTAGTGCGTGTCTCTGTGCCATTCCTTCTGTGTGGTCTTCATGCCAAGAACAAGATATGCAGACAATGTCAGAGAGCGTACTGCAGTGTTTCGTTCGTTGCACAATGCTAGAGTCTGCCAACAATGACAGTTTCTAAACC
Source organism: Conus canariensis (assembly GCA_033310375.1). Taxonomy (NCBI): domain Eukaryota; kingdom Metazoa; phylum Mollusca; class Gastropoda; order Neogastropoda; family Conidae; genus Conus; species Conus canariensis. The sequence continues at coordinate 36,890,472 of CM065724.1, forward strand.
ATTTTAAACGTTTCTCTAACAGACTCAGGATCCCACCAAAATAGGGAACATGTTCACAGAGACTAGGAAAGAATGTCAGCTGCAAACAGTAGCGAGCTTCCAGTATTTACAGGCACAGAGAGCAAAAAAAAAATGGTCATTACAGGCACAGAGAGCAAAAAAAAAATGTTCAGAGCTGAAAGAACTCATGTCTTGGAGGCATCAATTTTTGATAACATAGTAAGAACAGAAGAAAACATGAATACTGCAACACACACACACACACACACACACACACACACACACACACACACACACACACACACACACACACCACTCTCTCTCCTCTCTCTCTCTCTCTCTCTCCTCTCTCTCTCAGGAGATATGATGAAGATTAATCAGTTCATTTCTCTCTCTCTCTCTCTCTCTCTCTCTCTCTCTCTCACACACACACACACACACACACACACACACACACACACACACACACACACACACACACACACACACACACACACACCAGCAGCAGCAGCGACGCAGATTATACCATCCTAAATGCCGTGAAGGGAGAACGGTGTCAAAAGAAGAGGAAACGCGTTCCTCACAAGTCTGTACCTGTCTGGTGGTCTGT
>CM065724.1:36896081-36898581 GCA_033310375.1 Conus canariensis
GATGAAATGAAAGCCTTTAAAATCGAGTGAAGTTGTTGTCTTCCTGGTGACACAATCGTTGTAATTATCACATTAGTTTGTGTTCAATATGTCAATCGTTAATTAGGAGTCTGGAGTCACATCTCTCTCACCCTGCCTCCTTCCTCTCTCTCCCTCTCTCTCTCTCTCTCTCTCTCTCTCTCTCTCTCTCTCTCTCACTGTATGTCTGTCTGTCTCTCTCTCTCGTTCTCTCTATTTCTCTCCCCCCCCCCCACACACACACTCTCTCTCTCTCTCCAAGAGAAAGACACACAGACGACAAAATCGAGGACGAAGACAGAACTAGAGCAAGCAGACGGTGGTTGCAATTGTCTCCCGGACAGACTAGTAGCCTGCTCTGTTCAAGACGTTCCATCTAGAATGGTGACAGACTAGTAGCCTGCTCTGTTCAAGACGTTCCATCTAGAATGGTGACAGACTAGTAGCCTGCTCTGTGCAAGACGTTCCATCTAGAATGGCGACAGACTAGTAGCCTGCCCTGTTTAAGACGTTCCATCTGGAATGGCGACAGACTAGTAGCCTGCTCTGTTCAAGACGTTCCATCTAGAATGGCGACAGACTAGTAGCCTGCTCTGTTCAAGACGTTCCATCTAGAATGGCGACAGACTAGTAGCCTGCTCTGTTCAAGACGTTCCATCTAGAATGGCGACAGACTAGTAGCCTGCTCTGTTCAAGACGTTCCATCTAGAATGACGACAGACTAGTAGCCTGCTCTGTTCAAGACGTTCCATCTAGAATGGTGACAGACTAGTAGCCTGCTCTGTTCAAGACGTTCCATCTAGAATGACGACAGACTAGTAGCCTGGTCTGTTCAAGACGTTCCATCTAGAATGGCGACAGACTAGTAGCCTGGTCTGTTCAAGACGTTCCATCTAGAATGGCGACAGACTAGTAGCCTGGTCTGTTCAAGACGTTCCATCTATAATGGCGACAGACTAGTAGCCTGGTCTGTTCAAGACGTTCCATCTAGAATGGCGACAGACTAGTAGCCTGCTCTGTGCAAGACGTTCCATCTAGAATGGCGACAGACTAGTAGCCTGGTCTGTTCAAGACGTTCCATCTAGAATGGCGACAGACTAGCAGCCTGCTCTGTTCAAGACGTTCCATCTAGAATGGTGACAGACTAGCAGCCTGCTCTGTTCAAGACGTTCCATCTAGAATGGCGACAGAACAGGCCATGAAAGAAGGACGTTTCTTTGGAGACAGGGGAGTTCGCCAATAAGTCGGCCACCAGAATAAAGATGGAAGGGAGCGGACGGGGGTGGGTGGAGGATGGGGGTGGGTGGGGGTCAGAGCGACACTGCTTCTTTCAGCTGTGTTTGCTGAGCTCCATAAGACTAACACGGCTTGATTCCTTGTTTTTTTCTCTAGGGGTGAGTAGAAGGGGGCGGGGTAGTAGGGTGAGGGGAGCAAGAGGAATGGGAGAAGTAGTGCGGAAGAAAACGAACAATAAGCTTTGTGTGTGAAGTATTTTAGGCCTGATATCGGAAGGGATCGTTCATGAGTTGTTTGATTTATGCTGTTTAGAGTGTTCATAAGAACGTAATTAATGGGCACAGAGAGAATTAGTTTATGAAGACCGAGTGCTCTTGAGGCATATATTTCTGTTTATGTTCCACCTGTCTTTTTTCACGACAGTGCCACACCGGTGTGACTCCCTCTTGATGATCGTTTGGTCTGTATGCAATTCATACCTTTGTGTACGAAGTTTTTGTACCAGGTCGTGTGCTGTACTCCAGTTTAAACCGTATTAGAATTGCATATTTCGTATTTCTTAATATCTTGTAACCCAAACCAAACAAAATAAATACTAGTAGAAAAAAGCAGCTAAAATCCCGACACCACTATGCACTAGACACAAATGAATCCTTTGTTGAAATAGTGAGCATCATCAACAACATCGTCATCAACAACAACGATGAAAACAACAACAACAACAACAACAAACAACAACAAAACCAGACAACACATTATTCTTAGCACTCATGTGATTATCTTTTTAATAATAATAATAATAATGATAATAATAATGATATGCTGTGACGAACCAATTCTGTAAATGTAGGAAGAAGTAAATCAAAATAAAATACAGGAAAAAAAAAAGAAAGAAAAATGCGAAAGAAACAAAGAACGAAAGAAACAAAGAACGAAAGAAACAAAGAACGAAAGAAACAAAGAAAAAGAACGACGAAAGAAAGAACGACAGAAAAAAATGAGACTCCACTTTTCTTCCTATTGGAGAAGCGCATTCGATGCATCCTGGAGAGGAGGTGCTTTCTGGATCTGCACACTGCAGAGGACGACATCAGCACAGTCCAAATAAATGGGTCTTCAGCGATACCGCAGTCCAGGAGGCCATCTCTCGATCAAGCAGCATCCTTTTGTTTTCCTTCCTTAAACGATTCAGTTCTCTCCCTTTGCACGAAATGAACCGTTCAAGAAAAAGCTAAGTAGAGTATGC
>CM065724.1:36906081-36913581 GCA_033310375.1 Conus canariensis
GTGTGTGTGTGATATGGTCCAAGGAGAAGCTAAACACTTTCTAGTGCTGTTCGTTTATGTATCATTATGTAGTGGAAATCATTGAACGTGTACACTTTCTATCAACATCCATTGAAAAGGACACGGAATTTGACTCTTGCTGTCCATGCGAATTGTAATATTCCTGTCAGACAAAACAAAACAAAACAAAACAAAACAAAAAAGTGCAAATTTTAATCAGGCTGATCAAGGATCCGTTTGATTTTGGCAGAGGTCCTTGTTTTCCGAGCGCTCTCCCAATTAATTGTAATTGTCTGTACTGTTCCATCCAGTGCTGTCCCTTCGTGTTATCGATTTGATTGTAATTGTACTGTACTGCTCCACCCCAGTGCTGTCCCCTTCGTGCTATCCGATTTGATTGTAATTGTACTGTACTGCTCCACCCCAGTGCTGTCCCCTTCGTGCTATCCGATTTGATTGTAATTGTACTGTACTGCTCCATCCCAGTGCTGTTCCCTTCCTGCTATCCTGACATATCTTTTTTTTACCGTCCTTCCCCTCTTCCCCACTATCATCCCACCCCTGACCACTCCTATCCCCTATACCACTCTCCCTGTACGTCATCAGATGACGTCTCCTTTGAGACAGACAACAGGACGCGATGCCGTTCATATCTGCCTGATTGGACGTCTAGACAGAGACTGTTGTTAGCCAAACCGCACACGCCTATTGCTTTTCTCCCACTGTTCGCTTCACGTCCCCATGAATACGTAGAATAGAGGCTGAGAGTTGTTATGACGGGTCTGAACTGGTGTAGGAAATCGAGGACCGGTAGAGGCCTAATTCGGAATGGGTGAGCAACAGGAGGAGGGGATCATGAACACAATGAAATGAAAAAGTAATGGCCAATGGGGAACGACGTCGGGTAGGTGGAGGGAAGCAGATGGGGGCGATGGGAGGGAGGGGTGGTGAGTATTGTAGGGATGAACAAAAAAGGGATAGCGACTCCGACTTGAAGCAATTTGAGCAGAAAGAGAATGTTGGTACAGTATAAATGGTCACTTTACAGGAAATGTAACTGCTTCTTTACAGATAAAATTCACCTGACAGACAACTGGTTATCGCACAATAGTGTATGCCTGTTTTCAGTAAACATCAACATTTACGACCACCGTACAGGAACACTTTGACAATGAGCTGACATTGCAGAGTCTGTGTGGCGAAAAAAAATCTGAAGAAAAGGAAATGCTGTTTTAAGTGTCTACAGACCTGTTACACACACATGCACACACACGCACGCGCGCGCGCACATACGCATGCTCGCACGCACATATGCACACCACGTGTACACACACACACACACACACACACACACACACACACACACACACACACTCACTCACTCTCACACACACACACACACACACACACACACACACACACCACACACACACACACACACACACACACACGCTCACATCCACAATGTACACACATGCTATGATTTACTGACTGATAACAACTACATATCACTTCTCACATTACTAGACCTCACTGCAGCTTCTGATACTACAGACCATTCTGTTCTCCTTACCTGTTTGCATAACACCTTTGGTCTCTCTAAGGTAGTCTTCAGCTGGTGTCAGTCACCACCGACAGTCATCGTGTTGTCCGTCAATGGTTCAGTTCCCTGACCAACTCCAGTCATAGACTGTGTACCCCAGGGCCTAGTATTCAGACCAGTTGTTTATATTTTCTACCCACATCCGGTCTCCATCCTGGTGAATAGATATTTTCTTTTCCATCATAGCTTCTCTGACGACTTTTGTTGGTCAATGTTCCTGCTTCCCTCACTCATATTTCCCGACACACAGCCACGCGTATAATATTTTATAAACTGGATGATGAACAGCAAATTCAAAGAAAACTAAAGCGAAACTGACAGGATGTTTACCTTTTCACCCACGTATTTTAATAATTCTTTTCTTCCATCATCTTGTGGTTTCACTGACTCATTATTTGGCCTTTTTACCTCTGCACGTATCCTTGGTGTGACACTTGATCACACTTTTCCCTTTCAACTTTGCCTGCCGGAGCTAAAGTCAACGAGTGTCCGCCTCAGGAGCATGTACACCCAACAAGTGCCCACGCGCTTTGTACTGTTAATCACTTTGGATCGAGCTCACATGGACATAAACATGGGAAAGAAGTAGCTTATGACTTTAACATGAGAACGGGGTATACTGTGCCCAAAACTTTCAGACACATACATACATACATACATACATACATACATACATACATACATACATACATACATACTATTGATATAAGTACAAATGAGTGTGAGTGCTTGCGTGCTTGTACGCGTGCCTGCGTACGTGCGCGTGCGTGCTTGTTGCTCGCGCCCACGCGTGTATGTGTGTAAGTTTAAGGAGAGAGACAGACAGACAGACAGACAAACAGACACAGGCAGACAGACAGAGAGACAGACAGACAGACAAACAGACACAGGCAGACAGACAGACAGAGAGCTGAAGGTAGACATGCAATATTCTGAATAGCCAAGAAAGAGCTGCCTGCTGCATGTTGGCAGTCATACACAGTTGCACAATAAAACCAGCACGACGCACAGCCATATGACTCCGATAAATCTTCGCCGATTCTCGTTTCTTGCAGGAAGCTTCCTCAGGCTGACAATGACCCCCCCCCCCCTTCATCTCTCTGTATCTCCCTCCCTCTCTCTCTTCTCTCTCTCTCTCTCTCTCTCTCTCTCTCTCTCTCTGTGCCCCCTTATGTGTACATGTCACACACGAACCTCCCTACATTCACACACACACACACACACACACACACACACACACACACACACACACACACACACACACACACACACACACGCACGCAAACAAAACACACACACACACACACACACACACACACCACACACACACACACATGCACACACACACATACACACACGCGCGCCGCGCGCAACACACACACACCATACACACACATACACACACAAACACACATACCCACCAGGCATGATGCATGCACCCCCCCCCCCCACCACCCACACACACACACACACACACACACGAGAGAGAGAGAGAGAGAGAGAGAGAGAGAGAGAGAGAGAAAGAGAGAGAGAGAGAGGGAGAAAGAGAAGAGAGAGAGAGAGAGAGAGAGAAGGAGGGAGGGAGGATGGAGGGAGAGAGAACTGGTGCAGTAACAAACAGCAACGACAAATGCATAATTAATGCATAAAGGAAAAAACGCATAGAATTAATTTCTTATGCCAAAAAAAGCATCACAGTTGTCATTAGTGAATGATTTTACCACGATCATTGAAACCTACACTATATAAAACTATAATAGTGTCTTTAATGCAGAGTCAGAACGGAAGATGACTACGGTGACTGGTTTGAAGTTGTCACCGGGGTAAGGCAAGGCTGTATCCTCTCCCCTCTCCTCTTTGCAGTTCCCATGACTGGGTTTTGAAACACGCAACCCAAGGAAAGGGAATGAAGTGGACAGGAGGAAACAGCTTCTCAGATCTGGATTTTGCCGATGACATTGCCGCTCTTGCAAGCAACACTCAAGATCTGCAGGTGCTTGTAGACAATATCAGCAAGTCTGCAGGCAACATTGGCCTCATTATCAGTGCAAAAAGACTAAAAACACTTTGACCGATAAACACCAGGAACCAACAGACGTTCTCATCGACCAAAAGCAAGTGGAAGAAGTAGAAAACTTTACATACCTAGGTTGCTCCATCAACAACACCAATGTCCTCGACCATGTACTGAAGTGTCATACTGGGAAGGCAACATCAGCATTCAATCAGCTGAACACAATATGGAACAGCAAGAAATTCTCCCCCGGAATCAAATCGAAGTTTTAAAACTCTGGTGTGATTTCAACGCTGCTATACAGCTGCGAAACCTGGCAATTGAAGACCACCCAGGAGAAGAAACTCGACGCTTTTGACACTAAGTGCCCACGTAAGATCTTGGGCATCAAATGGTCAGACTTTATACCAAATGAAGAGGTCAGGGAGAGGTTCAAACAGCTCCCCGTGTCAACCATCATCTGCAGACGGCGCCTCCGTTGGCTGGGTCATATCTTGAGATTACCCTCATCAAGACCTGCAAGCCAGGCCATTAAATGAACCCCAGCAAGCTAAGCAAAAAGAGGACGACCCAGGATGAGCTGGCGACAGACAGTGGAGAGAGACCTCAGACTCGTTGACAAAGGATGGAGCGACTCCAGCAGACTGGCTGAGGACCGTGCACAGCGGAACGCCTTGACTGCCTCATGCGTCGCAAGACGCGGGAGCATCTAAGTCTAAGTAAGTAAGTTTAGTGCTTCGGCAGAACAAGTTCTTTTTCTCTCTCTCTCTTTTAATGCCCACATGAAACCAAATTCTACTCCATTGGACAATCTCAAGACTCCACTCGAAGTCCTGAGCTTACAGAGCTGCGGATGAGCAGTGGATTAGATCAAACTCAGACGGGAATTGAATACGTTCTACATGCCATTCACGGTGCCCAGAACAATACACGCTAACATTTCCCGCTATTCACACTCAGGGGAAATACACACAGCAGATGTTAACATAAGATGATTATGCACACAGCAGAAGTTAAATTATGGACAGAGAACTGCGTAGATTACCTTCGTTCAACTCGAGGAGGAAGCTGCCAACGTTAGCAAAAAGTGGAAACGTTTCTCAGAATAAAAAAAACAACAACCAGCAACCCAGTGCACGAGTGTTTGTTCTTTCTCTCCCATCCATAGTTGACGCTGGTGTTCGTTGTGAGCAGGAGCTGGCCATGGCCAAACCAGCACATGGTGAAATAGATTAACAACAACCCATTTGTTTGAATGTCAATCGCGAACTGAATTCAGCAAATCCCGTGGTCAAATATAATGTATGAATAGAAAAACTTGCTAATTCCTTCAGCTTCTTTCTGCTCATATTTCAATTTCCCTTCGACAGAAATAAGATTTTTTTGTTTGGTTTGTTGGTTGTTGTTTTTTTTATTTATTTTTTACAGTTTTGTTTGTTTGCATGTTTAAAATGGCTAGAGCCAGAGCGTGTTGTTTCCCTTATCATCTACTGCCGTAAATGCACCAGACACAGAAACGGCCTTTCTATACGTCAGTCTTACGATGATGGTGTTATGCGGTTTGAACCTGTGTCATCCTAGTTACAACTACACCAAATACTATGCATTTTTACCAACAGCCAGTGTGCTTTTCTTTGATTCTTTCTTCCTCTGATTTTTTCTTCCTTCCTTCCTTTCTGTCTATCTATCTATCTATCTATCTATCTATCTATCTATCTATCTATCTATCTATCTATCTATCGTTTTTTTTTTCTTCTTTCTTTCTTTCTATCTTCACAGCAGACCGATATTCCTCATACTACGCACATTTTTTTTCTGATAATGAACGAATATGATATCCGCTTTCAGCAGTCTGACACCAAAACCACTGGATTACTGGATTTAGAAAATTGCCTCCGAACGACACCATGCACCCAGAGACAGATGTATCGTGTATCACCGATTCAGAAAAGGAAGTTTATCTCTGCAAGATAGATCGATCCCACGCAAAACAGCCAAAGCACCTGCTGCGGTTCAGAATCAGACACCTAACAAACGACGCTTGTTTTCTAACGGTCTACCTGGGCTTTTGAAGAAAAAAAGTTTTCTAACGATCCACCACTTCTGGTGGCAGTACGATCATTCACATTCCAGGGTTTTTTTTTGTTTTGTCTGTTAGTTTTTTTTTTTGCTCTTCGACTCGATCAAACTTCGTGTTTATTTCGGAAAAAAGTATCTCTATCAATGGATACTTGCACTACTTCTACGAAGAGGTCGTCTGTCTGTTTAAGGAGAGATATAAGTAAATATCTTTGTTAAATATATTGTCTTAGTGGGATGGAAATATTCTCACCGAGAAAAAAACAAAACAGAAAAGTCACACACACGCACACGCACACACACACACACACACACACACACACACACACACACACACACACACACACACACACACACACAAGTGGGTATGTCCCATCTTAAACGATCAGCAGCTTTTCTATTTCGAGAACACATTGCATCTTCTTTTCTTGGAATGTCCCCCCACCCAAAGTCTCTCTCTCTCTCTCTCTCTCTCTCTCTCTCTCTCTCTCTCTTCTGTGTGTGTGGGGTGTGTGTGTGTGTGTGTGTGTGTGTGTGTGTGTGTGTGTGTGTGTGTGTGTGTGTGTGCACAGCTTGGCACTAGAAGACAAGACTGTTTTGCTATTCAGCTAGGCATATTGTTAGGGGAGAAGCACTCTAAAGCTAAAGCTAAAGCTGGGGGAAAAAAAAGGCATCAGGTCGAACAAGATGGAAGATGTACAAGTCATTCAATACCCTTTTCAAAGAAACATTAGTAGAACGGGCTGCAGGCAGCTAAACAAAAATCGAATTCGACCTACTGCTAAGACCAACACAGATTATTAGTTCTTTTCTTGACCAGGGCCATCAGAAAGAACAGGAAATGTCAAACACTTCTTACTTTATCCACCCTTAATTTCCTGTGTCCCCTGAGGGTTGGCAATATAAGAAAACCCAATTATACTCAGTTGTAGAGATGGATACCGACTGCTATGTTTGTTTTAAACATCAATTTTACCAAACTATTCCTGGACGGTATATGGGCAATCTCTATAGAATAGTTCCATAGTTGTATTTATCATTCTTAACTAGGCCTATAATATTTCTCTTGTTCATATGCTTTTCTTCTGTCCGTACAGCAACGAACCTACGGAGTGGCCCTCTTCTCCTTTGTTATAAATGTTGAATGTTTCTCTTGCATAAATTTACACACTTTACACTCCATGAGTTTATTTTACACACATCGTTTAAACCTTTACATGTAAAAAACCGTGACGGTGACGGTGAGGAAAGACCCACTGACCACAGGGAAAGTCCTGTTGACAGTGGGAAAGACTACAACTTTGGATTCTCTCTTGAGGGCACATAAGACCGTATGGCGAAAGCTTGGCTGTGTCTGGAGTGGCACTGTCTTCATCTGTCCGTGGGCAGGGGTGGTTGGGTCTGTGGGGTGTGCTCGGCAGCTGGAGGGTGGTGTTTTTCGCCGGTGGGCTCTGCAGTCATGAAATACGGGCTGGTACACCCATGGGGATGCTACTTTAAGGCTGTTATGAGCTGCATCCTGTAGTCTGATTTACCTCTGTTCAGGAGCAGTTATGTCCCTTGATATCTTAATGGAGTGTCCTGCGCGTGCCTGTACCCATCGTCAACACAGCACAGGCCTCCAAGGGTGGTACAGGACTGCTCTAAAGGCAGGTGAAGACAGTGCTTCTCTGGGTCCTCCCCAGCACCTTCGGGTGTTTCTTTTTCTTCTTTGCCTTAACTAGGCTGACCCTGGAGAAAGGTCCAGTGACGGTGAGGAAAGACCCACTGACCACAGGGAAAGTCCTGTTGACAGTGGGAAAGA
>CM065724.1:36918581-36921081 GCA_033310375.1 Conus canariensis
GAGCAGTACAGTGGTCTTCTTCTTTTGAACGAACCCTTGTGCAGGACCTTCAGGAGGGAAGACCTTCTCAAAGCCCAAAGACAAGCAAAAGCAAATTGGCACCGACACACCGCGTCTGTCTTTCTCTGAGCAATCGTTAGGTCCGACCATACCCCGGAAATGAGCCTGACGGGATTTCGTGTGGTGGTGAGAGCTGTTTGTCACGTAATTCCCCTCTCTGCTGAAGACAACCTGTAACGTATTGTGTGGGACTGTCTGTTGCTTTCCATTTTCCGAACAAAGCATCAAGACACGCTTTGCCCTTCTCCTACTCTTTTCACCCCCCTCATCTCCTTCTCCCTGCCGCTCCTTCCTGACCTGTCCGCAGTGATAGTGGAGTTTCTGTCGCAGCAAGCAAGGCAACATATATTGGTTTATTAGTTGTACTTTTATGCTTATCAACATCACGAACAAATAAAGAAACAGTCTTGTGCCGTTTGCATACAGGCCACTCCTTTTAGACCCATTCTTATTTTTTAAAAGGTGAAGAATCTCCGCGGTGCATTCAATGTAATGTACCACTCACAGTGAAACATACGCTTTTAGAGTGTTGGGACTTCCATGATGTGAGACATAAACATCTTACAGTAGATTCCATGAGAATCTTGTTCAGAGATGTCCCACCTGATGTGATCTTTGGGTTTCTGAGAAAGATTAACATTTTTCATCTGATCTAAGATTTTACGGAAGAAAGATTTTTAACAAAATTTCTGGTGTGCTTTTGGAGGGTGTGATTTGAGGGGTTGTGTGAGTGTTTTTCTCTGTTTACTTATTTTTGGACATGACTTGCGAGTTAGATTCAATGCGGTGACAGCCCTGACATGGTCCTTTGCGGTGGGCAGGGCTATAAGCAGCATTGTCATTACCATACCAGATCTTACCTCCATTTCCGTCCCTTCTCCTCCTGTGAATGGTTTGTTGAAGAGGCAAGGAATAGAGCAAGGTGCAAAGCATACATTATGTAAGAAAGGTGCAAGCCTGCAAGAAATATTTGTTGTCTTGAATAGTTGTTTTCTTTTGTTGTGGCCATTTTCAATGCTCATTTCTGAAAGATCAATTGCCTTATACTTTCAGTTTACCAGGATCTCTGATAAACAGTCGGAAAACGTATTGCTGGTTTATGACTCTCTCTGTCTCTGTCTCTGTCTCTGTCTCTGTCTCTCTCTCTCTCTCGCTCTCTGTCTCTCTGTCTCTGTCTCTGTCTCTGTCTCTCTCTCTCTCTCTCTCTCTCTCTCTCTCTCTCTCGTTTGACTTTTATGAAGAAAAGAAGAAGAAGAAAAGAAAACAGAGCATGAAACTAAGATGAATCATTGCTACATTTGAGAAGAACCGCGTTTGTCGTATAAATGAAAAGGAACTGGAAGGGCACGTGGAAGAGGTGGAAGACGAACAGGAGAGAGAGAGAGAGAGAGAGAGAGAGAGAGAGAGAGAGAGAGAGAGAGACACACACACACACACACACACACACACACACACACACACACACACACAGAGAGAGAGAGAGAGAGAGAGAGAGAGAGGAGAGAGAGAGAGAGAGAGAGAGAGAGAGAGAGAGAGAGAGAGAGACTCTACATCTGGCCTTCTGCGTCCTTCATGTTCTCTCTGTAAGCTTGTTTTGCTATTTTTGCTCTTTGCATGAGCCTCTCTCTCTCTCTCTCTCTCTCTCTCTCTCTCTCTCTCTCTCTCTCTCTCTCTCTCTCTCCTCTCTCTCTCTCTCTCTTATTCATGTTGAATTTCACGTGGTTTTGGTGACCATAATTACTTAGGTCGTACAGCCAGTATACGTGAGTGCTTACCCACCCTACCTCCTCAACCACCCACCACCCCCCGACCTCTATCCCCTTCCCTCATGTGGCAGGCAGAGAAGTACCAGATCCATTCAAAGACAGCCCGCATGAACCTACTTAAATACTAAAATATCTTCCATTAATCTAACATGACCACTGATAATGGAGAGCAAATCCAAATCGCAGCAATCCAGGAAAAGGGTATAACTGGCCACCATGCTAACTCTCCCTACCACCCCCACCCCCATCCCCCTTCCCATAATGTTCAATGAGGATGAGATGATGATTATTCTGTGAGTTCCCCAGGCTCGAAGACCAGACAGGAGAGGTCGTGTTGGCACTGCTTGCTGAGAGAGCGAAAACACAAATGCTCTATTTACACCAGGTGACAGCGGGAGAGATGCTATAGACACTGTTTACAGACGGGAGATAATACAGTAAACTCCCGCCGACAGCATTGAGGATCAGTTTGGAGGTCTGGCATCGGCACTCTGGCTTGTATGTCCTATAAGTGCCTTAACTCTGAAGCTGGAAGGGAACTCAAACTGAGTCTTTGTACCATCTGTGCGTGTTTTTGTATGTATGCACCTTTATTCGTGCACATATGCACACTTGTGCTCTTGCACTTACAACCAGAAGCACGCACGCATGGACGCACGCATGCAAGTAACAGA
>CM065724.1:36931081-36956081 GCA_033310375.1 Conus canariensis
GCATACACGCTGATATAGAGGAAACTGACATCAATGCAGTTTGGTCAAAACAGACAGAATCATAGGTCAACATATCATTTGTGAGGACTGCCGTACATGTTGGACTGGGCGTGGCCCGACCGGTGCTCAACAGATCCAGCCTCACTTTTCCTGGCGCATGGCAGTGGCCTTACTTCCGACTGAAACAAGCAATCTGTTTTTGCAACAGCTTGCAAGACACTTTGGCTAGTCAGATTCGTTTCTTTTCCTTTTCCCCCTGTCACTAACATTCTTCTTCTTCCTCGTTCGCCATCCCGTTAGATGAGCAGCCCGGTGTCCTCGATGAAGGCTGCCGTCCGTCGCAGCTCCTCCAGGGTGCCATACAGCTTGGCTTCCACTGCTGTCGGTGTTGGCCAGTACTTTCTCCTGGATGCTGCATACGTGGTACAGACTTGAAGGATGTGGTCAGTTGTCATTGGTCCCTCACTACAAGGGCACTCTCCACTCTGTCCAATGCCAAATTTTGTGTGCATGTGGTGGAGCAGGCGATTGTGTCCAGTCCTCAGGCGGAAGATCTTGACCTGTTCCCGTCGTCCCAGCAAATGGTATGTGTCTTCTGGGTTGTATTTGGGATGCAGGAGGCGCCATTTTATTCCTTGTTGTGCCTTGATGATTGTCTTAATTTCATCGTATGACACCAGGTTGTTGGCCTGCTCCTTCTGTGCACCATCTTTTGCCAGAATGTCCGCTTTTTCGTTGCCTCTGATGCCACAGTGTGCTGGTACCCATTGTATCACCACTTTCTCCACTCTGGCACTCAGGGCAACAAGGGCTGAAGTGATATGGTTCTGTTCTTTGCAGCGGGAGTTCTTGAGGGCTTGGAGCACGGAGAGAGCGTCAGAGAAGACCACCACCTGCCCTGTTGTTCTTTTGGAGTTCTGCAAGACTGTTGTGGCTGCCTCACAGAGGGCTTCTCGCTCAGCTCGGAAGTTGGTGGAGTATTTTCCTGTTGGAATTGCAATTTCTTCATCTCCGTCTTTGTATCGAAGGAAGATTCCAGCTCCACCATCCCTCGTTGCCTCTGTGGCGGAGCCATCTGTGAAGACATGGGTCCAGTCTTCCTGGGGATATTGGTTGCAGATGTACTTCATGGCCAGGGCCTTCCTTTGGGTGTCTGACTGTATTCCTCTCTTCTCCACTCCGGGAATGCTGGTGACGACTGTTGGGAACACCTGCCTCTTCCAAGATGGGTGGGTGACATTTGCCGGGATAGGCTTTGCTTCGTGTTCCATCAAGACTGGGCTTTGTCTTTCAAGGCGTCTTGACTGGCAGATGAAGCTGCCTCTTTTCAACCGGGTGGGATCCCCGGAGAAACAATCCCCCCTGTGCTCACAGGGCAGGACGCACGGGCCATGAGCTAAGGGTGAGGCACCCCGAAAGAAAACTCCAGCTGAAGACGGAGGTATCGGGCCACTGGCGCAGCTTAAACCACGATAACACGCATATACGCTTCCATGATGATGCAGTCACTAACATTGATAAGGGAATAATGTTATGTCATGGTGATCATGGAAATGATTGAGTTCATTGCTGGTGTGTTTGTGTAGAGATGGATTTAAGATGGCTTGAAAGATGAGGTGGGAAAACACTGGAAATAGGAATTGAAGAATGAGCCACTGAGCCCATTTTTGGTAATGAGAAGTTTAAAGTGGGAGAAGAAAAAAACGCGTTCTTTTACGAGAAAATGGATGCAGAACAATATATGTTTGCTATACACTCAATAACACGGTCAATTTTGTAAAGCCACCATGAAGCGTCAAAGAAGCTGGGATTTCATATCAATTTCCTTAATTGCATCGATGCCTCTTCATAAACCGTCTTCTTTTCTTCTTTCTAATGGACGGTAGTGCTGACTGATAATAGTACAGGTTGTCGACTGTTCGTTGTTGTTATTGATTTGTTGGTCACTGATTGTCTTTGCATCATGCTGTCATTGAACAGGAACTCTCTGTCTTTTGTCTCTCCGCCCTCCTGATCGTGGGTATCTTACTGAAGAGCCGTCCTTCCCTCCAGTTCTCCCAACTTCTTTTTCCACTCCCATACACTCCAGGCCCAAGATCTCATTCACGAGCGCCCTCACTCTCACTCTCGTACATTCCTCTTTTGGTCTCTGTCTGAACGAAAAGCGTTGAGTCCCCTCCTCTCTCTCTCTCTCTCTCTCTCTCTCTCTCTCTCTCTCTCTCTCTCTGAATAAAAAGCGTTGACTTCTCTCTCTCTCTCTCTCTCTCTCTCTCTCTCTCTCTCTCTCTCTCTCTCTCTCTCTCTGTGAATAAAAAGCGTTGAGTCTCCCCACCCCCCTCCCCACCAATCAAGCCTATGTGACGGTGAAGCCATCAGAAAGGACTGGAAGAGGGCGTGTAATAATGTACAGCCGGCAAGCAATTGACGGAATCCACCGCTGACGGTCATCACTTGAGGGCGTCAAGTGACAGCAGCAGAGGCTGTGGCTATTAACATGTCTGACCCTTCTAGTTTGACGTGGCAGATGGAGATGGTCTGGAAGGAAAGGTCAGTGTATACTTCTTTGCTCTCTCCTGCTGCTCAGGTCTCTCGATGTCTCCTCTGTTCCGCCTCTTTCCGCCTGTCCTGCTCTTTTCTCCTGTCCCACTCTCTCTATCTGTCTCCTTGTATAAATCTGTCCGTCTGTCTGTCTGTCTGTCTGTCTGTATCTCTGTCTCTCCTCTCTCTCTCTCTCTCTCTCTCTCTCTCTCTCTCTCTCTCTCTCTCTCTCTCTCTCTCTCAAACACACTGTTTGTATGACTCTTTCTCCTTCGTTCCTGAACTGGCGACGTATATCAGAGAAAGTAATGGTATTTGAACATGACAATCAACGTCGTCTGCTTCTTTAGACAGACACACAGACGGACAGACAGACAGACAGACAGATATATAGTTATATAGATAAATAGATGGATGGACAGTCAGTCCTGCGAACCAAAAGACAGATACATAGAAAGATAGAAAATATGAATGAAAAAAAAGAAGAGAGAGAGAGAGAGAGAGAGAGGAGAGAGAGAGAGAGAGAGAGAGAGAGAGAGAGAGAGAGAGACAAGAAAGGAAAAAAGTTAGGTAAAAAGAAAGAAACGTGAATCAATAGATAGATAAACAGACAAACAGGCAGACAGACAGACAGTTACATAGGTAGATAGACAGATAGACAGACAGACAGACAGACAGACAGATAGATAGATAGATAGATAGATAGATAGATAGATAGATGAATAGACAGACAGACAGATAGATAGATAGATAGATAGATAGATAGATAGATAGATAGATAGATAGATAGATAGATAGACAGATGAATACATGAAATAGGAAATAATAGGATCATTCATCGAAGAGTTCCGTGTGGACTTCAGGAACTGATTCGCTTGTGGCTGGGATAACTTATATAGGAAGGCAGTAAGATCACCGAGATAAGAATTGTACCACCCAATCTAGTAACAGCAACGCAGCACTACAATTGTTAATCACATCTATGTAAATACAAAAGAACAATTCCAGCGAGGAGGAGTGTAATGAATCATTTTAAAAGAAAGCGCCATTGATCTGTATCTAATACATTGACTTTGGCTGGCACAGCTCATGTTGTTCACCCTGCCTTTCCCTGAGCTGCATCCGGCGAATATCCTTACACTGGCTAATAGCGTTGTGTAAATGCCTGTCAGTTTAAGCTTCAGTCCCGTAGTTTCATGGCCACAGGGGTTGTGAGCTGCAAGTGGCTGTCGTGACTGGGCACAGCATAATGGAATGTAGAGCCCACCTCTCTCTTTCTGCCACAGCAACCTCCCCTGCCCTTGATGAGAAACCATTTACTGCTGGAGGAATGTAGGGAATTTCAGTTTTAAAATTCAGACTGCACAAGTGGTTCAAACCTACGACCGGCATTCTCTCTCTCTCTCTCTCTCTCTCTCTCTCTCTCTTCTCCTCTCTCTCTCTCTCTCTCTCTCTCCCCCAAGCCATGAACTGTCTATTTTTCAGTCAGGGTTGATGTTCTGGCTTTCAGCAGCTTGTCCAGGATCCGACCGAAGGTGCAAATGACAGAAAGACTTCAGGTGTCCGAGTGCATCAGACATTGATCCTCCCCACTCAAAAACAGTCTACCACATCGGAGGACGTGTATGACCAATTGAGATGTCTGATTTGTCCATTCTCATTCCTGTAGATTGATGGGGATTGGAGCAAATATCAATATCAATGTATGCTCAATTTGTCTCCCGTTTTTGTTATGGAATCAATGTTCATCACATGTGGTAACTACAATGCTACTCATACCCAAATAATTAGATGTTTTGGCTGTAGGGACTCCATGACTGTGAGTCAGAAGTACTCGTGCTGTCGGGTGTTTTTGGCCTGAAACTCCTCTTCGTCTACTCATAAATATCCGATTCATTTGAGGGTAGTTAAAGGCAGAGAAAAGAAAGGGTTAGACACTGCCTCCCTTATACTGTACACACGACACCATGAATATCACAACATCACTGCTTTTATGGGATTTTGTAATTAATCTTTGTAGCCCTCTGGGAGTCTATATGATTAATATAGTGTTGTTTTTGTTTGTAACTATTTGATGTGTTTGTATTTGCCTGTCCACAAAATAATTCTGAAACTGCTGGGCAAGTGGGAGTCAGCTGGCTTGTGGTTATAGCATTGTTTTCTTGACTCAAGGGTCCTGGATGCAATTCCCCATTTCAGACAGCCAGGTTAATGAAACCATCTTCTATACAGACTTCAATACCCTCTAAATTCTTCAAATGAAATTTAAAAAAAACATGTAAGTGCAGTAGGCCATTAAATATCAGTGAACTGGATGAAACCAAGAAGTACACACTGGCATCACGTTTACGTATCATCATGAAATACGCTATGTGGCCATTGATGTGATCAATAACGGTCACACACACACACGCACAAGAAATCTCACAGATGTTAACCTGGTACATACATCCAATGAGCAAGGGAAAAGGATGTAAGGTAGATCTGGACTGAATTGCGTAGATTGTCTAGGGTGATGGTGTAGGATGGTTGTGGTGGTTACCTAGAATTCGTTTCATTTGGAGATCTGTTAGGATAAAATCACAATACTCTGATGGAGACAATGAAAAACAAACTGTTTCAAAAACACAGAATAGTGTAATTCTCTTTCATGCAAAGGATGGCGTTAGTGTGCAGGATATACGTCCCCTCATCGGACACAACTGTTCGCATCTTGACCAAAGATATTAACACTGGACCAAAATGAAATGATAAATTCTGAATCAGAGTTGTTTGATACATTCGTGAAGCAATACGCCAAGAGTAATGATTGCTATGCTGCAGCGTTGCGAAACTACATCACTTATTTTTCAATTCATATTTAAGTACCAGTGATATCATTGTGTGTCAGTGATGCGTCAGATAGACAATACATCAAGGAATTGTATACTGCGTTCACACACGTAAGAACAAAGAAGATACAAAAACAGGAGAGAGAGAAGAGAGAGAGAGAGAGAGAGAGAGAGAGAGAGAGAGAGAGACGAGAAGGGAGGAGGGGGAGGCAAGAGAAAGAGGAGGAGACATAGAAAGCCAAACGCATCATGAGACAAAAAGGCAGAGTGAGACAGAGTGAGACAGGCCTGCACAAAAGACAGCGAAAAAGAGTTTTATAGAGAAAATAACTGCCCCAGATGGCCAGCCGTTGGTTTCAATGTGGGCAGTCAAGTTGACAGTGTGGGCGGTCAGAGAAAATGATGTCCTCCCCGCAACTTCCCATTTGCCCTTCCTCTGCCTGAGGCATCAAGTGAGGCCCTGTAAAGGTGTGAGGGTTTGCTCGCTGTAATTTGCAGATTCCACCCGTTGTCTACACAGTATGAGTGACAGGACATCAAATAGAACTGCACACACACACACACACAACACACACACACACACACACACACACACATGAATATTCTTCTCCCTGTTTTTACTCCTGTCAACAATCCATGCAAAGTTCGTGATCGGTCTCGATCACAGAACGAAATCACTGTCAGTCACTGACTAAGATAACTGTCAGTGACAGAATGGGGTAGCTGTCAATCACTGTCAACACAGGTGTGAGCTTGAAAGTATAGAGCAGCCACTTTCTCCAAGGATTAGAACTACCCAATACAAGTTTCTGAAGTTTAATTCTCTGAACTTAAAGCAGAAAGGCACAGGTCGGTAAATGTAGATAATGCCCAACATCAGTGTCGCCACAATATGAAGTTTTTGTGAAGACCACTGACGATAAAGTTATTCATTATTTGTGTCGAGGTGCTGGTGGTCCTTCTTCTCCGTGTTGCTCTGAACCCGGTACGTCCACATCCGGAGTGTGCACAGACTGTCTGCCATTCAGCAGACTGCACATTGAGCCACGTGCTGCACGGACAAAAGTCCATGACTTGCATGAGATTCTGAACGTCGTTCATAAGTTCGTCAATGAAGACCCATTTCAAATGCACTGTCTTGTCGATGATACTTCAGTTTATCGATGTGTGTGTGTGTGTGTGTGTGTGTGTGTGGTGTGTGTGTGTGTGAATCTCCTCTCTCTCTCTCTCTCTCTCTCTCTCTCTCTCTCTCTCTCTCTCAGAGAGGAAGAAGAAGAAGAAAAGAAGAGGAACAATAAAAGCAACACCTACCAGAAAAAGTTCGTATCATTGTAGTTGATGGGATAGGAATAAATGCGTAAAAAAGTTCATCCCAATTTGGTTGATGGGATAGGAATAAATGCATTTTATGTATAATGATCTTGGTAAATACAATAAAGGGAGAAAGTAAATATGCAAGATAAAACGAATTAATACAACAAAAAAATGAATACATAAATAATATATGAACGGGGAGAGACAGAGAGAGAGAGAGAGAGAGAGAGAGAGGGGTAACAATACTTTGGTTGGTGGGGTAGCAATGAATGCTTTTTTCCATCTATATAGGCCTATCTCGGCAAAGGCATTAAGGAAAGGAACTACAAAGGAGAAAATCGCATTAATGTAGAACAAAGTATAAGAGTATAAAAAAGTGTCATGTAGTAAACCAGAGAGAGAGAGAGAGAGAGAGAGAGAGAGAGAGAGAGAGAGAGAGAGAGAAAGAGAGAGAGAGAATTTTAAGAGGTTAGTCGATTAAGCCTAAATACTTTTTTTTACATCCAGCCCTCTGAGAGAGAGAGAGAGAGAGAGAGAGAGAGAGAGAGAGAGAGAGAGACAGACAGACAGACAGACAGAGAAAGAGAGACAGACAGACAGACAGACAGACAGACAGACACAGAAATCATGAATAGTTCGAGGCCCCCAGTCTCTCATTCGTAAAGTGTGAAGACACCAGAAGGGTCAGAAACCCTAATGTCTACGTCCACTAATGCAATTATCCACTATCCACAAACTCCCACGGTCAATGCCCGTTTCAGTGGGACACTTGCAGTCTGTGCTTCACACCTCTGTCTCCAGTGTATCTTGATGTCCTCGCCATTAGCAGCACATTGCTATAAAAGAGAGAGAGAGAGAGAGAGAGAGAGAGAGAGAGAGAGAGAGAGAGAGAGATGCAAACAGAAAGTAGCAGGCAAAGGGATGGAGGCAATAATGGAGAAAGTGCTGCAAACGGTGGTTGCGTTTGTCTCCTGGACGGACTAGCAGCCAGCCTGGTCCAAGACGGGAGAACTAGAAAGGTGATTGAACGAGCCATGAAAGAAAGAGGTTTTCTTGGAGGCCGGGGAGTCCTCCTAGAAGTCAGCCATCAAAACAAAGGTGGAAGGGGAGGGAGTGCTGGGGAGTGGGTAGGGCATGAAGGATCACAACCAACTTCTGATACTGCTTCTTTCAGCCGTGTTTCCTGAAGTACAGGAAGCTGCAAAGACTTGGTTCCTCCGTTTTGTTGTTGTTGTTGTTGCTGCTGTTGCTTTGTTTGGATTTCGAGGGTTTGTTTTCTTTGTTGTTGTTGATGTTGTTGTTGTTTAGGCTTAGGAGTAGGTTGAGAGGGGGGGGGGAGGGTATGGGGAAAGACAGGGAGTAGGAGCAGTAGGGAAGGGGATACAAGACAGTTCATATGACGTATTTTAGATCTTGTCTTGAAGTACAGTATGCAAGTAGTTTGGTCTTCGATGTTTAGAACGACTGTGAAAACATAACCGTTAACATGTGGTCTTGTTGTCGGGTCTGATCATAAATCTTTAACACTCTTTTCTTCGAATGAGACTATAAACCGAGGTTCCGTGTGTGAACGCACGCATAACATGTTGCACACACGTAAAATCCCATCACCAACTTTCGGAAGAGTAGGCCAGTTTGGCCGTTGGTATGGATGACACGTTACACATAGCATGCACTCTGCGTGAGAAATGGAAAGAATGAAGGAAGTAAGGAAAATGAGTGAACGATATTGAACGATACTGACTGGATGACACGGGAAACGACTGAATGAAGCGCCAGCTGGCAGCTCTTCAGTCGGCACTACCCAGGTAGGCGGCCCGTTGTGTAAACGAGTGTTGACTGTAAAACGCTTAGAGCTTGGTCTCTAGCCGAGAATAGGCGCTATATAAGTATTCATTTATTATTATTATTATTATTATTATTTCTCCACCCACCCGTTCCTACCTCCCACCAGATAAGTGAAACAAACCATGTACATATTGCCCTGCATCCTTCCTTTTCATAGTCAGATAGTGTGTGGGATGGCACATGAATGGAGCTAGACAAATTGTATCTCTTGTTAACTTCGGCATTTTTTTTTTAGTTTTTAACCTATTTAGTGAACAGTTTATGGCGTTTAGACTTGCATCCCAAAAACAGACTGGCGTAATGTGATACTGATCTGAATTATTGGGTATGATTTATTTTGCAGACAAAGTAAGAAGCCCACAGAATGATATTCTTTCACACTGTGGCACGCATCCTTTGATGGCAAGTCCAGTGGGCAGAGTTGAGGCAACGGTTCAATGCGGTGATCGAGAAGTTCGCTCCAGCTGTTTTGGCTGGAGGTCCACAAGACTGGATCATTTCGACAACTCAAGGCATCAAAGGTGGGAGGGGACTACACGATGCAGGACAGGGTCTATGGGTCAGTGCTTCACGGACATTCATAATAAATGCATTCTCATGCGCTGTCACTGAGAGTCATTATTAATCATGTGGTAATGACCCGGGTCGCTTTCAGTTATACAATACATTTACACCTTTCATTGTCAATGAGTGTGATTAAAACCATCTTTAGTAATGACCTTGGATGCATTTGGCTATACAACATGTCTCCATTCTTTAGCAGTTAAGTACTAGAAAACTGGTACGTTCATTTCTGCCTCTCTAACCATATTTTTGTTTGTTTCTTTTTTGTTTGTTTGTTTGGGGGGGGGGGGGGGGGGTTGCTTTGCAATGAATGTTCGTTTTCTGAATCTCTGCCTTTCTGGTGACCAGCTGGTCTATTTTGATTATCGGTTTGTGCTTTAAGCACACAACGTTTAGGTTTTGGTTTCTATGGACTTGATTATTGAACAGAATATTAAGTTTTCGTGTTAGGATACATGAGCTATGAGATGTTTTAGCAGTCGGAAAATATATTACATATACTTAAAAATAAAATCGCACTTACATTGTTAAGTACCCATCAGCCTGTTGAATTCATTAAACATGTGTCAGTAAACTGTCAAAGAGATAACCCTGGAGGTACGCAAAAAGTTTCAAGTCACATGTATTGTACGTGTGTTCAGTGACAATTACAAACAAGGTATGTTCAAACCTCAATACAGACTTTGATTCATAAGGGCTTTTACCTGTTTTTCTTTCATTCCCTTTCTTTAAGCATTATGTCTAACAATGCCTCATTTTATATTGGATATGCCTGTTTTCATGTTAAACAATCTGTAATCGTTCTATACAATGCTTTCCTTTTTCGAGAACATTGAACCTTCTTTGCACAGAAGATCGATTTTTTTTTTTATTAGTTCAATGTGTAATCTCTTGTTTGCTTTAGATCAAGGTCTGTTCATACCATGACAAACATGTCTATGGCTGTCCCTTTGGTCGGTTATATTTATCTTTCCAGAATAGTTGGTCCAGTTACATTAAAGACTGGGACTTAACACGACTGTGTGTGTGTGTGTGTGTGTGTGTGTGTGTGTGTGTGTGTGTGTGTGTGTGTGTGCACGTGCGTGCGCGCGCGCGCGCCTGTGTGTGTATGTGTGTGTGTGTGTGTGTGTGTGTGTGTGGTGTGTGTGTGTGTGTGTGTAATGGTGCGTGAGTGTGCATATGCGCGCGCGCGCGCGCGCGCGCGCGCGCGCGTGTGTGTGTGTGTGTGTGTGTGCGTGCGTGCGTGTGTGCGTGCGTGCTGTGTGCGTGTGCCTGTGTGTGTGTGTGTGTGTGTGTGTGTGTGTGTGTGTGTGTGTGTGTGTGTGTGTGTGTGTTCTCATGTTTTCATCCAAGGATGAATACGCGCAAGGAATCGTAACAATAAGAATACCATCACCGTTATGCAAAGCAACCAACGATAATAATGATGATAATGATAATGATAGCATCATGATGATAATATTATTATTAATAATAATGATAATAATGATAATGATCAAATAATAATAATGATATAAGGAGGCACACTTAAACACTTACTTTATTATCCATTTGTAAATAAGAAAACCAACTCGATAGTTTTGACGAATCGATTCTGTAATGTTGAAATTGAAGCACAGAAAGAAAGAATAAGAAAGAAGGAAAGAAAACCGGGAAAGAAAGAAAGGGGAAAAAAGAAAGAAAGATTGAATGAAAGAAAGAAAGGGAACTCCACCTTTCTGTGCCATTAGAAAGTGGCATTCGATGCACCGTTGATAAAAGGCGCTCTCTGGGTCTGCTTGCGGCTGAGGAAAACATCACCTCTGTCCAAATGAATGGGTCTTCAGAGAGACTGCAGCCCGAGGAGGGGGCGGGGGGAAGAGGGGGGTGGAGGTCTCTCGATCAGGCAATGTCCTTTTGTGTTTTTTTTTTCCACACACAATATATTTCTTTCCATTGCCCGAAATGAACCATTCAAGAACAAACTATGTGGATGATACTCAATCCAGAGATAGCTGGGCTTAGGTGGGCAAGGGGACACTGGGTACACAGAAAACTGGATTGTAATCAATTTGACAGGGTCTAGATTCAGTGAAGAAGATGGTTCAAAGCTGCTGATGTTTTAAGAGGAACAGAAATGAGTTCAATCACATTCATATCAAAACATCTTCTATATCATGCCTTGGTGGCAGGGGGTACAAAAAGATCTTAAATCTAGTGGTCGTCTAGTAAAAACCCGAGCGAATAAAGAGAGGATTCATACATTCCTGAATGTTATATGCACACGTAAGAAGAATTCGTACATGAATAAATGTTATGTGCTTATGCAACGTGTTAAGAAACCTCTTCGCATACCAGAAAAACATCAGTAACTTCTACGATAATACCAGACAGGATGTTTTAACAGGAAACACACCACCCTCCTCTGACTCCTGCCATCTGGCCTTCAGCAGAGGTTATGGTACGATTGATACCACCCTACATTGTACCCTGGAAGATGATCTTGGACATGCGGTCATGGTAAGATACATGCCAGTCTCACCTGTGGTCATGGACATAATGTAGGTTGGCCATGGAATCACGACAGGACGCATGCCTGCTTTCGATGTATACAAGGGGAGAATTTTGCCTACTACCATATGTATGGGTTTTCTGTTTGGCATAGAAACGTCATGATATTCTGTTTTGGAGAGAGAGAGAGAGAGAGAGAGAGAGAGAGAGAGAGAGAGAGAGAGAGAGAGGAGAGAAGCAAATGTGCAATGAAATTGAATGTTTCAACATAAAAAGGGGCCTTTGTTGACATATCACCGTCTTGACCCCGTCCTTATCCTACTAAAGTGCCACGAAGTGAGAAGCTGCTGTGCGTTTATTATTGTCAAACAGCCACACATTTTTATCTGTTTGAATGTCATCAAGTGCTCACGTTAATCACTTCGAGCAAACACGATTCGCTCTGATCGTTGGGTGTGAACAAAAATGAATGTTGTATTGGATTGAAAACACTGTTGGAGAGCGGGATGCAAACCCTGCACGAATAAAGACCACTGAACATGATGACACATGCTTTGGTTTGTCAGATGTATCAACAAAACGAGTATCATTTACTTGCAGTGGGCGATATGTGTGTCCTTGGGAGTGTGTTTGTACTGTAGTAAACCTTGACATCGCCATTGTCTAATGTCAATGGAACTAAACTTGACAAAGTGATGTGGTAAGAACTATGCATCTATTTGTGGCATAACAATTTCATCAAAACTGTAAGTCAACCTGTAACATTTTCTACACTGCAAAATTGAATTAATGTCAAATAATTTGAGCAGTATAGATACGTTATTTTTATTATTATTGTAATAATAATTATTATAATTGTTATCATTATTATTATTATTATGCTGATGATG
The DNA here is from genome assembly GCA_033310375.1 of Conus canariensis. Lineage (NCBI taxonomy): Eukaryota > Metazoa > Mollusca > Gastropoda > Neogastropoda > Conidae > Conus > Conus canariensis. The sequence continues at coordinate 36,943,557 of CM065724.1, forward strand.
ATGATGACGATGATAATGATGATGCTGGTCATCATCATGACGATGATGATGATGATGATGATGATGATCATCATCATCTCATCATCATCATCATCATCATCATCATCATCAGTGTTGTTGTTACTATTGTTAGAATCATCATCACCATCATCATTTTTTTTATCATAGTTATTAATATCATTATTATTATTATTATTATTATTATTATCATTATTATTATTATTATTATTGTTATTGTTATTATTATTATTATTATTATTATTATTATTGCTGTTGTTGTTGTTTTTGTTGTTACGGTTGTTGTTATCATTATAATACTACTACCAATAATAATAATAATAATAATGGTCATGATGATGATTATCATCATCATCATCATCATCATCATCTTTGCTGTTGTTGTCGTCGTCGCCCGCGTCGTCGTCGACGTTGTTTTTGTTGCTTATAGTGTTTTATGCAAATAGTGCAATAGACAGCTGTTGCATTAATCAAGATCGTACGATATAATTGTAACCAAACTGTGAAGGAAAATGAATGAATGAATGAATGAATGAATGAATGAATGAATGAATGAATGAATGAATGAATGAAATTGAAAAGAATTAATAACAAATTGATAGATACAGAAAGAAAGAAGAAAGAATGAAAGAATGAAAGAAAGAAAATGATTAAATGAATAATAAATGAACAGACAAATAAATAGACAAGTAAATAAATAAATAAAAAAGAAATAGTTGAATTAAGCAAGCAAGCAAGCAATCGATCAATTGATCAAGCAATCAATCATTCCAAGATACAAAAATTAAGATAAGTCTATGCAAATCTATCCAGCCAAATGCCTTATCTTTCCATTTATGAACAAAATCTGGCCGCTGAAGCTGCAGAATCTGGTGGTCTTGTTAATTTCTAACTGTAACAGTTTTTTTTCGAAGTAGGTCATTGGCTGTGCACAAAAGAATTTTTCCAGGACCAACTATGCATACTCTCCTTCCCAACACCTCTCCCTGTTCAGTTTCCCTTCCCCTCTTACCAACTAACATTTTTGTTTCCAATTATCTTTTCATACACAACACTCCACATATAATCTGGCAATTTAGGCTCGTTGTGCACACCCTGTACACAACCTTTGACTCTCTTACAAAAGCTGTCCTCTTTAGCTGTTTGAATGCAATACCCTTTGTTCTGCAGCACTAATCTCTATCTCTCTTCATTTACATTTGACCCACGTACATTTTACCTCCGCTTCCCCTTTTCATACTTCAGGTTGTGTATGTGATCACGCACGAATGGAAACAGACAAATTGTATCTCTTGTTACCGTTGCATTTTTGGTTCCAGTTTTACACCTTTTAGTAGAAACAGTTAATGGCTTCTAGACTTGGAAGCCCAAGGATCGACTGGCATGATATGATTTTGATCTGATCAGTTGTACATAATTCATTCTTCAGAGAAACTAATACACTGCCATAATCGGAAATAAGATAATCTTTTGCACTGTGGCACGCGTCCTTCGACAGCAAGTCAAGAATGTAAAGTAAAGGCTTCAGTTCAATGCGATAATTTTGATGTTCACTCCAGCTGTTTTGGCTGGAGGTGCCCAAGACTGGATCATTTGGACAACCCAAAGCATCAAACATGGGAAGGAACTACAAGATTCAGGACGGGGTCCGTGGGTCAGTGCATCAGAGACATTCTATAATAAATGCATTCTTCTGTGATGTCACTGAGAGTTATTATCAATCCTTTGGTAAAAAGTTAAAAATCCAGAACACCACTCTCTCACTGCTGAGGTCCGTTTTTCTGGCGTCTTTAGACGATGATAGAAAGAAGAAGAAGGAAAAAATGGACCGCAGAACCACTTGGTAGACTCCTTTAATGTGTCCAATATTTCGGTCCAAAGACCTTCCTCTGGGACAGGAGCTTAACTGTTCTCAGCACATATCTAATTTTTCGTTCAAACAGAACGTAGAACACTCACAATATAATAAGGATTCCTGTCATTTTAATCCTGTCATTTTAATCCTGTTGTTTTACCTGGTGGTGTTATGATATTGTGAGTGTTCTACGTTCTGTTTGAACGAAAAATTAGATATGTGCTGAGAATAGTTAAGCTCCTGTCCCAGAGGAAGGTCTTTGGACCGAAATATTGGACACATTAAAGGAGTCTACCAAGTGGTTCTGCGGTCCATTTTTTCCTTCTTCTTCTTTCTATATATATATATATATATATATATATATATATATATATATATACCACCTTTCATTGTCAGTGTGTGTGTGTGTGTGTGTGTGTGTGTGTGTGTGTGTGTGTGTGTGTGTGTGTGTGTGTGTGTGTGTGAGTAAAACCTCTTTGGTGATGGCCCGGGGTGCATTCAGCTGTACAACATATTTCCATCATCTGAGAAATGAGTACACGAAGACTGCTATATTCTTTTATGTCTCTCTACCAAGATTTTGTTGTTGGTTTTCTTTTGCCATGTGTGTTCTATCTCTGCCTTACTGGTGACCTGCTGGTCCTTTTTGAGTATCGGCTTGTACTCAAGGGCACGGCGTATTTGGTTTGCTTTTAGCAGATTTGAAAATTGGGTGGAATGTTCAGTTTCCATGTTGGGATACATGCACTGGGAGATATGAGACTTATTTTTACCAATTGGAAACAAGGTATAATTAAACTTGGAACTAACATAAAAGACCTGGAATTATTCAAACAAATAATTAACAACTATTTCTCCAGCTCCTAGAGGAGCGAGCTAGCTATTATTACGATGTCTTAATTTAACGGAAGATACAACTGAACCAAAATGTTGTGGCAAGTGGAGAGAAAAACTTGGATCTGAAGTGTGTTGGCACAAAGCATTTAACAAGATTGGACATATAAAAGATGTTAAATTAAAATGGTTCCAAATGAGACTGATTCACAGAATTTTAGGTACAAACGTAATTCTACACAAAATGAACATAACTGACTCTGAGAAATGCTCCTTCCGTCATGACCAAAAAGAAAGTATACACCATGTTTTTTGGACATGCGATCGAACGAAAAACTTTTGGAATGCATTTCAGGATTCGGTAAACGAAAAGTGTGCCAAGACAAACCGATTACTAACAGAAAAGATAATTTTATTTGGATGCGATGACCATTACAAGACAGACAGTACATTTGACTTTATTATGCGGCTAGCTAAATCTTTTGTATACAAATGTAAGGTTGAAGGAACACAATCTCAATTCCAACAGTATACTGTATATTTGAAAAAGAAATGAAATTGAAAAATATGCCAGTCGTATAGATATGTCTCAGCAGAACTTACTGGCACGATGGCATCTATATCTACCTATCTTTGAGTAATTTACAAAACTTTGTAAGTGTAGAAATAATATGGTTCTCTGCTTTATACAATTGTATGATATGTATTTTGTCAACTTTCCTGGTGCTTGTATGTTTGTATACTGTTTGTATTTGTCAACTTTGCTGATGATCGTATGTGTGTACACTGTTTATGCAAAAAGAGAAAAATGAAATGTTTATAAATAAGAAAAAAGGTATAATCAAACTTAAATAAAATCTGCAATTCTTCACGGATTTTTCTCCCCCCACCCCCCTCCCTTTTCCCCTTTATTTGAACGGTGTATCTAACGATGTCTATGTATGGTTTTGATGTGTTGGTCTTTTAACGAAAAAGAATATGAATTTTAAATGTTAGTAAGAGCGCACTGCCAAAATAAACGTAGACGAGCAAATCACAAGACAAAACACGACGCGTTTCGACCTCTTAGGTCTTCTTCAGGCAAGATACAAAACATTCAGGACAACGAAAATGAACGAGCAATCACTTATCTTCATCCACTTACATAGCGCAAGATGGGACTGAAATTATATGTATTTGTTTTACATGGAGCTTTCCTTTTTCAAGAAAATCGAACCTTCGTTGCAAGGAAGATCTACGATGAATATCGCACGCTCTCTCTCTCTGTCTCTCTCTCTCTCTCTCTCTCTCTCTCTCTCTCCACACACACACACACACACACACACACACACACACACACACACACACACACACACACACACGCCCGCGCGCGCGCGCACGCACACACGCACGCAAGCACACACGCACACACACACACACCACACACACACACACACACACACACACACACACACACACACACATTTCCAGGTTTGTTTCTTTGTTTGTTTGTTTTGCCTTTTTTATTTATCTTTTAAATTGTTACATTTAGAATAGTATTTTCATTTCAATTGTCAAAGTCGCACACGCACATACACACACGCGCACACACACACACACACACACACACACACACACACACACACACACACACACACACACACACACACTCGTACGTAGGCCTATACTAGCATTTTGCATACACTATGTCCATTTCCCTCATCCACTCATTTCTGCATTTGTCTAATATCACTTAAAGTGAACAGACGTTAAATTGAAGAACTAACTAACTAACATACACACACACACGACGCGCAGAGAGAGAGGGGAGAGAAGAGAGAGAGAGAGAGAGAGAGAGAGAGAGAGAGAGAGAGAGAGAGAGAGAGAGAGAGAGAGAATAATTATGTTTCAATCTAGTGACGAGAAAATGTGAACAATGGACGCAATGGTCAAAGACAGGAGCATCTTTTCAAATCGGCAATAGAGCCTGTGTCTTAGTGTCTTTTTCTTTCTTGTGGGTGAGATTGTTTTTTTAATTGCATTTTTCGATGGGTTCCAGGCTTTTTTTTATTTCCAATTCTTGTTAATTATTATTTCATTTGTCATATTTTTCTTTGTATGTTATTAATTGTCGGTTTTCATAGATAAAGATGTTGCCTTGTCTTCGGATGGCTTTTTTTTCTCCAGACAGTTCTTACAAGTATGTTTTTGTTCTTTGACACTTTAATAGACGCAGAACGCTAACTGAGTGCTTTACATCCCATATGGACGGCACACAGACCTAACAATTAGGTATGACGTACAGCGTATAGTCTCTATATTTTCCCTCCTTTTTATTGATGTAGCCTAGGCAACCACACAGAAACTCTTTAAGGTTTTTAAGTTCATACAAGTTTTAAAAAGTCACATCTTGAAAAAAATCATATAAAAAGATATATTCTAAAGAAAGAAACAAATAACAAAAAGAAATAACAAAAAAACAAAAAAAAATGGACCCGGTAGCTAAACTATAGAAATTCTTAAGGCGGGAAAAGACTGGACTTTGCTGAGAGCACGCGCCATTCCACTTCATTCATTATTAAACTTCTTCAATCCTCTTGATCTAATGTACTCACATGAACCTCAGCTGTTTCTTCAGAAGCGGTATTAGCGAGGATCAAACGCCAGACCTCTACCCGCAGGAGGCAAAAGCAGTGTCGCAGCCTTTCAGCATTCTGAGTTTTTTTTTTTTCCTTTTTTGTTTTTGTTTTTGTTTGTTTGCTTGTCCGTTAATGTATTTTTCTTTTTTTCTTTTCTGTTCTTCTTTTTAGTGATTGTCAGAAAAACACGCTGATGCCAATTTGAATTGCTGAAGCACGTAAACGCAAACACTAGAATAACGCAGTCACGGCCTTATTCGCAAACGCAACGATCTGAACTTGAAATCCTAGCCAGACACCTCTTGTACATAAATCAATGCTGAGAGATTCTTCCAGACTCCAGGAAGTAGGGCTAAAGCTCTGATTCTTTAACAGTTCAATGGACGCAAAACGCTGATGGGGTAAATGGAAAGAAAATGGTTCTAATTTGTATAGAATGAGATGCAGACACAGAAAAGATCAAGTATGTAACAGGTTTAAAAGCGTTGACTTCGAGAATTAGACCCATAATTTAATCTCACTTCCATTACAATGATTCTGGAACTGTGACGTTTCCTTTCCCTCTAAATCAACCTACAGTCTAATCATCTCAAACACATGAAACTTCCATTATTTACAGTTTATGCAATCGAATGTTCGAGAAAAATGGAGTAGTCTTTATATAACTATATTTGTGGTTAAATCTATGCATCAGTGTGTTTAATGTGGCGCAAAGAGAAATTGATAAATGTTGTTGTGGATCTGTTGGGTGGATCTGGACATGAACATTGTAAAAATGTTGTCCATGAATACAGTATTAATCTGGGAAGAAAGTCATTGAATGGTTAGACTTTCTATCTGTATATTTGTTGACGGTGCGTTCTTCCACCTTCATGAAAAATGCGTTCATTTTAATTCTTTCAGTCCATACCAACTGTCGATTCCGATATCAGAAGCAAAAAGAAATTATATATATATGTATATATATATATATATATATATATATATATATTGTGTGTGTGTGTGTGTGTGTGTGTGTGTGTGTGTGTGTGTGTGTGTGTGTGTACTCCACCTGTATGTATAATTCTTTCAGTCCACACCAACTGTCGATTCCGACATATCAGAAGCAAAACAAAAAAAAAGAAAAAAAAGAAAAAAAAAACTATATATATATATATATATATATATATATATATATAAGTGCGTGTGTACATATATATACTCCACCTGTATGTATATATATGTATGTATATATATATATATATATATATATATATATATATATATATATATATATACACTCCACCTGAGTCCTGTTCCTATCGTGTCATCCCGACATAGCTTCTTCACCGACAATGCTAAATATCTCCCTCCGCCTCCACCCACCCCCTAGTGACCTCCTATTCCTGACCTCTCCCTCCCCATACCACTCTCCCTATTCGTCCATCAGATGAGTTCTCCTTTGAGACAGACAATAGGACACGATACCGTTCATATCTGCCTGATTGGACGTCTAGACAGAGACTGGTGCTCATCACACCACACACGCCTATAGCAGCTCTTCTACTGTTCGTCTCACGTCCTCATGAATATGTGAAATATAGGCTGAGGGTTGTTATGACGGGTCTGAGCTCATGTGGGAAAAAAAAAGACCGGAAGCCGTCTAGTTATATGTGGTCTGGGAGAAGAATAGGGTCATGGACACAATGAAATGAAGACTGTATTGGTGAGATGGAAGGGATGGAGGTTAGGGAGACAGCAGACGGGTATTGGGGTGGGAATGGGGGTGAGTGTTCTAAAGATGGACAATCAGGGGATAGTCACCCCGGGTTAATGATTTGTGAAACTGTTCTTTCAAGTCGCAGAGTGAGGCGACTGCAGGCGGAAATCTAAACAAATTTGGAAGATGATTTATTTTAAGGCCCCACCGAAAAACGTAGACAAACGAATCACAAGACAAAACAAGATATTGATCTTGTGATTCGTTTGTCTACATTTTTCGGCGGAGCCTTATAAATTCTCTTTCAAATTTGTTCTTTCAAGGGCAAACGCTAAATCTTGCATGACATCGGCGCAGTTTGAACAGAAAGAGGATTTTAAAACAGCTTAGATGGTCAGAGGAGAGAGAGAGAGAGAGAGAGAGAGAGAGAGGTGCGTGCGCGCGTTTGTGTGTGTGTGTGTGTGTGTTTGTGTGTGTTGTGTGTGTTTGTGCGTGCGTGCGTGCGTGCGTGCGTGCGTGCATGCGTGCGTGCGTGCGTGTGTGTGTGGTGTGTGTGTGTGTGTGTGTGTGTGTGTGTGTGTGTGTGTGTGGTGTGTGTGTGTGCGTGCGTGTGTGCGAACGTGCGTGTGAAGAATTAAAAAACATCCAACATTCTAATTGGTCCAAACATATCCTTGCTGCATGTTGGCGGTAAAACACCATTGCACAATAAAAGCAGCACGATGCACAGCGTTATGGTTCCGTTTAATCTCCACCAATATTCGTTTTATGCAGGAAGCTTTCTCAGGTTGATAATTCTCTCTCTCTCTCTCTCTCTATATATATACATATATATATATATATATATATATATATATATGTGTGTGTGTGTGTGTGTGTGTGTGTGTGTGTGTGTGTGTGTGTGTGTGTGTGTGTGTAGTTGTATGTATACATGCCATATAATTTAGTATGTGATTTCAATAACCGATGACATTGAAAACAGTGATGAATTTACAACAAACCAAGAAACCCATAATAATATGGAAAAAAAAACATGATTAATATTCTAGCAACATGATTTCTTTTCTTCTCCGTAACATAACGTAATATGTGCACAGAGCATAGCAAGCTCTTCTCCAGGGCATATTTTCCAGACCCAATAACCTACCTGACCTGACAGGGATGGACGAGCAGTCGATTAAATCAACACTCAGGGAGGAAGTCTACATCATCTATTTGACATGAATGGTGCCCCCAAACAATTTCAATGGAGCGTGGTACGCCCACGTTCCGTACCATTCACACCCAGAAGCTATACACACAGCAGATCTTAGTATGAGATGACAAAGTATGGACACGAGAACCGCTTAGATTTCTTTCGTTTAGCAAAGGATGGACACGTTTCAAAGAATCAAATGAGCAACACACCTCTACACCAATATTTGTGTTTTCTCTCTCCCATCCACAGTTGCACTTAGGTGTTTGTTGTGGGCAAGGGCAGGCCATGGCCAATAAATTACATGCTTGAATATCAGTCTTACCATGCATATTTGAGTTTCCCCCTGTTAGAAACAATGGTGGTGTTTTTTATGGTTAGAGACCAGCAATCATTTGTATCCTTATGTGTGTCTCTAAATGCGCCAGACGCAGAAAAGTGATGATTCTAATGTTTATGGTCTTAGAGGGTTTAAATCTTTAATATCCCTGTCACTAGCCACTAGCCATTGTGTTTTCTTTGTTTCTGTTTTTTGTTTTACTCTGATTTCATTCATTCATTCATTCATTCATTCATTCTTTCGTTCATTCATTCATTCGATGTTTGTTTGTTTTTTGTTTGTTTGTTTGCTTTCTTGCCTCTCACTTTGTTTGTTTCTTTCTTTCTCTCTTCCCAACAGATCAGCGTCCCTCATACTACACAGTTTTGTCCTCTTAAGAACGAAAGCAATATTCGTTTCTCACACTCCAACTCAGTAACCAAAAATATTGGATTTAGAGGACTGCCTCCGAATAGTGTCATGCACCCAGACAAAGATGAATTATGTAGCACTCAGATTCACAAAAGAAAGTTAACCTCTGCGACAGAGATCGTGCCCACGCAAAACTACAAAAGCACATAGTATGAAAGAATTTCGATTCACGCACTCTATGAGGTACTCGATTCAATATTCTACTGAATAGCAAGTGTGTATCACAGTTCAAATGTCTCGTACAAACAAATAGAAAACTGCATGATAATGTCCTCATTTTGTGATGAAAGAATGACAATTAATTTCAAAAAGTATTGTCTGCAAACAAATTTAGCTAGTATAAGTTTGTCTCTAGTCTGATTCAAACATGGACAGGATTGAACAACAAAAAAACCCAAAAAACTCGTATCATATCCTAAACATCATTATTACAGACAGGGTATGATAAATCAACTACAGCAGCTCGTCTGTAATAAGAGTTGAGCGAGAGACAGAGAAAAAGAGACAGCTAGACAGAGAGACACAGATAGACAAACATACAAGAGAGAGAGAGAGAGAGAGAGAGAAGAGAGAGAGAGAGAGAGAGAGAGCCCTGACCTGATGAAGGGAGGCAATCTCCACACAGCTGTTGCTTTCTTGTGTCATGTCAGACTGATCTGACGTGATGGCAGTGACGTGTCTCCTGTCAGACTCCCGCCTCGTCCACCTCCTTTCACCAGCCTGACCTGCTTCCGCTCTCCAACCCAACTCTCCTGTCTTTTACATCTGCTCTTTTAAACCATGAAAGCGGCTTAAATTCCAAGAGAAAAAAAAGGTACTGCCAGTGAAAGAGGATGAGGAAGCAAAGTCACCTACCACTCCATGGGACTGAACACGGACAAAGAAAATAGGCGAGAAAAATATATAAAGGAAGACCTTTACTATCATAACACTGAGGACATTGGAAACACAATTACAAGGCTAGCTGTCTGTATATAAGGGATACAAGTTTACAGAGGAAGTATTAGATCGATCAATGAAATTGCAGGGATGATAACCTAATCCAGTTGATAACAGAAAAGACAAACACAAATTTAAAAAAAGACAAAAACAAAACAAAAGTGTGACAAGATGGAGAAACTCACAAACACAGAATGTCACGAAGGTGAGGATAAAATGTGTAGGTCCACTTGGCACTTACATGGAGGGTGGAGGGTCGGAAATGAACACACACACACACACACACACACACACACACACACACACACACACATGCACACACTGTGTTGTTTAAATATAATATTGCAGTGGCATAAAAGAGAGACCCAAGCATGTGCAAGATAGAGAATGGAGCAAAAATTAATACAGACATGGGTGTTTTACAATGTATTGCTTAAAAAATCAAAGAGATGACTGTGTTTTCTCAGTTTTATATATCCTCTGCTCAGGGAGAATGGGAAGGGGTGGAACAGGAGAGAGGTTATTGTCAGATTCCCAATAAGATTTTTTTTTAAAACAGTGGTACTCATGTACTTTGAGAATAACAAAGGTCACAGGGATTTGATGTGCCGTGCTTGTGGGCAAACGCAACAACAACAACACCAACGACAAAAGCAGAAAGTGCAAACCATCAAACCATCGACCATGCTTGCGACCAGACAAAACCGGGGGAGTCTGCATAGAGTGCAACATGTTCTGGAGGTGCATCATCGCTGGAAAATCTCAGGACAATGCTTTCGTTTAATGTGTGTGGAGTAGTCAGCACGCGTCCAGAACTCTTAAGGTGGCCAAAGGGTGTTAAGGAAGCCTTTCCATGTGGAAGACGTGCGTTACATAACTACGAGCATGGCTATCACCCACACGCCAGAGGGCAGGCAAATAACCTGGATCTCCTTGTCAAAAGTATTCCATGGCTGCGGGTTTAAGGGTGGCTTCGCAGGACGGAATGGTAAGGATGAGCGTGGGTTTGTTCAGAGCCATGAGGAGGAGAACAAGAAATGCAGGGAATTACTGAATTAATGGATTCCTTGCCTCAAGCAGGCGAACGCTACAGTTTGCGGCAATATGCTATGGCCGAGTTATGTCATAAGTTTAGTACAGATGGCACTGGCATTTCCGTTTTAGATAGAAACAACACATGAGAGAGAGAGAGAGAGAGAGAGAGAGAGAGAGAGAGAGAGAGAGAGGGAGGGAGAGAGAGAGAGGGGGGGGAAGCGTTTACACACACAATCATCCTTTGCTGATGCGATTCTGTAGTCGCTATGTATTGGTAGAAACTTAAATGTATGACTCTCAAAAGTCATTTTGTTTTGTTATTTTGTTTCTATACAGTTCCATACACGAAATCAAATCGATTAGCTGCCATTTTTTAACATATAGAGCAACTGGAAAATATAAATGCTCAACATTAGAGTTTCTCCCCCTCCCCCACCCTCCTACCCCTTTTCTTTTTTTTTCTTTACAATGAATATATCATCCGTTACTTGTAGCAGAAGTAACATTGGAAACAACTGTGCGTGCCTTTCATTAATGTGTGTCTCATGACACGTGGAACGGAGATGAACGAAGAGAACTAAGACAAGAACAAAAAGATCGGGAATGGAATACAGCGTAGAACACGCAATCAAAGGGATAGAGCATTCTGTTCAGTATGCTGAATCAGATCAGGCTCAAATGATACTAACAAAATGACTCTGCAGTAAAGCAGCGTCTTCTAGGGTGGGTTTCCTTGTGTCGTGGACTACACTGCTGCGACACTGGAGAAGGGACAGAAAGGAATGTCTTCAACACAAGGACATGAAAGCAAAAACGCTACATCGAATTACATATTTTGCCAGATTAGTCCACTGAGTTGCATCATATAGAAGTGTTGAGCTGAAAAAGATCTCTAGACACTAAGAAACTACTACTACAGTGCCTGGAAGTGCCTCCATTAAGAAAAGGTCCATCTTTCAAACAAGAAGACACACTTCTTCCTTTAACGTGTGCCTTTGTGATGTATTTCTTGGTGTGTCCTCGTGTGAATAATGACATGGTTTTATGTTTTTCAATAACTGTTGTGGCTGTGTACATTTTCATAGTCACAATTTCAGTGACTACTGTTTATAATGGATACAGAATTGAACTTTTCTTTGCCAACGTTGTTGGTATATGCTTTCTGTGATCATTGTTGGTGAGTACATTTTTGCTGATGTGTGTTGGACATTTATTACTCTCTCTTGTGCTTCTTTGTAATAATGTTCATATCAATAAACACACACACACACACACACACACACACACACACACACACACACACACACACACACACACACACACACGTATGTATATATATATATATATATATATGTGTGTGTGTGTGTGTGTGTGTGTGTGTGTGTGTGTGTGTGTGTGTGTACATAATACTTGTACTAATGTTCTTGTGTGCCTAGTAGCACAGTTATGGTGTGTGCATATTCATGAAAGAAAGAGATACACCTTAAGATGCACGGAGCACCAAAAACAGTATTGGGTTCACCTGCAAAACCAATCAGCGTGCAGGAATCCTGGACCATGAATGAAATCTTGCATTGTGTT
>CM065724.1:36966081-36971081 GCA_033310375.1 Conus canariensis
CCGTAAACACGCTGTATGTTTTACTTCACTTGTGATAGAACCATCGTGACAGCCAACAGGACAAAGGAAGGGTGGATGAGGTGCAGTTGAGACGAGTAGTAGAAAGAAACTCGTGGAGAGCGTGGCAGCAGAGAGTCCTCAGAAGAGAAGCCCCCTTCAAGCAAGTGTTTCGGCCCGTATCTCCTGACACTCTAGGGGGTTGGGCCACACCCGGTTCATGACTCCGGATGTCCCTCTGCTGCCCCTTTTTTCCCATCTTGGGACGAGCCATGGCTGGGATTCGAACCCATGACCCTCTGGACATGCTCATTTTCCACTTAATGACTCGCGCTTTAACCACTGAGCCACAGGGACGCCTGATATTTGTAGGGAAATTAAGCCTTATGAAGTTCACTTTTGTTCCTCCTTGACCAGATCCAGCTTGAACACCTTTCTGCCGCTTCTGCCATTGCTTTCAGGGCTCTGGTTTTTTCCTTCCCTGCAACTGAGAGCTGTTTCATGAGGCTGTATGCAGACGTTCCTACAAACCCCCTAGCTCCAATTTCTGCAGTGAGGACTTTGACCTGATAGCCTTCTCTCCTCAGGCTGTTTGCCAGATCAGCATACTTTTCAGTCTTGTAGATTTGAGCTGCCTCCATTCTGTTCTCATATGGCACCGTGAGCTCGATCATGATCAGCTGCTTGGTTGACTTAGAGTGGACTACTATGTCTGGTCTCATGCCACTCTTGCTGATGATCTCTGGGTGACTCTTCCATTCTGGAGGTCTGCAGTGCACTCCCAGTCATCTGCCCCGTCCAGCAGACTCTGCCTGCATGTTTCGAGTGGCACTGTTGTTCTTGGCCATGATTTGCTGCCTCCTGCCGTGAAGAATGTTGCGGGTGCTTTTGGAGTCCTGATTTTCCCTTTTGTGGTGTTGGTACTAGCCCAGACTACTTGTACAATTTCTTTGAGTACTTGGTTGTGCCTCCATGTGTACCTTCCTTGAGCCAGGGCTACTTTACATGAGCTTAGGACATGCTCCACTGTTTGTTTTTCATGGCAGAGGGGGCATGCAGGATCGTCTGTTTTCCCCCACTTCACCAGGTTTGCATTTGAGGGCAGAAGGTCATATGCAGATCTGAGAATGAAGCTGATCCTGAGGGGGGCCATGTGCCAAATGTCATTCCAAGTGAGACTTCTTTGGAGTGCATTCTCCCACGTTGTCCATTGCCCTTGCTGGCTCTGCTGGACTGCTTTTTGGAGTCTTTTTTGGTCTTCTTCTTTTCTCATCTCCTGAATCATCATGTCTCTTTTGGCTTTTCCTTTGGCCTTTGACCACCATTCAGTTTTGGTCACCCCCAGTCCCTGTCTGTTGGTCTGTGTGTGTCCTGTTATTTCTCTGATCTTGAGACTTTCTTTTGCAGAATCCATCGCCTCTTGAACTTTCCATTTTCTGCCTGTCTTCAGCTGGGGCTTAATTGCTTCTACCACCTTGTCTCCTGAGTCCTCCAGCATGCTTTGAAGTCTGATCTTCCCTGCTTTGTATTCCTCCAGGATGGATTTCAGGGTAGTTTCAGCTTTGCTTGGCGACAGTACAGCGCTATGTCAGTCAGACAGGGTGGGACACCAAGCCATTTCCTTGTGAACTTGTTGATTTTGGCTTCTATTGCCTCCACTATGCTGGTGCAGATGTCGTATATCATCAGAGGCCATAGCAGCTTTGGTATCAGCATGAACTGCAGACACCAGACCTTGTATTTGCCAGGGAGCCCACACTGGTCAATGGTCTCCAAGCCTTCCTCCGCCATCTGCTTGGTTTCTTTTGCTCTTTGTGTGTCTTTCAGCGTATCATCATACCATCTTCCAAGGCTCTTGACTGGTTCTTCTGTGACTGTTGGAATGGCCTGGTTGGCAACACTGAAGACCACAGATCCGGCCACTTTTCCTTTCCTCAGTGAGAGACTCCGTGATTTCTTTGGCTTGAACTTCATTCTGGATGAGGCAACTATGTCGTCCAGCCTCTCCAGCACATGACGTGTCTCGTCTTCTCTGGATGAAATCACTGTAGTGTCATCCATGAAGGCCTTGAGAGGAGGCATCTTGTATCCATCGCCAAGGTCTGTTTGTCTCGCGTTGTTTGTTGCTGCTTTCAAGATGAGTTCCATTGCCAGCACGAACAGTATTGGGGAAATTGCACAGCCCATTGCAATACCCACTTCCAAGTTGATCCAGTCTGTTGTGTATTCCTTGGTAGAGAACCGCATTGAGAAGCCATTGAAGTACTTCTTGAGCATGTCGCGGATGTTCTTTGGCACATGGTACATCTCAAGAGCCAACTGTATCATCTCATGGGGCACAGATCCATATGCGTTTGCCAGATCAAGCCACACTACGTCCAGGTCTCTCTTTTCTGTTTTTGCTTTTTGGATTGCGTCCCAGATCATTGTGGCGTGTTCTACACAGCCCGCCACGCCTGGGATGCCACCTTTCTGGACTGACACATCCAAGTACTTGTTTTCCATCAGGTACTTGGTCAGCCTTGCTGCCATGACAGAGAAGAAGATTTTCCCTTCGACGTTCAGTAGTGATATTGGCCTGAACTGGCTAATGTCACTTGAGTTTTGCTCTTTGGGGATGTACACACCATCTGCCGTCATCCACTGGCCGCTGATCTTCTGGTTTCTCCAAGCCGATCGCAGCAGCCTGTGGAGCCACTCCAGCACCTTGGGACATTTCTTGTAAAGCTGGTAAGGTATTCCGTTTGGCCCTGGTGATGATTTGGCTCTGGCTTTGTCGACCACCTTCTTGATTTCCGCCAACGTTGGAGGCTTGCCATTGAACTGTTCCTCAGGGTTGGTTGGCCACACCAGACCTTGAATGTCGAGTGGTGCTTTGCTCTGTGGGTCAGAGTATGTTTTCCTCAGATGCTGCTCAAGAACTCCTTTGTCCACACTTAGGGTCCCAGATTTTGGCTGCTCAAACAGTGTTCTGGCAAACTGGAAGGGGTCTCTGAAGAAGCGCTCTTGTGTCTTCTTCTTTTTGCTCTTCCTCTTCCTCGCAGATTCCGCTTTGCTGAGGGCACTGTGTTTTTCTTTCAGGTCTTTCCACAGTTTTTCCAAGCCTTGTTTTTCAGCTGGCAGTGCGGTCTTCATTTGCATCTTGAGGTTTTTCTTTTGGACCCTGATCTTGTCCATCTTTTCTTGGCGTCTGGATTTCTTTGGAGGTGTTTTCTCTTTGGGTAGTTTTGCTCCATAGGCATCTCTACATGTGGCATACACAATGTCCCCATATGTGGCTAGTTTGTGTTCCAGGGTGCTTTTCCCTATCAGTGCATCGAGTCTTTGGACGATTTTTGCATCCAGTTTCTCCCAATCTTCAGTTTCGTTTGCTCGTGGCAGGCTGAGTTTCAGGCGCCTGGCATCGAGGGCCTGTGCAAATTCCTCATCCGAACCAACAGCGTGGATGTCCTTGGCACTGTGGTTTAAATCCTGGCCTTGGTCTTCCGACGTCTTATCTGCTGATGCAGTGCGCTGCTGCTCATTCAGATGAGTCTTCACACATCCCATCGAGTACAGGTAATCAATATCAATGCTTTATGCAAGAATATGGAGCCGGTTTTTTTGGCTGTCGTTGTACAGAGTGTTACAAACCGTGGTTAGCAGGGAGGGGGATCACGAGACAAACAGCTCTGGCCGCCGCATGGCGTCCTGTCAGACGTATTTCAGGATGTGGTTAGACCTAAGGTTTCGGCAGAGCAAAACAGGCCTTGTCTGCCTGTACAGTTTTGCGTGACTGTGGTCTTTGCTCATGCCGTATCTCTCAGGGGGGGGGGGGGGGGGGGGATGGCATTCGTTCCAAATCGGTCACAGAACATGCTGGTATAATCAGCACGTGCAGTTTGTATGATCCCCCGTTTTGGCTAATATCACCATTACTTCTCGTTCATATATAATCATAATGTCAGGCTCATAGGCATTACCGTCACGGCTGCCTCGAATAGGATTGTTGTCTTTGGAATAGTGTTTTGATGTGTCGTGTTTTTTTCCTCTTGTCATCGTTGTCTTGATCGTCGATGACGTCGATGTCGTGTCGTCCTCCTCGTCGTCGTCGTCCTCTTCCCCTTTCTCCTACCCTTGCACCTCCTCCTTGTCGTCGTCGTTGTCATCGTCGTCGTCGTCGTCGTCGACCTCCTCCTCTTTCCCCTTCTCCATTTCTTCTTCTTCTTCTTTTTTTTTCTTCTGCTTCTTCTTCGTCTCCTTCTTCTTCTTCTTCTTTTTCTTCTTCTTCTTCTTCTTCTTCTTCTTCTTCTTCTTCTTCTTCTTCTTCTATCTTTTTTCCTCCCGAAACCGTTTCTGATTCTGCCTATACTTTCACTATCCCACCCTCTCCTTGCCTCTCCTATTTAAACCCTTTTTTCACACATGTGTACATTCCTTCCGCGGTTATCTATGTATGGTTTATGTCAAGAATATGCATGACAGAAAAGTGTATGTAAACCATGTATCAATCACATAACGTATAACTGTGGAGTGTTGTTTTTTTTTGTCATCATCATCATTGTTGCTGTTGTTGTTGTTGTTGTTGTTGTTGTTGTTGTTGTTGTTGTATTCTTGTTGTTTTTATTCGCATAATTGAGATCAGCGAGATCAAATCACGAAAGCAAAATGTGCCTGAGGTTTGAACCCTGACTTGATAAAGTTTAATGTTGCTGGTATTTCTCTTCTGTGGTGTTATTTTTCTTCTTTTTCTTCCGAGTCCTGAATGCTTTCTCTGTTGTTTTTTTAAAACCTTTTTCTTCCACATTGAGCAACTCGTTTAGAATACAGCGTTCCTGTTGCTTTTGTAGATTCTTTATCTGAGTACAGACACTTTACAACAGTGGCAAGTCTTGATACTTAAACAAAATGGGTGACTCTCAAACATCCTGACCAAAATACTTTAGAGCATCAACGCATGTAGAAGAGTTGAAACCGACTTAGCATCTCTCTCTCTCTCTCTCTCTCTCTCTCTCTCTCTCTCT
>CM065724.1:36988581-36996081 GCA_033310375.1 Conus canariensis
AAAGAAACATGTTTTACCCAATGAGAGTGAACATTCATTAGTTTAAAAATCTATTTCCAAAAACAAGTCAAACAGAAGACTATGTTACTCATTTATGGGGCACAAGATACCTTTTTCTGTTATTTCGACATGACACAGACCCTAAGTTGATATATCAAAAGTCGGCAAGGGGATCGTTGGAGCCCTCCTCTCTCACGCCCACACCCTTTCCCTCAACATATCCTCACCGACCTGTCCCATCCTATCTCTCCATGTGAACATCGACAGTATGGTCTTCCTTCCCCTTTCTTGTTTTTTTTTGTTTGTTTGTTTTGTTCGCCCTCAATCAGCTTGTGCTGATCATCGGTGCTTCCCTGACGCTCGCCATGAGGGACATTACCTGATGGGTTCAGCGCGATGCGCCATAAATAAACCTCTTAGGGGCTTAAACCCATCAGTTACATTGGATGGGCTGACCTGGGCTGCAGTTTCCCGTGTGTTCTTTGGCATTAGCGAAATTGTACGTACATCTTATTATTATTATTACTGTTTTTTGTTGTTGTTTTCTTTTTCTCTTTTTCTTTCTTTCTTCCTTTCTTTTTTTCTTTTTCTTTCTTTCTTCCTTTCTTTTTTCTTTTTCTTTCTTTCTTCCTTTCTTTTTTCTTTTTCTTTCTTTCTTCCTTTTTTTTCTTTCTTTTTCCTTTTTTTCTTTTTTTTCTTTCTTCCTTTTTTTCTTTCTTTCTTTTCTTTTTTTTTCTTTTCTTTCTTTTTTCTTTCTTTCTTCTTTCCCTTTTTTCTTTTTTCTTTCTTTCTTCCTTTTTTTTCCTTTTTCTTTCTTTCTTCTTTTTTTTTCTTCTTTCTTTCTTTTTTTTCCTTTTTCTTTCTTTCTTCCTTTTCTTTTTCTCTTTCTTTTTCTTTTCTTCTTTTTTTTTTCTTTCTTTCTTTCTTCTTTCTTCTCTCTTCCTCCTTTTTTTTCCTTTCTCTTTCCGTTTCTTTCTTGTCCTTTCTTTGGTCTCTTTTTCTTTCTGTCTTCCTTTCTTTCTCTTTTTCATTCTTCTTCTTTCTTTTTTCCTTTGCTAAGCCATGCTTTTGTCCAGATACTTTGTAATGCTTGTACTATTTGTACGAGTAGGAATGGAGAAACGAGGCGGGGGGGGGGGGGGGGGGGGGGTTGTAGATCAATAAAGACCTTATATAGTCCGCTGCGGTCTAGTAACATTGAAACTGAGAAGAAGGAGAGGGGCACTATCTATTCTTTCTTCTGATAGAAGAGTTTTCCCTGAAAATTCATTCTTTCTATTTCCTGAGTGAAACATTTCGGTCTGATAACTCACATTGCCCCTGACGACATTTTCGCTCTGTTCCCCAAACGGGTAGACATTTTCTGACTGCTCCTTTTGCGACCTTTGAATGTGTATAATGTATTTTAACGGACGTAAACAAATAGCCTCGTAACGAACACGGTGTGTGTGTGTGTGGGAGGGGGGGGGGGGGGGATCTGAATTTTCCAAAAGTCCCCGGATGTAAGTATTTCACGTCACTGTCGACAAATGATTTCAGGATGAGTCTGTCGCTTTGCCGAAGTACTTCTTTCTTTCTTTCTTTCTTTTTTTTTTTTTTTTTTTTTTTTGTTCCTGCAAGCTGGGAATGAGGGCGGAACTGATTGTTTGGGTCTGACCACAAGGGGACATGGAGATTGACTGGGTTGGTTTGACATAGAAAACGGAATCCCAAGACACATTGTATGTACGGAAAGAAACATTTAAATCGATTAACTGATATTCTTCTTCGTCTTCTTCTTGTACTTCTTCTTCTTCTTCTTCTTCTTCTTCTTCTTCTTCTTCTCTCTCTCTCTCTCTCTCTCTCTCTCTCTCTCTCTCTCTTCTCTCTCTCTCTCTCTAATCGTATATATGGTCATAAGTGTCGTGTGCAAGGGATTAAGACGGATAGATAGATATGTGTGGATAATTGTATAGCTATTTTTTTTTAAGTATCCTGGTCTATCGTAAATCTAATCTTGAAACGTTCTTAAATCGGTACATTTCTGGTTTATTCTCATCAGTATTGTGTCAGGCAAAAACAAACGTAAGCAAACAAACAAATATTTTCCCTTTCTAACGTAGTTTCCGGAAACGATGGAGGGAGGGGTAGAAGTATATCAGTATCATCTTCCTTCACATATATCACATGAACTATTAGATAAGTTTTTAAAAAATCAAATAACTAGATAAACAAACAAGCCAGAAAACAAACAAACCGATCAATCAATCAATCAATCAATCAATCAATCAAATACTATACTCATGCAGAGCAGAAATGAAAACATACCCGGATGAAATGAAAATCAGATATAATCCTTAGTGCATGCGTGTGTGCATGCGTGCGTGTTTGTGCATGTGCGCGCGCGCGCGCGCGCGCGTGTGTGTGTGTGTGTGTGCATGTGTGTGTGTGTGCGCGCGCGCGCGTGTGTGTATGTGTATGTGTGTGCGTATGTGGTTGTGTGTGTGTGTGTGTGTGTGTGTGTGTGTGTGTGTGTGTGTCTGTGTATGTATGTGTGTGTGTTTGTGTGTTTGTGCGTGCATGGTGTGCGTGCTTGAATCTCTGTGTGTGTTTGTGTGCGTGTGTGTTGGGTAGTGGTGGTGGTTGTTGTTGTGGTGGTGGTTGGGTTTGCAATGTTTTTTCTCTCTCAATTTCTTGTTATCTCTATTCCTTGTCGTGCAGATTTTCTATTTATTATCAAAAGAAAAATAGTATTAAGAGCCGTAAAAAGGCAGTTACCTTAGATCATATGCGGAACACGTCTCTCGGCGATATATATCCCCTCCTTTAACTACTCCACACGGCGTAAGCCTACAAACCTGAATCCTTCATGAGCTTGCTGCACGGGCGAGCGTATTTGATTTAGAATTGATGAGCGTTAAATTACAAAGTTAGCCTATTAGCAGTTTTCTTGTAAAAGGAAACCCTCTAAACATGTCCGGTATTACTCTGTCTCAGTGTGCGGACGCATTTCTCTCTCTCTCTCTCTCTCTCTCTCTCTCTCTCTCTCTCTCTCTCTCTCTCTCTCTCTCTAAATGTATTGAAAGAAGAAGCAGATCGCTTAGGTTTGTCAGTTAGCTTGGATAAGACAAATATAGTGGTCTTTAGAATGGGTGGCCACCTATCAGTGTGTGAAAAAATGGTCTTATGGAAATGCAGACGTTCAAGTAGTTAATTCATATAAATATCTTGGAATGATATTTTCAACAAAATTAACTTTCCGTTACGCATGGGAAGAATCTCTGAGAAAAGGGAAAAAAGGTACTATTGAAATTCTGAAATCCCTGAGAAAACTGAATTGTACAGACTGTAGTATATTTTGGAAAATGTTTGACACACAGATAAAACCTCTTCTTACATATGCAGCTGAAATTTGGGGCTTACATAAAAATTCGATGATGGAAAAAGTACATACGTATGCTATGAAGCGTTTCCTTCAAGTACCTATTCATTCATCCAACACCGTTTTATATGGAGAGATGGGCAGATACCCTTTGTACATAAGTACATTTGTGAAATGTATTAAGTACTGGTTGAAGATCTTGAAGCTGCCCCAGTCCCGTTTTAGCAGGCAAGTCTATGATATGATGCTTTTAGAAATGGAAAAAAGGTAAAGAAAACTGGGCTCATGAAGTAAAGAAAGTCCTTTCAGAACAGGGTTTTGGAATAGTGTGGATGGCCCAGGAAGTAGGGAATGAGCAACAGTTTATTGTGGAATTAAAGACAGGCTTATTTGTTCTTTTAAACAGAATTGGCACTCAGATATGGAAAGTAAAGAAAAATATCGCTGGTTTTTCTCATTTAAGAGTGTGTTTCATTCTGAAAAGTTTCTCACTGTCATAACAGATAGATGGCACAGAATAAATTACGCAAGATTTAGGTTGCGAACTTTAGGTTTTAATGCAAACAAAAGATGGTCTGAATGTGAAACATCCACAGAATCTCCTTGTCCTGCATGTAGACACATTATTGATGACGAAGAACACTTTCTGTTCCACTGTACTGCTTATAATGAAGTGCGGACAAATTGTTCATTTTTCCAGTTAGATATAGCGAAAAGACAAAATGCTGCTGTCGTGTTATCATCAGATGATGAACTTGTAATTAAATCAGTTGCGAAATTCATCGCAGAAGCATTGAAAATTAGACAGATGAAGGATAGTGAAATTTAAGATAATGCATTATAAGAGATATCTGAATGAATATTATCATTCATCGCAAGTGGAAGAGATCAGGAAGATATATTGTCATCATTTGATCGAGTGGATGGTCGAGTCAGTCTTAAGGGTGTGTGTGTGTTGTTGTTGTTGTTTTTTTGTTGTTTTTTTTTCTAATTGCATTACTCCTGTGCGTGAGGACATAAGGAAATGTTATGAATTTATTTGTTTTTAACCTTTGATTTGGTGCACACTAGGAATGAATGTGTACTATTTGTTTGCAGGAAAGGAAGAGGGAAATGTTATTGTTCTGTTACCTCTCCCCCAAAATACCTCTTTGGTAATGACAATAAAATATCAAAGTGTCAAAGTCTCTCTCTCTCTCTCTCTCTCTCCTCTCTCTCTCTCTCTCTCTGTGTGTGTGTGTGTGTGTGTGTGTGTGTGTGTGTGTGTGTGTGTGTGTGTGTGTGTGTGTGTGTACCTCAGTCCGATCCCAATAAGATGATAACAAGGATGATGATTGAAAGACCGAAGAAAGCCCTGAGAAACAACTTCGAGGAGAACAGGCAGGTTTTTGACCAGAAAGATCATGCGCTGACTAAGATAGCAACAGTGTAACTTGTCATCGAGCATTCATTTCAGTGGCAGTCTCCCTTGAACACGGTGTCTTTAGACACCGAGAAGGCTTTTGACAGTGTTGACAGGGAAGTCATCTGGATTTACACTACCATGGCGTTACACCAAGATGTATCACAATTATCCACCAACTGTATGATACGTCAACCTGCCAAGTCATACACCTCGTATGACTTAGCAGGTGGATGTTGGTTTTCATTCAACGCCAATATTGCGCCGCATTGGATGAAAATAAGTGATTGCTCGTTCATTTTCCTTGTCCTGAGTGTAGTGATTCTTGCCTGAAGAAGACCTAAGAGGTCGAAACGCGTCGCGTTTTGTCTTGTGATTCGTTTGTCAGTGTTTTTGTAGGCGGAGCTTTAGCAATAATTTTTCAATTTTGTTTGGATTTCCACCTGCAGTCGCTTCACTTTGCAAGTAGATCCAAGTCATGCACATAGGGAAAACTCTTATTTATTCAGGTGTGGACCAGTGCCCCCCCCCTTCCCCCTTCACACACACACACACACACACACACACACACACACACACACACACACAGAGAGAGAGAGAGAGAGAGAGAGAGAGAGAGAGAGAGAGAGAGAGAGAGAGAGAGAGAGAGAGAAGAGAATATGTCCTCACACTAAGACTCAGCAGAGCCGGAAATCTTTGGAGATTTCCAGTTTACAAGAAAACTTCAAACAGGCTCAGAGTAGTTGTGATTTAGTGCGCATCAATTTTAGATCAAGTGCGCCAGCTCGTGTGGCAAGCTCATAAACGAGATGGGTTTTAAGGCTTACGACCGCGTGGAACACTGACACATCACTATGAGGTAATTGCCTTTCTATGGCTGTTAATACTTTTCTTTTAATAGAAATAGGGAAGCTGCACGAACAAGGACCAGAGATAACAACAAATTCAGAATAAGCATCACACACACACACACACACACACACACACACACACACACACACACACACACATACAACACACACACACACACACACACACACACACACACACACACACACACGGTGCATGCACACGCACACATGTATGCACACATGCACGCTCTGAAAATTGTATGTAGGATTTTCATCTCATATGGGTATGTTTTTGATTCTGCTCTGCGTAGTATTAATTGATTGATTTGTTTTGTTTTGTTTTGTTTGTGTTTTTTTGGTCGTTCGTTTTTGTTTTTGTTTTTTTCTCGTTTACTCGTTCATTTTTTTATTTGTGAAAGAGGCAAACCCTGACGTACATTTTTTTTCTATTTTAGGAAGCTATATAAAATCAACCAACCAAACAAACAAACAACAAAAGAAAAATATGTGTTTGTTTCCTTGTTTATTTGTTTAATACAATGCTGATGAGACTTAACCAGGAAAAAAAAAACTTATTGTACCCATTTAAGGTTGGTTGAAGATCACAGTTACGATTGACCAAGCTATTTGAATATGATAATCCGAACGAATATCCACGCAGATCAATTTACCTTTCTCTATCCTTTGCACGCGACACATGCAACCACATAAACGATGAGAGAGAGGAGAGAGAGAGAGAGAGAGGAGAGAGAGAGAGAGGAGAGAGAGAGAGAGAGAGAGAAGTATAATGTTAGTCAATCGATTTTAAGTCATTCTTTTCATACATACAATGGTGTCCTGAGGTTCGATTTTCTGTCCGTAAACCAGTCTATTAAACGTCTGTCTCCCCTTGTTGTCAGAGCCAATACCATCAGCACTGCCCTTGGTACCACCCTGTAGAAAAAGGGTACTTCAGCTAAATGACAGGTTCATCCTGGGAACGTTGACCGATGGTGACCAGTAATGCTTACCACAGGGATCTTGTAGAAACATGACATATGTTCCCAGTGTTCATTAGGAGGACATTAGATCAATTACAATACACCACATACACTCGAAAGTGTTCGCAACGAACGGTTAGAAAACAATAATTTTGCCATTTTGAAAGCAGACAAAGAAAGTCGTCGGGGGCAATGTTAGTGTCAGACAGTAAGGTTTCACTTAGGGAATAGAAAGAATGAATCTTCTGGGGAAAACTTTCTACCAGCAGACTAATGGATATCACTGCTCTCCTTCTCCATATTAGTGTCATTGTTACTATAGAGGAGCTGACCATATAAGGCCCTTCCAGGACAACCCCGACCTCCTCTCCTCCTCCCCCCACCCCCTTTCTCAAAAAACAAAATTTAAAGACTTTAAAAAGAGTGAATCCTGCACAAATGGAGAAGAAAGAAAGAAGGAAAGAAAGAAGGAAAGAAAGAAGGAAAGAAAGAAGGAAAGAGACGCACGAAGAATTTCGCTAATGCGGCTCCACCCCCCCCCCCCCCCACCCTACCCCCCCCCCCCCCAAAAAAAAAAAAAAAAAAAAAAAAAAAGAAAGAAAAAAAAAATATATATATATATTTAAAAGACTTTAAAAAGAATGAATCCTGCACAAGGGAAAAGAAACACAGACAGACAGACAGACAGAGACACCCGAAGAATTTCGCTATGCCAAAGTTCACACGGAGACTGCATCCCACGACAGCCCATCCAATGTGACCGATGGGGATAACACCCTGGAGAGGTTTATTTACGGCGCATGGCGCTGAACCCATCATGCAATGTCCCTCATGGCGGACGTCAGGGAGCCACAGGACAGACTGCACCAATGATCTGTACAAGCTGATAGAGGGCGAACAAAACAA
>CM065724.1:37001081-37003581 GCA_033310375.1 Conus canariensis
CTTATTCTCTCTCTCTCTCTCTCTCTCTCTCTCTCTCTCTCTCTCTCTCTCTCTCTCTCTCTCTCTCTCTCTCTCAATAATGATAGGAGCAGCAGCAGCAATATGTGAAGCAGTAGAAACAATGAGAGCAAACCCATTCTTTTCACCGTTTGCAAAAAAAAAAAAAAAAAAAAAAAAAAAACCCTTTAAATATTCCGAGCCACACAAACAACATCCTCTTTTTATTTCTTCGTCTTTCTCCGTGTCTTTAACTCCTTTTCTTCTTCTTCTTCTTCTTCTTCTTCTTCTTCTTCTTTCTTTTCTTCTTCTTTCTTCTTCTTCTTCTTCTTCTTCTTCTTCTTCTTCTTCTTCTTCTTCTTCTTCTTATTTCTTCTTCTTCTTCTTCTTCTTCTTCTTCTTCTTCTTCTTCTTCTTTTCTTCTTTCTTCTTTTTTTCTTCTTCTTCTTCTTTTGCTTTTCTTCCGCTTTACCTATCTGTTAATGCTTGTGTCGTCTTCTGTGCAATTCAAAACCCACTCCGCTCTATCCATCTCTCTTTTCTTCCAGTTCTATCCCCACTTCCCGATGCGTGGCCACCTCTCGTTTTTTATTCTGCTTTTCTTTATTTGCTTCCCCGAAATAACAAGAGTAACCGTGCAGCAAACTTGATCCACGTCCTACATACAATCTGTCTATTCCTCATTCTGACAACAGTGAGAACACGTAAGGATTTTTCCCGCGGCCTCCTACGCCCCCACCCCCTCCCCCTTTCACCCAAACACACACCTTTTTTCCGTATTTTGTCTTTTTTTTCCCCCTGTCTGTATGACGGAAAGAGAGAGAGAGAGAGAGAGAGAGAGAGAGAGAGAGAGAGAGAGAGAGAGAGAGAGAGGAGAGAGAGAGGGAGACAGACAGACAGACAGACAGAAATCTTTGGATTGGGAAGAAAGTGAGAGAACGGAAAGGGTTGCTTCGGCTTGACGCACCTTACAAAGGAGAGAAGAAAAGCTTTCGTTTTGTGGAAATCCTATTACAAATTCTATGCCAGTCCGCGCGCGCGTGTGTGTATACGTATGTGTGTACGCGTGTATGTGAGGAGAGAGAGAGAGAGAGAGAGAGAGAGAGGAGAGAGAGAGAGAGAGAGAGAGAGAGAGAGAGAGAGAGAGAGAGAGAGTTTTGATAGAACGCAGATGAGACAGTATGATAAACAGAAACAAGAAAGGTCAGCCTCCGTTTTACGTGATTCTTCTTTCAGATTTGTGCAGAGGGATATACTCAAAATGCTGGTATAAAGGTTTAGGCTGGCTTAAAGACAAACAACTACATAAAGCCTCTCCTGTGCAGGAAATGAATGTGTGATTGGTTCATTGAAATATTCCATCCCGATGCATAGGAATGCATTAGATATGGCAGCAAAATCTATGTCAACAGTACTCACGTATCACATGAGTGATATTTTCGATTACGAGGTTGTTAAAATCGATGTCAAAACCTGCTTGAACTAGTTCCAAGAGCAGTAAGCATAAGAACATATTTTATCGACCATCTATACATTTGTGTATTTAGGAACATCATTAACTTTACTGCAAAGACGAACACAGCACCAGTCGTCTCGTCGTCTGACCCAGCGGTTGTCGGTAGGAGCGTGGGTGGCCACAACGATCTAGCTCTTCCTGAGTTAGCAACGTGTCTGTGCACCTCTTTCGCTGTTGCCTCATTCCCTGCACTGTTCCCTGGACTATGGTCTCAGAGAGTGTGCATGATCTCGTCCCCTGTTTGTACGGCTCCAGCTTTCCATCTCTTTGATGCAGTCAACAGGTTTTCATGGTGACTCACTGCCACCTGATAAAGCTGAAGACTGTATTGTTTGAATCAATAAGTCATCAGAGTGCTGAAATATTAAAATATCAAATTGTTAATGAAAAAAAACCCTGATCACCCCTCCCTCCCCTCCAACCCAATCAAAGTGGATTTAATTCCTTAAATGCCCGTATTTTAAAACTCCAGGCGACATTTCGAATAAATACCTACTGTTTACTGCAACCTTCATGTATACTAGCGATGGCATAAGGGTTTCCATCCCTCTCTGGTATGCTGTAATCCTAGTAGTTGTGTCCATACTGAAAGTGGTTGGTCTTTTCACAACAGACTGAAATGTGAGGGCGATATTGTCCCACCATCGTTCACTCTTCCAGTCTCCCTGTATCCGTTCTTGTGTGGTTTTCCACCGTCACCCTAATTGCGGCTGTCGTCGACTGTTCCCCTGCCCTCCATTCTAGTAATGATATGATGTCAGTTCCTGTCAGGAGTTAATAATGCAGTCTGATACAGTGTGGGTGTTCCTTGGTTTATTATAGTTTTTTTTTTCCTCTGTGAAGACTGGACATAGAGCGAAAGAGCTTGTCATTAGTTGAAACCTCAACCACTAAACTGTTGGTAATATGTCTGTGACACTGTCCGTGGTATGCAAGCTCTCTCTCTCTCTCTCTCTCTCTCTCTCTCTCTCTCTTCTTCTCTCTTCG
>CM065724.1:37006081-37011081 GCA_033310375.1 Conus canariensis
TGAAGCAAGGTTGCTTAGCTTCACCTACATTATTTTCCTTTCTTATAAACGAGTTAGCAGTCTATGTCATTGACAACGGTACTCATGGGATTCAGCTTAATCCTGGCGCTACCGAATTATTTCTGTTAATGTTTGCAGATGATATCGCTGTTCTATCATTTTCGCCTTTAGGTTTACAGCACCAACTTAACAATCTGCATCACATTGCCGGTAGGTTTGGTTTGATAGTAAACTTAGATAAGTCAAAAATCATAGTTTTCCAAAACGGTGGCCACCTTTCAAAAAATGAGCAGTGGTATTATGGTGACGAAAAAAAGGAAGTTGTTAACTCCTATAGATATTTTGGCTTGGAATTTACTACTCGCTTGCGTTTAAATATTGCCACTGAAAACTTAATTACAAAAGCTAAAAGGTGTGTTGCTGAAATGTCTAGAACAATGTGGAGACTTGGGTGTTCATCTCCAAAGGTGTTCTTCAAACTATTCGATAATAGAGTCGTTCCTATGTTGTTATACGCCGCTGAGATTTGGGGTATTCTTGAATTTAATCAAATAGAAAAGGTCCATCTTTTTGCGTGTAAGCTTTTTTAAATGTAAGTCTACATACACCAAATTTCTGTGTCTATGGAGAATTGAACAGCTATCCCTTACCTGTCATAGCTAAAGTGAGATGCATAGCCTTCTGGTTAAGGTTATGCACTTTACCGAATGACAGATTTGCAAGCATGGCACATCATATGTTGAGATCACTCGATGAGAGAGGGAAAACCACATGGGTTACCCATGTAAAAAACATTCTTTGTACATCTGGTTTTGCCTATGTATGGTTCTCTCAAGGAGTAGGTAATCCTAAAGCTTTCCCAAGTGAATTAAAACAAAGACAAATCGATCTCTTTTGCAACAATGGTCAGGAAAAAATTGAAACAAGACCACGATACAATCTATACAGCTCTTTCAAAAGTGCTCTAGGACCAGAAAAGTATTTTGATCTAATAATTTCAAGATATATTCGCAATATGTTTATACGATTTAGGCTTGGCGTAACAGAATTGAAAAGCAACAGATATAGATATACTTCAGATGCCCGTTTATTATTGTGTCCATTATGTACACATTCCCCTGAAGACGACATGCATTTTCTTTTCTTCAGTCCTGCATATGATGATCTCAGACATAAATTGCTTACTAGAGTCAGTCTAGATCTTTTAAAATTCAAAAAGCTTTCTATCCTAAAGTCTGAATGTGACGATGTTATAATTCAACTTGCAAAGTTTATCTTTTATGCATTCAAACTGAGAAGATCACTGATCAGTGGCTGACTGGCTGGTATTAAGCAAGGTGATACAACTACAATTGCTACCCCATAACACTTAAATAGGCCGAAGACCTCTGTCTTAACACAATGGACATGATACCTTTTCCGTACCCTCCTAATGACTTTCCTATTTATGCACTTTGCTTTCATTGCATCATTTTTTTTTTGTCTCCTTTGGTGGTTCTATTTCTTTTCCTTTTCTTTTCTCATTTTTTTTCTCCACTTGTGTGCGCTGAAGAAATGTTAGTGCATATGTAATTACTATTATGTGAACTCCACATGTTTATGGGCTCCATATGCCTAAACATTAAACCAGTTTGAGTTTGAGTTTGAGTTAGTGTGTGGGCGCATAGTGGGAGAGAGAGAGAGAGAGAGAGAGAGAGAGAGAGAGAGAGAGGGAGATGAGTGTGTGTGTGTGTGTGTGTGTGTGTGTGTGTGTGTGTGTGTGTGTGTGTGCCTATGTCTGTGTATACGTCTGTGTGTCTGTGTTTGTGCAAACGTGTGTGTGTGTGTGTGTGTGTGTGTGTGTGTGTGTGTGTGTGTGTGTGTGTGTGTGTGTGTGTGTGTGTGTGTGCTCCTGAGCTGTAGGTTCATTATATGTTCAGTCAATTTAGCTAGGTGCATGGGATCATCAGACTGTTTCACTTTAAGCATTCCACTTTCGTGTTGTTTCATTTTCTGCACTGCATAATCACACACAACCACACACACACACACACACACACACACACACACACACACACACTCTCTCTCTCTCTCTCTCTCTCTCTCTCTCTCTCTCCTCTCCTCTCTGTCTGTCTGTCTTAGACCACACACTGAGACACCAAAACTGGAAATATATGAACACACACACACACACACACACACACACACACACACACACACACACACACGCACGCACGCACGCACGCTAGCACGCGCGTTCACGCACGCACGCACGCACGCACGCACACACACACACACACACACACACACACACACACACACACACACACACACACATACACACACACACACCATTTTACTGGTAATCTATGACTACAGCTTATTCCTGGAACCTTTCTTCAGTTTCAGGCATCATTTGGCTGATACTGGTTTCGAGGCTCTCTGCTCTTCTTCCAGCGGTGGGGCGAAGTTTCCTCCCATGACCGCTCGGAATTGTTCAGCAATGTCAGGATATGTTGAGTTTTGTCAAAACTGTGTTTCAGACGACTTATCGTTCTTCAAATGCACTTCAAACCTCACCATTACACAGTCTGGTCGCTATTGAGCACTGGTCCTGGGAAGTGCTTTGTGTTAGCTCAGGATTTCTGTAGTTCACTCTTTCTCGTGGTCATTCTTGAGCACGTTGAACCCGGCCAAGCCGTCGCCTCTTCATAACACATGTTCTTGTGGTGCTTACTGCCCAAATGCGACAGGTAGAACTGGATTACATGACAAGTGGTAGCAGTGGGAGAGCCCAGAACCTGACAAATAGCAAATCTTGGAGATGACGACTCTGGATGGTGCTTGAAACCGCGAAACGACAACGACGACGACGACGACGACGACGACGCCATTAAGTACAGAAAAGTTATGCAGTACACATTGTAGCACTCAAACACACACACGCACAACACACACACACACACACACACACACACACACACACACACACACAACACACACACACACACACACACACACACACCGCGCGCGCACACACACACGCGCACAACACACACACACACACACACACACACACACACACACACACACACACACACACACACACACACACACACACACACACACACACTCACACACACACACACACACACACACACACGCGCGCGGCGCGCGCGCGCGCCGTTTTATTATTATTTTTTAAGGTTTTCGCTAATACCAGAATCACAGGCTGCCACGACCCACTTATCACCCAGGTCGTCGCAGAAGCACCAGGGATGCAGCCGACGGATACTAGGTGGAACACTGAGGATGGTAAAAGGGGTAGTGAGAGGGCAGCAGAATGAAGGTAAGGGGACACCGGGGAAATGGGGCCAGGAAGGCAGGTTATGGAACCCTTTTTTTCTGTCCCATCTTCTGTGCCACCCCAGTGGCAGTGCACCCACGCCGCTCATTCCAACAGTCTTCCACAGTTACAGCCCGGTCAGTCCCACCGCAGCCCCGGGACCGGCAATCCACTGGGAGCAGTCAAAATCAAGTCGTCAAGAGGCAACCCGCCGAAGGGGACAATGCACTGCTGCCGAGTCACTTCAGTGGTGTTCAGTGGCGCTTGTTCTGATCAAACGTACGCAGGACACTACCTACTAAGCCCCCTACTGACGACAAAAATTGCTATTCGCGGAGCCGACGTGAGTGAGTGAGCTTGTCCCCCCGGAGGGCGCCACCACGTCCGTCCAACGACATCCCCCATGGACTCGCCGATACCGGTGACCCCGACGAAACCAAACAAAGACCACAGACCTGGAGAGGACATCGAAACTGAGGTCATCATGAGAGCAGGGCATGAAGGGCCACCGAATTTGACACTGTTTTATGCTGACCGATGAGAATGAGGATAACGAAGATGATGCTACGGATTTCCATTCCGGTCTGAAAGTGCAGGACAGGCCTGCACTCTACGCTTCCTTTCATAATATATCCCGGCGTCAACCAGGCCCGAGAGATACAGACACCTGCAGTGTTGGTCAGGAAATTTGAGCAACACTCTCAGAGACGTATCCATTAATGTGGATGAAACTCGACTGTGTGGTCCCAGTCTTCCCGACTGAGCCCGTAGCAAACTCAACTCTGGGTAGGAGCCGGTTGGGGAATGGAACCTTGATATCCTTGCTCCAGGTAAGGCGAAGGCGCCAGGCAGGATGAGGCCGAATGAGGACGGTCCAGTCGCCGGCCTCCAACCTTTAGCATGGTGGGAAGAGAATTTCAGCTTCTGCATCCAAGCCTGGATTGATGCGTCGAGCAGTACTAGACAGTTGAACGACGAAAACGGAGAAGACGTCTACGATCACCCCAAGGACAGTACTGGACTGTCAGACAACAGGCTAAAGGAGAAACAACCCACTAACAACTCGAATCACTGAGGACAGGTCAGTCCACCAAGGTGACCACAACAGGAATACAGACCTGATAAATGCCTACGTTATAGGTTCCAACCTCCCCACCGAACGTTGGCCGTACCAACTGTATGTCAGATCTTCAGGTAGGTGTTCTTCTCTAACATAAACACCCAGCAAGAAGTTAAGACGTAAAGACCAAACCAGAAAAGGGAGATTCCTCCATCATGATCAATACTCATGATAAAGAAAAAAGCCAATGATACCCCACGATGAAAGCACCGTTGGCACGCAAGCTCGAGAACAAAATCACTCACGTCTCCTTCAGAGGTCCGCATGTGCTCTCCCCAGCTACATGGTAAAACCCTCAAAACGCTCTTTCATCAAAAGTATATTGTTAATAAGCAGACAGCCTAGCTACCAAGCAATGAAATATATATATATATATATATATATATATATATATATATATATATAAGCGTCGGTGTGGCGACATATTCCCCTTCCCCTCCCGTCGCAAGATTTACCACAGCGTGTTTTAACTGTACAAAACACCGTGACACTGAGCAAAGAAAGAGATGCAAAAAAGTGTCACGGACACACAGACTGACATCCTCTTCACACACG
>CM065724.1:37013581-37018581 GCA_033310375.1 Conus canariensis
TTAGATTTTGCAGCTGTGCCTAATGTTCTTGATCTGATGGTTTCTTCGGGGACAGGGAAATCCAGAATTTAGTGGGGGTGTTCTTTGGAAATAAGCAAAGCAGAGGTGTAGGTAGTGGATAATGGGCAGTGAAGACACTTTGAGTTTCTCTCGGGGATTGCTCATGTCTGTTCCCTTCGTGTAATAGCGCCGGCCATTGTGGTGTTGCTTCGATGGTTATGCGGGTATGGAATCGATCTGAATCTGTATCTTCTTCGCTGCCGCCATGAGGGATACAGAGTAGAAAGAAACTCGTGGAGAGCGTGGCAGCAGAGAGTCCTCAGAAGAGAAGCCCCCTTCAAGCAAGTATTTCGGCCCTTATCTCCTGACACTCTAGGGGGGTTGGGCCACACCCGGGTAATGACTCCGGATGTCTCTCTGCTGCCCTTTTTTTCCCATCTTGGGACGAGCCATGGCTGGGATTCGAACCCATGACCTTCTGGACATGCTCATTTTCCACTTAATGACTCGCACTCTAACCACTGAGCCACAGGGACACCTGATATTTGTAGGAAATTTAAGCCTTATGAAGTTCACTTTTGTTCCTCCTTGATCAGATCCAGCTTGAACACCTCTCTGCCGCTTCTGCCATTGCTTTAAGGCTCTGTTTTTTTCCCTCCCTGCAACTGAGAGCTGTTTCATGAGGCTGTATGCAGACGTTCCTACAAACCCTCTAGCTCCAATTTCTGCAGTGAGGACTTTGACCTGATAGCCTTCTCTCCTCAGGCTGTTTGCCAGATCAGCATACTTTTCAGTCTTGTAGATTTGAGCTGCCTCCATTCTGTTCTCATATGGCACCGTGAGCTCGATCATGATCAGCTGCTTGGTTGACTGAGAGTGGACTACTATGTCTGGTCTCATGCCACTCTTGCTGATGATCTCTGGGTGACTCTTCCATTCTGGGAGGTCTGCAGTGCACTCCCAGTCATCTGCCCCGTCCAGCAGACTCTGCCTGCATGTTCCGAGTGGCACTGTTGTTCTTGGCCATGATTTGCCGCCTCCTGCCGTGACGAATGTTGCGGGTGCTTTTGGAGTCCTGATTTTCCCTTTTGTGGTGTTGGTACTAGCCCAGACTACTTGTACAATCTCTTTGAGCACTTGGTTGTGCCTCTATGTGTACCTTCCTTGAGCCAGGGCTACTTTAATGAGCTTAGGACATGCTCCACTGTTTGTTTTTCATGGCAGAGGGGGCATGCAGGATCGTCTGTTTTCCCCACTTCACCAGGTTTGCATATGAGGGCAGAAGGTCATATGCAGCTCTGAGAATGAAGCTGATCCTGAGAGGGGCCATGTGCCAAATGTCATTCCAAGTGAGACTTCTTTGGAGTGCATTCTCCCACGTTGTCCATTGCCCTTGCTGGCTCTGCAGGACTGCTTTTTGGAGTCTTTTTGGTCTTCTTCTTTTCTCATCTCCTGAATCATCATGTCTCTTTTGGCTTTTCCTTTGGCCTTTGACCACCATTCAGTTTTGGTCACCCCCAGTCCTTGTCTGTTGGTCTGTGTGTGTCCTGTTATTTCTCTGATCTTGAGACTTTCTTTTGCAGAATCCATTGCCTCTTGAACGTTCCATTTTCTGCCTGTCTTCAGCTGGGGCTTGATTGCTTCTACCACCTTGTCTCCTGAGTCCTCCAGCATGCTTTGAAGTCTGATCTTTCCTGCTTTGTGTTCTTCCAGGATGGATTTCAGTGGTAGTTTCAGCTTTGCTTGGCGACAGTACAGCGCTATGTCAGTCAGACAGGGTGGGACACCAAGCCATTTCCTTGTGAACGTGTTGATTGTGGCTTCCATTGCCTCCACTGTGCTGGTGCAGATGTCGTATAGAGGCCATAGGAGCTTTGGTATCAGCATGAACTGCAGACACCAGACCTTGTATTTGCCAGGGAGCCCACGCTGGTCAATGGTTTCCAAGCCTTCTTCCGACATCTGTTTGGTTTCTTTTGCTCTTTGTGTGTCTTTCAGCGTATCATCATACCATCTTCCAAGGCTCTTGACTGGCTCTTCTGTGACTGTTGGAATGGCCTGGTTGGCAACACTGAAGACCACAGATTCGGCCACTTTTCCTTTCCTCAGTGAGAGACTCCGTGATTTCTTTGCTTGAACTTCATTCTGGATGAGGCAACTATGTCGTCCAGCCTTTCCAGCATATGTGTCTCGTCTTCTCTGGATGAAATCACTGTAGTGTCATCCATGAAGGCCTTGAGAGGGGGCATCTTGTATCCATCGCCAAG
The DNA here is from genome assembly GCA_033310375.1 of Conus canariensis. Lineage (NCBI taxonomy): Eukaryota > Metazoa > Mollusca > Gastropoda > Neogastropoda > Conidae > Conus > Conus canariensis. The sequence continues at coordinate 37,015,849 of CM065724.1, forward strand.
GTCTGTTTGTCTTGCGTTGCTTGTTGCTGCTTTCAAGATGACTTCCATTGCCAACACGAACAGTATTGGGGAAATTGCACAGCCCATTGCAATGCCCACTTTCAAGTTGATCCAATCTGTTGTGTACTCCTTGGTAGAGAACCGCATTGAGAAGCCATTGAAGTACTTCTTGAGCATATCGCGGATGTTCTTTGGCACATGGTACATCTCAAGAGCCAACTGTATCATCTCATGGGGTACAGATCCGTATGCGTTTGCCAGATCAAGCCACACTACGTCCAGGTCTCTCTTTTCTGTTTTTGCTCTTTGGATTGTGTCCCAGATCATTGTGGCGTGTTCTACACAGCCAGCTACGCCTGGGATGCCACCTTTCTGGACTGACACATCCAAGTACTTGTTTTCCATGAGGTACTTGGTCAGCCTTGCTGATTTTCCCTTCGACGTTCAGTGGTGATATTGGCCTGAACTGGCTGCTGTCACTTGAGTTTTGCTCTTTGGGGATGTACACACCATCTGCCGTCATCCACTGGCCGCTGATCTTCTGGTTTCTCCAAGCTGATCGCAGCAGCCTGTGGAGCCACTCCAGCACCTTGGGACATTTTTTGTACAGCTGGTAAGGTATTCCGTTTGGCCCTGGTGATGATTTGGCTCTGGCTTTGTCGACCACCTTCTTGATTTCCGCCAACGTTGGAGGCTTGTCATTGAACTGTTCCTCAGGGTTGGTCGGCCACACCAGACCTTGAATGTCGAGTGGTGCTTTGCTCTGTGAGTCAGAGTATGTTTTCCTCAGATGCTGCTCAAGAACTCCTTTGTCCACACTTAGGGTCCCAGATTTTGGCTGCTCAAACAGTGTTCTGGCAAACTGGAAGGGGTCTCTGAAGAAGCGCTCTTGTGTCTTCGTCTTTTTGCTCTTCCTCTTCCTCGCAGATTCCGCTTTGCTGAGGGCGCTGTGTTTTGCTTCCAGGTCTTTCCAGAGTTTTTCCAAGCCTTGTTTTTCAGCTGGCAGTGCGGTCTTCATTTGCTTCTTGAGGTTTTTCTTTTGGACCCTGATCTTGTCCATCTCTTCTTGGCGTCTGGGTTTCTTTGGAGGTGTTTTCTCTTTGGGTAGTTTTGCTCCATAGGCGTCTCTACATGTGACATACACAATGTCCCCATATGTGGCTAATTTGTGTTCCAGGGTGCTTTTCCCTATCAGTGCATCGAGTCTGGACGATTTTTGCATCCAGTTTCTCCCAATCTTCAGTTTCGTTTGCTCGTGGCAGGTTGAGTTTCAGGCGCCTGGCATCGAGGGCCTGTGCAAATTCCTCATCCGAACCAACAGCGTAGATGTCCTTGGCACTGTGGTTTAAATCCTGGCCTTGGTCTTCCGACGTCTTATCTACTGATGGAGTGCGCTGCTGCTCATTCAGATGAGTCTTCACAATCCCATCTTTGTTCTGTGGATCTTCATGCCACGGGTGGTAGCGAAACGCTTTCCACAGACGCATGGATATTCCATTTGGTCCATGTTCATAGTCCGTTTGGGATTTGCAGTCGTGATTGGTTGAGCACCGATGGATTCATCATTCTCTCCTCCTTTCGGTGAATCCTGGGAGCATCTTTGTACAGAGCAGAAAATGAGACACAAATAGAGATAGTAGTAGTAGTAGTAGTAGTAGTAGTAGTAGTAGTAGTAGTAGTAGTAGCAGTAGTAACCGTGGTGGTGGTGGTGGTGGTGGTGGTGGTGGTGGTGGTGTGTGTGGTGTGTGTGTGTGTGTGTGTGTGTGTGTGTGTGTGTGTGTGTGTGTGTGTGCGAGCGTGCGTGCGTGCGCCCGTGCGTGCGTGCATTGTGTGTGTGTGTGTGTGTGTGTGTGTGTGTGTGCGTGCGTGCGTGCGTGCGTACGTGCGTGGTGTGTGTGTGTGTGTGTGTGTGTGTGTGTGTATGTGTGTGTGTGTGTGTGCGTGTGTGTGTGTGTGTGTGTGTGTGTGTGTGTGTGTGTATGTGTGTGTGTGTGTGTGTGTGTGTGTGTGTGTGTGTGTGTGTGTGTGGTGTAGCACAGAGAGAGAGAGAGAGAGGGGGGGAGAAAAGTGGGAAAGGCGAAGAGAAATCCTCAGTCCATTCTATAAATGGCTTTTTCTTTGACAATCTGTGATACTGATTAAATGGAACTCACGTTTACAGTTCCAGGAAGCACTGGCTGCAACATGTTTAGCCTTCATCATCAAGTTGACGCTTTACATGGCTTGCTTGGGCACTTGCTTTGAGCCACACACCTTCAAGAACATCTTTGAAGTGCTAACTGTGCTCAGGTTCGTGTTTCTATGAAGACCAGGATTTAGTCACCCTGATCCTTTACCAGTTCCTGTTCTGCGAAAACCGAGGATCGTCCTGTCGTACACGTATGTAGAGCTATATGATTCGGTTCTTTTTTCAAACGGCTCCTATATATTCACTGTACATTCAGATTTTCGACTTGATGCATTCTGATTCTTAAGTGTCGTGTTTAAGCATCCCATTGAAAGAAAAATCTGAACTGTGTTGAAATGAAATCCTGCATTCAAATATCTTTTTCCAAAGCATGTATGTTCTCTTCAAGACTGTTGTTGGACTGAATTATATTTCTGATTTTCAGAGCATATCGCAGATTTCACGATGGTCATTTTGTGTCTGATTGCTGTTTCCTGTTCGAGAAATGAAGTAGATATAATATTCGCACTCGTGCCATGAAATTTCAGTTGTAACAGTCAAAGACT
>CM065724.1:37038581-37066081 GCA_033310375.1 Conus canariensis
ACACCAGGCTGACCTAACTCACCAGCGCTGGTAGAGGAGCAGCGGACAAGACTGGAGAAACCGGGCAATCCTCACGACGGAAAGAACCTTCGGTTTTTGACATCGTGATCAAGCTGAACTCCATGGAGTGTAAATTGGACGCGAAGCTCGACGATGTGACGCAGCTTGTGCATGCCCTTCGTAAGAGTAGGATGGCATGCAGAAGGAGCTCAAGTGGCTAAGCAAGACAGTCACCAGTCTACGGCAGCAGAGCCAAGACTTAACAGAGAAGATGGAGGAGCTTGAGAAGAAAATTGATGACCACGAGGGAAAGTCCAAGCAGAACAACCTCATCTTCTGTGGACTACCGCGTCGGGAAAACAAGATTCAGGTGGACTGCGAAAATGTGTTAAAAGACATCATTACAAAGACATAGCGTTCTCTCAGAATTTTGAATTCTATAGGGTACATCGATTGAACGATGAGACAGTGTCTCCCCTGACTACGTTTATTTGTTTGATTGCACGATGTTTGTTTGTTTGTGTGTGTGTCTTTTTGCACAAAATAAAAAAGGGACATCCTTAAAGCAAAATGTGCATTACAAGAAAGTAATTTTTCGTTGCATATGACTACTCGACTAGGGAGTGAGACCTAAGAAAGGAATTAACATCTGACCATAAGACAGCCAGAATCGAAGGTATACATGCTATGTTGTTTTTTTTAATTACCTCCTCATCGATGGCAAGTGATTTGCCGTAGGTACTGACAAAGGACTCGTTGGATAAAAGCAGGATCTCGGCCGGTTCAAAATCAGTCTTATTTGTGTGTCCTCAACAGCGAGGGGATCAACAGTGAGCTGACACCGGTTGTTTCAACCAAACGATGTAGATCGGCAGCACGTGAAACTAGCCTTAAGATTGTGTGTTCAAAGAAAATCTCATGACGCCAGTGTCGATTAAAATGTCAGTAACACGGATAGGCTAGTATAATGCGTCTTCCGGAAATTCTGATTCAATATATTTGTCCTCTGGAAATAATAGATCATGTCATGCCGACACTATTGTTTTTCTACTTTAGAATGATAATGGATTACAATCTAAAATGCTTAAAATAGTTTATTTCTTATTTCATATGTTTTGTCAGTCCCACCGCATCCTACCACCAAACAAGACCAAACCAGGCGTTAAGGACATGTCACCATCCCCTATGTCCGCGGTGTGACTGAAGCCTTGAGCAGGAAGATCAGGAAAACCGGCGTCTCCGTACAATCCAAACCTGTCAACACCATCCGCAGCCAGCCAAACCGGACAAGTCTGGAGTTATCTACCAAACAGACTGTCTTTAATGGTTGTTGTCAATGTGTATGAATATATTTCTGAACACGTTTCAATTGTGTCTTAGATTGCAAGGATTTAATCAGTAGAATGGGATAGGAGGAGGAGGAAGATGGGTTGAATAAGATGTTTCAAGTTATTTAAAAGTAAATAGGTAGATACATAGATAGACTAGGTAGAAATAATAAATAAATGAATATATAAAAAATTCTATAAATAAATAAAAATAACTGAAGAGAACTATGTTGGGGAAACTGAGAGAAACTGTCGAAACCCATTCACAAAAGACCAAAACAAAGTTGGAATCACCCATGTCTCCTTAGACGAAGTTATAGCAGAAATAGGAAAAGCATCTCGTCATTAAAGTATTCCCCATCGCGCAGCAAAGAGAAAGTGGAGTAAAAATGGATGGTCTTTCATGGTTGTTGTCAATGTGTATGAATATATTTCTGAAACACTTTCAATTTTGTTTAGATTGCAAGGATTTAATCAGTAGAATGGAATAGGAGGGAGGAAGGTGGGTTGAATAAGATGTTTCAAGTTATTTAAAAGTAAATATGTAGATACATAGATAGATTAGGTAGAAATAATAAACAAATGAACAATATATAAAAATTCTATAAATAAATAAAATAACTAAATGAAATGAACAACTAACTAAATGAATGAATAAAGAAATAAGTACATAAAAGACAAATAAATAAACAAACAAATAAACAATTAATGATTTACGAGTGTGCGTGTGTGTGTGTGTGTGTGTGTGTGTGTGTGTGTGTGTTGTGTGCGTGCGTGCGTGGTGGTGCGTGCGTGCGTGCGTGCGTGCGTGCTGGTGTGTGTGTGTGTGTGGTGTGTGTGTGTGGTGTGTGTGTGTGTGTGTGTGTGTGTGTGAATCATCTTGACCAATATTCAACTGCGATGTGACGGGTCGATTGGGCTGCTAGCAACAAGAGAACAAGGACGCCATTCCCATTAACACCATAGTGCAAAGTATGAAATTATGTCCCCATGAATAAATAATTCAACAACAGACTTACAATCTTCTCTCTCTCTCTCTCTCTCTCTCTCTCTCTCTCTCTCTCTCTCTCTTCTCTCTCTCTCTCTCTGTGATTTCTATGCTCCATTACAAACACCGGCGGTGACTGATCATCAGGCAGCCCTTTTGTTCAGAAAAGCTTTGATCTAATAATCTCAAAACAGATCGACGCCCTACCACCTTTCCACCTCCAGCCTTGCTTGTCAGTCACTGACTCATTACTTAATTGGCTTTGTTGCTTCTTTTCCTTTTGCCAGCAGAAACAGGTTTGACTCGCGCCTTGTATACAAGGAAGCATAGGCGAACGTCGACTAGGTTTCTGTCTGTTTTCAGCCTCTCTCTCCTTTATCTACCAGCCGTTGTGTGTTTTACGGCACGTATGTGCACATTTGGGCACGAAAAGTAAATTCGGCTGAGACAAAGTTACAGGAACCTAATCACTGGCACACATGAACAACTGAACTGGAGCAACTGGTGAACTGTTCTTCAGGGTGGTGCCCCAGTGACTCCCCATGGAATTCAGGGAGGTGGAGGAGGAGAGAGGGTGTATGGGTAGGACTAGTACTGTTTATACATTGTGCTCATGTCACTTTATATGTAAAGTATGAGCAAACAAATAATAGAGCGTATGCAATAATTCATGATGCCGTATCTTTCTCCGCATCAAGAGCTAAATGAAGCACATTAACTCGTGGGAAAAAAGTCCACAGAGACACGCCTGTATGAGTCTATGCTAACATTGTAATACTTCCTCGTAAACTTTTATATTTGACTTTATATATATATATATATATATATATATTGTGTGTGTGTGTGTGTGTGTGTGTGTGTGTGTGTGTGTGTGTGTGTGTGTTGTGTGTGTGTGTGTGTGTGAAGCTGTTTCCAAGCACGCGGTTTATTGTCAATTAGGCACAATTTCCTTTTGTACATTCTACCCCTAGATCACCATACACCAGAGACCAGTCAGACCTGACCGTACGTTCACAATTTGCTGTGCAGAAGACATGAATATGTGACCTGCCGGTACAAAATGTCATCCGAGTGACGTATTTTTCTTTCGCATCTTCCCTACACCTCAGTGCCATTGTATCCTCGCCACTCATTCACCTCCCAGTCCACAGCCACAGCCTGGCTTTGTCCCGTCACAGTACCCACACCGGCAATCCACAGGGAGCAGTCCATGTCGTCATCAGACAACCAGATAGAGGAGACGCTGCACTGCTGCCGAGTCACTTCAGTGGTGTTCGGTGGAACCTGTTCGGATCAACTATACAGCAGAAATGTCCTACTAAGCCCTACTGACGATAATAAGTTGCTCCGTCACCATGAACTTGCTGATACCGGTGACCCCGACAGAAACTCAAGGCATGGACGTGGTGAGAAGTCGAAACTGGGGTCACAAAAAAAGCAGAGCATGAACGACTACAGAATCTGAGACTTGTTTTTATGCTGATCGATGAGGATCAGGATGATGAACACGATGCTACCGGTTTCTATTGTGATCCGAGACGGCATGACAGGGCTGTGCTCCATGCAGAATTTCATAATATATCCCGGCGTTAACCAGGCATCCCGAAATACAGACACTTGCAGGGCTGGTCAGGAAATTTGGGTAACAATCTTAGATACGCATCCATCGAATGACATTTTTAATGTCGGTGCAGAATATCACCCGAGGTGACATTTTGATCTCGGGCGACAATATGTTCCGTAAACAGAGGTCTGACAGATTCTCACAAAATTTTGTATTCTGGAAAAAAAATGGAACTATTGAGCTGATCATTTCGTGATTTAAAACAAACAGAAATAGAAACCATACTTCAGAGCGACATCAATATTGCCGTGAAATGCGTCTTACAGAAAAAAAAAATCTCTGGACCTCATGACTGCTTTGCTTTTCAAGATAGTTTGCAGACAGGATTATGTCTTTATCGAACTTAAATTACAAGTACATGCTACGATATGTTTTGTAAAAATAACTTTTGTCTTCGGCGATTCTAAATTTCCATTTGTTGCAATGCGTTTCAACGATTCAATTATGTTGTAGCACACAACACATACATACACGCGCGCGCGCGCACACACACGCGCAGACTTACATACAAACACCCACGATTATGTAAACACCACACGATGTCTTGCGCTTTTCTTGTAATATAGATCAAACGCTAACAACACAACACTTCAAATGAATGTCATCCATTAAAACAGCCAATATTGATCAAACACTAACAATCACAACACTTCAAATGAATGTCATCCATTAAAACAGCGCCAAGGTTTCATCATTTCTTCTTTAAAACCAGCTCGACTTTCAGGGGGATCATACCAGGGCTCATACAACGTTCAAATAAATAACATGTAAAAGAAAAGAAGACAATTATTTCAAATACCCTTTCGTGATTTGAAATGTGACATATCCACACACAACCACACACACACACACACACACACACACACACACACACACACACACACACACACACACAAACACACACACACACACACACACACAACACACACCACACACACACACACACACACAACACAAAAACAAAGCACACACATATACATTTCCAAATGAATAAATAATTACACAAAAGGCGCACGTAAATATGCCATTGCAAATATCTGGCAGCAACACGACACATTTATTTGAATATGGAGTAATAAATGACTAGCATAACAGGCGGAAACATTTTTACTCTACCTTTTTAAGCCCTGCAGACCTCAGGAGTCATTTCAGGGATGTAACACTCTCAACATAAATACTATATAACACAAAACTAAAAATGCAATCTAAAACGTCAATCCATAATTGCTTTAAAAAAAAAGGATTAACACATGTTCTATCGCTCTCTCGCACACAGCCCCCCCCCCCCCCCCCCCCTCCCATCCCCTCCCCCCACAAAAAATCAACACATCGTAAAAAAGGATGGATAAAAACAGGATCCATCTAGATTAGGCAGCAACACAACCCATTTATCGGCAAAAAATATGTATATACATACACATATATATGTACACACCCATATATATATATATATATATATATATATATATATATATATATATTATACACACAAAGATATCACACAGCATTGTATAATTGTATAATTGTTCAGCATTATATGTATATATATATATATATATATGTGTGTGTGTGTGTGTGTGTGTGTGTGTGTGTGTGTGTGTGTCATACATATATATATATATATATATATAATAAACTAATAAATTCCAAGGATAAGTACCGCACCATTCACACTACAGACAGCTGTGTATGCATATATTATTGTTTATATATTTTTATTTTTTGGTCATTTTTGGGGGGAGCCGGAATAGCTCAGTTGGTAGAGCGCCGGACTCGTAATCTTGGTGATCCTGGGGTTGCGGGTTCGAACCTCCGCCGGGGGCGTTTCGGTACAGGGGGATTTTTCCCTCGGAGTTAACATTGGTTCTGACTCCATTTCCCATACAGTCCTTCGAATGAGACTATAAACCGAGGTTCCGTGTGTGAACGCACGCATAACATCTTGCACACAAGTAAAATCCCATCACCGACTTTCGGAAGAGTAGGCCAGTTTGGCCGTTGGTATGGATGACACGTTACACATAGCATGCACCCTGCGTGAGAAATGGAAAGAATGAAGGAAGTAAGGAAAATGAGTGATCGATATTGAACGATACTGACTGGATGACACGGTAAACGACTGAATGAAGCGCCAGCTGGCAGCTCTTCAGTCGGCACTACCCAGGTAGGCAGCCCGTTGTGTAAACGAGTGTTGATTGTAAAGCGCTTAGAGCTTGGTCTCTAGCCGAGAATAGGCGCTATATAAGTATTCATTATTATTATTATTTTATTATTATTTCGCTCTCACCGTATCCGACCTTATGTGGTCGTTATCAGTGATGTTATGATTTGAAAAATAATTCTATGTAAAAAAAAATCGACAACAAATCCCATAAAACATCTCCTAAAATGTCATTCATAAAGACGTCTTAAATCAGAGATTGACACAAATTCTGTCTCTCCCTCCGCCCCCTCCCTTTCTCTGTCTTCCTCACTCACACTCACTCACTCTCTCTCTCTCTGTCTGTCTGTCTGTCTGTCTGTCTCTCTCTCTCTCTCTCTCTCTCTCTCACACACACACACACACACACACACACACATACACACACACACGCGCGCGCGCAAACACACAATTTTTAAACGACGCCTGCTTGCGCGAGCGCGCACACACACCAACCTAGCAACTGTCCAACACACCCTCACTCTAACTTACACAAGCAAGCTATGTATCTCTAATGAGTTCCGTTCAGATTTACTACTGAAACATTTGCAACGGTGTACATCGATACGCCTTAGCAAACATTTGGCAGCAACACGGAACGCTTATTGGGATGTAGAGAGATCAATCAACTGGCATGATACGCGAGGGAAAAAAAAACATTACTCATACTTATGTATCTTATAGCCCACAGTCCTCAGGGATCATCTCAGAGCTGTAACAATGTCCATATATTCATACTGTTAAACTCTTGGTAAAAAGTTCCCTAAAAGGGCATGGCATACATGCTTAAAAAAGGATGGATTAAAACAGTATCTATTTACACACAGACACAAACCCACACCTAACCATAGACACACACACCTAACCATAGACACACACACCTAGCTACAGACATACAAACCATCGCCTACATGTAAGCACACAATATATGCGCACCACAAGTCACCAGCCTGTTCGCATATGCATATCATAGCAAAAATGAACCCAGTTCTTATCGACAATTCATCACATCAAGTTCTGTTACTGAAATGTTTGCAGTGGCGTATCAACGATAGGCCTTTGCGTACATCTGGCAGCAACACGAGCCATTCATTTCAATGCAGAGTAGTAAATCAACTGGTATAAAAAGTCGACGAATTTCATAACTCACTTACAGTCCCACAGACCCTAGGGGGTCTTCTCAGGGGGTCTTCACAGTGTCTACATCAGTACTGTAAAAGACTGACAATCCCCCCAAAACATCAATACATGCTACGAAGGCATGGATTTAAAAAGGATCTATTTCACACACCACACACACACACACACACACACCACACGCAAAACACCTTCAAGCAAGCACGCAAACACGCACAACCCAACTCACCCACCCTTTTATATTTGCACATCCTAACGCATATGAACAAAGTTATGCATTTACAATCAAACTGGGTTCATTCGCAAACACACACACACAACACACACACACACACACACACACACACCACACACACACACACACACACACACAACACACACACATATATAGTGTCTTTCGCTCCCTGATACAGCCCTTGGCAGTCGGCTGGGCTGTAAGTAACATTACCATGTCCTTCGCTGGCTGCTTTGAGGTGCCGTTATTTCGTGGTTTGAGCTCTTTGTTGTGATGATACCACATAATTATGGAAATATATTTCCTTTCGATGCTGAATGAGGACTGACACACTTAGCGGTGTTCCATTAATAGTCCGAATCTGCGGACTGAAGTCCACTGTTCAAACAACAGAAATGATATAGTATCTGGGAGAGACTATGATTGCCCAGTATACTGTTAGTGAAGCATTTTACATTAACGTTTTAACGCACTTTTTCATTCCCGTTTTCATTCTTACACAACGGCTTCCACGTCTTACTTTCTTCTCCTTTTCTTCAACTCTTTGCAAAGTCATTGTTTCATAGTATAGTGTATGCAATGTCAATATGCAATATGATATTTGTGAAACGATAAGACACTGATTGGAGCACATTTCTCACTCTAATTCGTTAAGTATCACGTGAAGTACTCTATACTTCTCAGATGTGAATACCACGTAGAAGTGTGAGTTTTAAGATCTTGTACTGATAAGCTAAATAAATTGATCATCATTATTACAACGTGTGCACTTAACCAATAATTCTGTCTATCTTACATATTTAGAGCGAAGTCGACACTGTATTCTAACGATGCTTTCATGAGCGAAAGAGTGCATGCTCTGTAGAGACACTCTCACAAACGCACAGCACAATAGTGTCGCACATTCGCGGGTACACGTACAGACACACGCACGCATGCACCAACGCATACAGGGTGACTCCTCGTTTGGGTCTAGTTCTGAAGGCTTCGGTGTATGCGTAAATGTAGCTCCGCGCGCGCGCGCAGACAACTCGTGTAATTCCAACGGTTTCAACAAACTTAACACCTGCTGTTGCTATACTGCTGCAAAAAAAAAAAAAAAAACAAAAAAAAAAAACCGATAACAACGATACTAATAATGGTAACCACTAGAACTTACATCTACTGCCGCTACTAGACGATAGTAATGATATTAACCAAGTATACAAAATCATGAACTGAGTAAATGCAGGAATTGATTTTTTTAAAAACGATTAAGGATTTAAACAAAAGGAACTTGCTGATGATATACGTCATGAAAAGACAGGATGCTTGTGATAAAAAAAAACCGTATTGTAAGAAGTCCCTTTGACATAAATAACAGTGAGAAGGGGGGGGGGGGGGGGGGGGGGGAGGGGGGGTACAGGTGGTTGGAGAAGTCAATGACAGGAAGACGAGTATGTAGCATTGCGAACAGGGTGGATTAGTTCTTTGGGTGGAGGGGGAGGGGGGATGGGGGGGGATACGAGATGCCCTGTCAAAGGTGCCCCGGCGGCCGGTGTCGTATATGATACTGTCGCCGTGGAATTGTATCGCAGCGATAGCATTTCACGTGAAATATTGTTGCAGCGACAATATTTTCTGGAAAAATTTGTCGCACGACAACTTTTCACGACAAATGTCCTATAAAATGTTGTAGCTGTCCATAAAATACTGTCGCTCGAAATTTTGCGACAGGTTTTTGCGACAGGACACTGTGAAATGTTGTAGTCAGTGAATGCTGTCGCTTGCGACACATTTTCACGTGAAATCTTATTGCTAGAGTTAACATTTCCTGCGAAATACAGTCGCAGCGTTAAGATTTCAGAGCGGCGATTTTTTTCTGCAAAGTGAAAAAACGTCGCCGCGGTTGAGCATCAACATATCACAGAAAATAATACAGCCTGCCATGGAATAAAAAATTGTCGCAAGTGATTTTTTATCGTAAATGTTTTTGACGAAAGTCAAATTTCCATTCGTGTGTGTGTGTGTGTGTGTGTGTGTGTGTGTGTGTGTGTGTGTGTGTGTGTGTGCGTGCGTGCGTGCGTGCGTGCGCCGCGCGCGCGCGCGCGTGTGTGTGTTGTGTGTGTTGTTTGTGTGTGTGTGTTGTGAACGCGCGCGCCCTGTGTGTGTGTGTGTGTGTGTGTGTGTGTGTGTGTGTGTGTGTGTTGTGTGTGTGTGTGTGTGTGTGTGTGTGTGCTGTGAAATGTGAAGTTTTTATCAATATCGTAGGCCTAGGACATTCAGCACAGCGAAAGTAGGGGAAGATTGGGTAAGTTAGAACCCCTAAGAAATGCAGCCCTATCTCCTTCTCTAATTTTACTTCACTCAAGGTTAATTATTTGTAAAGTTTACCATAAGAGCTTCATATAGTACAGCCATCAAATGGCTATCTTTATTTCAAAAATGTCTATATAAGAAATCATAAAATTCTTAAAGAAAAGGAAGCCCACTTTAGACATCATTTCGGGTTAAATGGAGCGGTAAATATTGTGCCACGGGCCTATATTAACCGACATGCATTATTCATAAACCCAAACCAATATTGTTTGTCTGTTGGCCATATAAGATGTGTGAGCTTGTTCGATAATCCATTTAAAGGCACCTAAGGTCTCAACACATTCATAAACTAAACTTAAAGAGTAAATGATTATCCTTAATTGTCAGAACAGAAACACAAACATAATAGAGTCTAAAAGCTAATACAAGCCAAATCGCAGAACAGACAGTTTCAGTTGTCTTGCTTTAATTGCAGTGCTTCTAGGGCACTTAAACTCATGAATTTACAAACGAGTCAAAGTAACCCATTTTAGTCACAAGTAACCCAAAAGTTATCAGAGGCCATAATGCAGAGCTTCAGGCATCATTTGGCTTTGTTTTACTGCAGTCCTTTTAAGGCATTCAAAGCTCAAGGAAGCCGTGATTTGAAATTAATTAATATAGTATTTGGTTGAAAGTATCATACATTTCTCGTCTAAAACTTTTATCTAGTTTAATGAAATACACAACGCAGAAAAAATGCAGAACGTGACGTTCAAAATGGGTTTTCTTTCATTACGCTCGTTTTAAGGCACCTAAGGCCTAAATATAACCATGTTCAAAATGTGAAACATAACACATTTATATAAAGTATCTTTTGTTTTGGATGGCTTCTTTTAAAAAAAGACAAACGAATTAATGTTCGAAAACAAAAAGAAACATTCAAAGCACCGTCAATATTTGGATATGTTTCTTCTAAACAAGTAGATGCCACATACGCGCACGCGCGCGACGCACACACACACACACACACACACACACACACACACACACACACACACACACACACACACACACACACACACACACACACACACATCAGGCTCTATCAACAATTACTGCTCACTCAAAAAAAACAACCGCTATCAACTTCTAATGAAGTGGGTATAAACTGATCACAGTAGGCTTAATTGAGCTACTGGCCCAATTTAGCCCATCAGGGGGAGTTCACCTATCCATTTTGACCATGGTCTCTAAAAATCCTCTTCCATGACAGCACATCAAAATATTACTCTGATTTTTGTTTCAGGGGCGTTTATAATATTTTTTTTTTGTATGTTAGAATTCGTTGAAACAGAAAGCAAACAATTCCTATTATTTTAGCCATGTCTTTGATTTAACAGAACCATAGAGGTAAAGAATTAGTACAAAATGTTTCCAATGCTTACTGTTGGTATCCTTTCCCGCGACCAGCCATGGATTTCTAGCAGAGGAAGTTATGCATGCTGAGCACACAAAAGATCTTAACTTATCTCATCATAGTTTTCTCAAATTAACATCAGCCCAATTTATCTACTGGCCCGCATTAACCAGTCTTCCCTTACAGGGTAACAAACGAAAGTAACTAACCTTTCAAGTAGGTCCCACATTTCTGGACAAGACACATTGCTTCTAACTGAAGGCTATAAACATCTTTCATTGGAGAATTGTTTATTGCAGCCTAGTTGGTTGTACTTTTTTACAAGTGGTCCATTTCTTCGTACTTTTAAAAGAGTGAGTAGAGCTCTCTGCATTAATCATTTTTACTTACTCTTTCATAGAAAGGGAAACTGTGTAGGGCCCTTTTAAATGAGTCACAATTAGCCCTTTGTGAATCATCATCATCATCATCATCATCATCATCATCATCATCATCATCATCATCACAAATAACAAGATGCTTTGCCGTCTGTGATTTTAAGGTCAGCCAGCACACACACACACACACACACACACACACACACACACACACACACACACACACACACACACACACACACCGTCGCGCTCTCTCCACATACACGCACACATGCTTGCACGTCCAGAGAGAGAGAGAGAGAGAGAGAGAGAGAGAGAGGGGCGGGGAAGGGGGCGGGAAAGGCAGAGACCAACTGACAGACAGTTTGATGGACAGAGTGAAACTAAAGAGAGTCAAACAGATAGAGGGAGGGCGATACACAGAGAGAATGAGCGAGAAAAACAAATAGAGACAGAAAGATAGACCGACAGTCAAGCAGACACAAATGAAATCATAGACAGAAAGACAATGGGGCAACTGATACGTAAAACCATGAGAGAGGGAGGTGGAGGTAGAGTTGGGGCAGAGACCGAACATGTCTTCGATGTCGTTTTTTTGTTGTTGTTGTTGTTTTTTTTGGGGTTTTTTTTTTTGTTTGTTTACGGGAAATGCTGTCTCAGAGCGACAACTTTTCTACGGCAGCAATTGTTTACATGAAATGCTGTCGCTGCGACATGATTTTATTTTTAGGCAACGACACAATTTTATGGACATTTCTCGTGAAATCCTGTCGCGCTACCAATTTTTATTAAATTAAGTCGCTCAGCGATAATTTTTCATGAACCAGCTGTAATATTTCCCCGGAAATACTGTCGCTGCGACACGATTTTATGAGCGACAGTATTATATACGACACCGGCGACTTTAAAGAAGCGGAGGACTTTCGGTGCTGTCCGTCCCTACAGCAACGTCTTCAAAGCCGCCAACAGAGCGCCAGCACGCCTCGTTGATCATCCTGTTATCACCATCAGGGACTTACTTACGCCGTCACAGCCTAGAGCAGTCAACAGCCGACTGCTTGGCGGTCCTTTTTAAGTACTCAGCATCATACCACTGCTTCACTGTAAGCTAGACGTGAAAGAATGCAACTGGTGCTTCACACACACACACACACACACACACACACACACACACACACACACACACCACAACACACACAGAGCAAAAAGAAAGGAGAAAAGGTGGCGGTGCCTAGCCGTTCTCAGTTTTCCTGCTCGTCAAACGGAGTATGAGGTAACGTTGGCGGTGACTTCAAAGACGGCTCACACTCTTCGGGGAGAGGCAGCAGGAGTAAAAATGGAGATGGGGCGTGGGGAAGGGTGGGGATGGGGTAGCGGGGAGTTATGGGTGTGATGGGAGGTAAGGGTGGCCCCTGGTGGTCGTTCAATACTGCGCTTCTTGTATGCTGGAACCAGTTGTGTGTGTGTGTGTGTGTGTGTGTGTGTGTGTGTGTGTGTGTGTGTGTGTGTGTGTGTGCGAACGCGCGTGCGAGTGCGAGCGTGTGTGCGTACGCGAGCGTGGTAAGCACAGATAGGGTGATGTGGGAGTGTAGTGGGATAGGGTGGTGTGGGAGTGTAGTGGGATAGGGTGGTGTGGGACTGTAGTGGGATAGGGTAGTGTGGGAGTGTGGTGGGATAGGGTGGTGTGGGAGTGTAGTGGGATAGGGTGGTGTGGGAGTGTAGTGGGATAGGGTGGTGTGGGAGTGTAGTGGGACTGGGGGAGGGATTCTTTGTGTGTGCTCCCTACCTTCCAACTTTAACCACACACACACACACACACACACACACACACACACACACACACACACACACACACACACACATTATCGAATATATCTCAAACATTTCCATATTCTACCCCACCCTAGCTCTGATGCCCTCCTTCCCCCCCCCCCTCCCCCCCTCCATTCACGACATTCAACCTCCCCTCCTCCCAAGCTTTCCCAAAGCCCGAATGCTCATTCTCCTCTCTTCTTCCCTCCCCTCTGTTTTCTTCATGCCCCCCCCCCTCTCTCTCTCTCTCTCTCTCTCTCTCTCTCTCTGGCTAATTTCAACCCTTCTGCCCTAACTTCAATACAATATACTGATTCCTGTTAACAACAATTCAACAAGTTACTTATATTTCTCGTGTTCAGTTTCTTTTTGTTCACTCCGATGCAAAAGTCACCTTGTCGAGGTTAAACTATAATTCCCGACAAAAAGGAGAGGCTACAGTGGTTTACAACCTTCCTCTCTGACGACCACAGTAGCAAGGCAGAGAGGAAGGTTGAAAACCATTCTAGCCTCTCCATTTTTCTGGCTGCTGATGAAGCCCTGGGGGCGAACATTTGAGAAAGAAAGAACGCATGCGGAAGAGACACAAGGGTGGACTGATTGCTTTGAACTATTCTACCTTTATGGGGATCATCACTATCACCCTGTTGTTGCTAGGTGCGGTGCCAGAAATCTGGGGGTTCTCTCCAAACAATATATATATATATATATTATATATATATATATACAATAAACTAATAAATTCCAAGGATAAGTACCGAGCACCATTCCAGCAACTTCCAGAGCAGCTTGGTGTTGCAATGACTGCAAGAAATATTCAATTATAAACAAAGCTTGCTCTTATGTCTTAGATTGAAGAAATAGGGGGAGATAAGCATTCATATCTGCAGTGGTAGATCATTCTGCCTAACTAACAGTATGTGCTTGAGTGGGTGAATGGGGAAAAATAAAATAAATGCTTCTCAAAATGAGCCTTCAGCAAGCTTATAGTCTCCAAGTAGGAGACGATCTCCAATGGGGAGGAAAGTCACTAACATATAACTCCTGGTCAGATACCGATATTTCGAAACCTGTGCTCTGGAAGTTGCTGGAATGGTGCTCGGTACTTATCCTTGGAATTTATTAGTTTATTGTAATTTAGTCCCTTGCGGATTCATTCCAAGAACTGGCCCTCAGCACTTGTGTCTTAAGAGGTTATCTTTTTATATTTTCTACTTTTCACAAGAAAATGTAGCTTGTTTTGCTCTTTCATGATTTTCTTTTGCTTCTTAGGTGGCACCTTTGGATGTTTTTTTTTAAAACTCAACAAACATACTACGGTATTGCACACCAGCCTTTTCTGGGATAGCATTCTTCTTAAAACCGAAAAGGCAGAGGAGTCAAATTACCACTTTCCGCGGTCACTGAGGAGAAACAATCAGGTTTCGAAATATCGGTATCTGACCAGGAGTTATATGTTAGTGGGTTTCCTCCCCATTGGAGATCGTCTCCTACTTGGAGACTATAAGCTTGCTGAAGGCTCATTTTGAGAAGCATTTATTTTATTTTTCCCCATTCACCCATTCAAGCACATACTGTTAGTTAGGCAGAATGATCTACCACTGCAGATATGAATGCTTATCTCCCCCTATTTCTTCAATCTAAGACATAAGAGCAAGCTTTGTTTATAATTGAATATATATATATATATATATATATATATATTTGTTAAAAAATATTTTTTAAAAATGAAGTATTAAAATCTACAAGCTTGTTTCTAGCGTTGCTATCCTCAGGATGTCTTTTGGGGCGCGCCAACGATCTTTTATGGCGTGCGGGACCCGATTTCAACTCTGTGTGTGCAGGCGGATCTCATTTGCTGCACGTGCGGCCTGTGGTTCTTATTGGGGCCTGTTCAGATGGAATGTGCTAGCAAAGATTTCCACTTGTGCCTGCAATTGTTTACAATTTCTACTTTTGTGTTCAGAGTTGCTAAGTGTGGTTTGCATAATATTAACCATTTTTCTGTGGAGCATAGATTGCATCTTTTTGAGATATTGTTGTATGGTGTTGCTCTTTTTATGATTTTCCATGATATGTTGTAATCTATTTTTTTTATCTTTGAGTCGCCAAATGTATTTACTCAGCTCTGTTTGATTTTTGTATTTTTCATTTTTGAATGACTGTTTGTGGTTTGCGTATCTGGTTTTGAAAGTGTTTTCAGTAATCCCTATATATGTTTCTTTTTCATTTTCTGATGTTACCGTAGCTTGGTATACAATGTTGCTGTGAAGACATTTATTGCTTAGGGGGCACTGTTCTTTTTTAGTGCAGTTGCAAGATGTCCTTTCGGCACCCTTCTCTTTTATGTTGCTTTTCATTTTGTTAGATGAGTCAATCATGTTTTTGAGGTTGGGCATACATGAGTATGATAGTTTAACGGTGTTTTTGTTGAATATTTTGGACAGTTTGTGTTCTTTTGGGAATGATGTTGCCAAGATTTTAAAGAATTCTTTTCCTACATTTGTTTTTACTTGTCCATCGTATGGTGGGTTGTACCATATGATCTTTCTTTTCCTATTTTTCTTATTTCTGTTCGTGCTGTTGTCTGGACTGTATTGTAGTTTGTAATTGTAACCACTTTTTTGTAATGCTTCTTGATATTCTGTTGCTGCATCATTGAATGCGTTTTCATTGCATGACAGGTTGGATAGTCTCTTGTTTATACCATTGGGTATTGTTTTTAGTATAGATGGTGGGTGGTTGCTTTTGATGTTTACGTAGACTGGTATGTCATTGGGTTTTTTGTATGGTTTGTACACATGGTCATTGAGGTCTAATGTTATGTCTAGGTAATTCACTACTTTTTTGTTTGCTTCTATTGTGATTTTTAAGTTGTGGTTTTTAAAGATTTTACATAATTCTTTTTTCTTGTTTTCAATGGTTCTTGGATTATTGTTTAATGCAGCGAGGCCGTCATCTCTGTATAAACCGGCCTGTTTTCCAAGTTGTTTTTGGATGTTGGATAGCATGAATAGTCCGACTAGTTCACATGTTTCGGCACCATCATACGATCCCATCATACAATGATGCAGCAACAGAATATCAAGAAGCATTACAAAAAAGTGGTTACAATTACAAACTACAATACAGTCCAGACAACAGCACGAACAGAAATAAGAAAAATAGGAAAAGAAAGATCATATGGTACAACCCACCATACGATGGACAAGTAAAAACAAATGTAGGAAAAGAATTCTTTAAAATCTTGGCAACATCATTCCCAAAAGAACACAAACTGTCCAAAATATTCAACAAAAAACACCGTTAAACTATCATACTCATGTATGCCCAACCTCAAAAACATGATTGACTCATCTAACAAAATGAAAAGCAACATAAAAGAGAAGGGTGCCGAAAGGACATCTTGCAACTGCACTAAAAAAGAACAGTGCCCCCTAAGCAATAAATGTCTTCACAGCAACATTGTATACCAAGCTACGGTAACATCAGAAAATGAAAAAGAAACATATATAGGGATTACTGAAAACACTTTCAAAACCAGATACGCAAACCACAAACAGTCATTCAAAAATGAAAAATACAAAAATCAAACAGAGCTGAGTAAATACATTTGGCGACTCAAAGATGAAAAAATAGATTACAACATATCATGGAAAATCATAAAAAGAGCAACACCATACAACAATATCTCAAAAAGATGCAATCTATGCTCCACAGAAAAATGGTTAATATTATGCAAACCACACTTAGCAACTCTGAACACAAAAGTAGAAATTGTAAACAATTGCAGGCACAAGTGGAAATCTTTGCTAGCACATTCCATCTGAACAGGCCCCAGTAAGAACCACAGGCCGCACGTGCAGCAAATGAGATCCGCCTGCACACACAGAGTTGAAATCGGGTCCCGCACGCCATAAAAGATCGTTGGCGCGCCCCAAAAGACATCCTGAGGATAGCAACGCTAGAAACAAGCTTGTAGATTTTAATACTTCATTTTTAAAAAATATTTTTTAACAGATGTTGCTCCCCAAGGGGTTGAGCACCTTCAGAGTTTTTAAGGACTTTTTTATATTGTTCATAATAATCGCTCCTCACGTTGAGCACTGTGGTCTGACAAAATCTAAAATGGAGAAAATCAACTTCAGGCAATCCACTAAAAACATACCATTTTCAAACCCACAAACGTACACTAAAAAACTGATAGAACAAACCAAGAAATTTGTGCGCAACATGAGATGGAAGGCGTTCTTCTTCCTAAACCCAAATGCAAAGAATGAAGACAAAAATACATATGGATTCAAATCATGGCGATCACCTCCGACAATAGATGAAATGAAACCTTTTGAAGACAAAATGAAGGGACTGATAGCCAATATTAAATTCAAAAAATCAAATAACAACTTTCAAACATCACTAGCAAATGATATAAAACAAATCCAAAATGATAAAAAGATATTCGTAAAGGCTGACAAAACGAGCAATTTTTACAAAATGGAACCAAACGAATACTCTCAACTCTTAAACAAAAACATCCAGAAAAACTACAAGAAAGCTGATAAAACTACACATAGCAACATCCGCAAAAAAGAAAAAGAGCTTGCACACCGCATGGAGTTAAGTGATAGGGTAGAGGCAACAGCAACAAAAGAAGCCTTCATAACGCTTAAAGACCACAAGCCTAACTTCCAAAACAACCCAACATGCAGATTAATAAACCCATCTAAATCTGAACTGGGCAAAATAAGCAAGAGAATTTTGGAAAAGGCTATAGAAGATATAAAATCAAACACCGAATACAACCTTTGGAAAAACAGCTATGAAGTCATACAATGGTTTAAGAAACTCAACAAACAGAGAAATACAATGTTCATCACATGTGACATAGTAGACTTCTATCCATCCATAGATGAAGAACTACTCAACAAAGCTTTGAAATTTGCCAACAAATACACAAATATAACAGAGTCAGAAATGGAGATTATTTTCGACACCAAAAAAACCTTACTCCATAGCAGAAATGAAACTTGGATTAAAACAACGAGCAAAAACTCCACATTTGATGTAGCCATGGGATCGTATGATGGTGCCGAAACATGTGAACTAGTCGGACTATTCATGCTATCCAACATCCAAAAACAACTTGGAAAACAGGCCGGTTTATACAGAGATGACGGCCTCGCTGCATTAAACAATAATCCAAGAACCATTGAAAACAAGAAAAAAGAATTATGTAAAATCTTTAAAAACCACAACTTAAAAATCACAATTGAGGCAAACAAAAAAGTAGTGAATTACCTAGACATAACATTAGACCTCAATGACCATGTGTACAAACCATACAAAAAACCCAATGACATACCAGTCTACGTAAACATCAAAAGCAACCACCCACCATCTATACTAAAAACAATACCCAATGGTATAAACAAGAGACTATCCAACCTGTCATGCAATGAAAACGCATTCAATGATGCAGCAACAGAATATCAAGAAGCATTACAAAAAAGTGGTTACAATTACAAACTACAATACAGTCCAGACAACAGCACGAACAGAAATAAGAAAAATAGGAAAAGAAAGATCATATGGTACAACCCACCATACGATGGACAAGTAAAAACAAATGTAGGAAAAGAATTCTTTAAAATCTTGGCAACATCATTCCCAAAAGAACACAAACTGTCCAAAATATTCAACAAAAACACCGTTAAACTATCATACTCATGTATGCCCAACCTCAAAAACATGATTGACTCATCTAACAAAATGAAAAGCAACATAAAAGAGAAGGGTGCCGAAAGGACATCTTGCAACTGCACTAAAAAAGAACAGTGCCCCCTAAGCAATAAATGTCTTCACAGCAACATTGTATACCAAGCTACGGTAACATCAGAAAATGAAAAAGAAACATATATAGGGATTACTGAAAACACTTTCAAAACCAGATACGCAAACCACAAACAGTCATTCAAAAATGAAAAATACAAAAATCAAACAGAGCTGAGTAAATACATTTGGAGACTCAAAGATAAAAAAATAGATTACAACATATCATGGAAAATCATAAAAAGAGCAACACCATACAACAATATCTCAAAAAGATGCAATCTATGCTCCACAGAAAAATGGTTAATATTATGCAAACCACACTTAGCAACTCTGAACACAAAAGTAGAAATTGTAAACAATTGCAGGCACAAGTGGAAATCTTTGCTAGCACATTCCATCTGAACAGGCCCCAATAAGAACCACAGGCCGCACGTGCAGCAAATGAGATCCGCCTGCACACACAGAGTTGAAATCGGGTCCCGCACGCCATAAAAGCTCGTTGGCGCGCCCCAAAAGACATCCTGAGGATAGCAACGCTAGAAACAAGCTTGTAGATTTTAA
Source organism: Conus canariensis (assembly GCA_033310375.1). Taxonomy (NCBI): domain Eukaryota; kingdom Metazoa; phylum Mollusca; class Gastropoda; order Neogastropoda; family Conidae; genus Conus; species Conus canariensis. The sequence continues at coordinate 37,058,373 of CM065724.1, forward strand.
TACTTCATTTTAAAAAAAATATTTTTTAACAGATGTTGCTCCCCAAGGGGTTGAGCACCTTCAGAGTTTTTAAGGACTTTTTTATATTGTTCATATATATATATATATATACACACACACACACACACACACACACACACACACACACACACAACACACACACACACACAATAAACTAATAAATTCCAAGGATAAGTAACCGAGCACCATTCCAGCAACTTACAGAGCAGCTTGGTGTTACAATGACTGCAAGAAATATTCAATTATAAACAAAGCTTGCTCTTATGTCTTAGATTGAAAAAAAAGGGGGAGATAAGCTTTCATATCTGCAGTGGTAGATCATTCTGCCTAACTAACAGTATGTGCTTGAGTGGGTGAATGGGAAATAATAAATGCTTCACAAAATGAGCCTTCCTATTTCTTCAATCTAAGACATAAGAGCAAGCTTTGTTTATAATTCTATATATATATATATATATATATATATATATATATATATCAGTACTAAATTGTTCAACATATAGGCTATATATACATCAGATACACACACACACACACACACACACACACACACACACACACACAATATATATATATATATAACATATACATATATATACATAAATATATATACGTTTTCTTTATCTTCAATTTTTTTCTCTAAAAGTTTAAATCTTTGCCAAGTCATTACTATAATGACTGAAGAATTGTTAGCCTGCACTTATTTTTCCCCCACTACTTATTTGTTCAGCATTATATATACCCTCCATACTGAAAACAATACCCAAAAGCATAAATAAAAGACTATCCAATTTGTCTTGTAACGAAACAGTATTCAACAACGCTACAGCTGAATACCAAGAGGCGTTACATACAAGTGGCTACAATTACAAACTAAGATACGATCCAGACAATGATACAAAAAGATGCAGAAAGAACAGGAAAAGGAATATCATATGGTACAATCCCCCATATGATGCAAGAGTTAAAACAAATGTAGGGAAAGAATTCTTTAAAATCTTGACATCATCTTTCCCAAAAGACCATAAATTATTCAAGATATTCAACAAAAACAACATCAAATTATCATATTCATGTATGCCGAACCTTAAAAATGCCATCGATTCAGCAAACAAAATGAAAAGCAGCACAGAAAAAAAGGAGGGTAACGAAAGGAAATCTTGTAACTGTACCAAAAAAGAACAGTGCCCCCTAAGCAACAAATGCCTTTATAACAACATTGTGTACCAAGCCACTGTAACATCAGAGAACGCAAAAGAAACATATGTAGGTATCACGGAAAACCAATTCAAAACTAGATATGCAAACCATAAACAATCATTCAACAAAGAAAGATACAAAAACCAAACAGAATTGAGTAAATACATTTGGAAACTTAAAGAAAAAAACATAGACTACAACATATCTTGGAAAATTTTAAAAAGAGCAGCATCATACAACAACATTTCAAAAAAATGCAATCTATGCCTAACAGAGAAATACATTATACTATGTAAACCACAGTTGGCAACTCTAAATGTTAGAACAGAAATGGTTAACAATTGCAGACACAGATGGAAGTTCCTATCAGCGAAAAAAACCAACACCTGAGAAACACATGTAGCACGGGAAAAAAACAACAGCAAACCAGCTAGCTATATATATACGTGGCACTGGCAACACAAGCTCATCACATCCTGACGACCGCACAGCGTGAAACAAATTTGTAGATGTTTTTAGAAGCTTGATTTTAACTTGCTTTTAATGTAACAATATATATATATATATATATATATATATATATATATATATATATACAGATGTTGCTCCCCAAGGGGTTGAGCACCTTCAGATTTTTTAAGGACTTTTTTATATTGTTCATAATATATATATATATATATATATATATATATAATATATATATATATAGTGGTCGGTCAAAAGAAAAGTATTTGAAAAACAAATTGTCAAAGACAGATACAGATGAAGGCAGAGGGCTGAAGATGGATTTGTGAGAACAAGTACATATTCACCAATCACTGATATTGTGTGGGATCTATTGAATTCCGTGACACAGGCAGCAGACTGTATTTGCATCCGGCTAGAATCGACTTTTGTCTCCAGGAAGATTTTCATGGGATACGTCGGCGTTCGTAGGGATTTTCCACTCATGGAAAGACCCTTCTTACTACTTTCAATACCTCACGGCCACGGAAGAAAATTACAACTTCGATCCTTCATAACTATAGGTTCATCACTATATACTCTTATTGCTGTCATCTTGAGTTTGCAGACAACAATATATAAACGTACAGAGTCGCTGCTAGGAAATACTTGACATACAGTGATACATTGATTTTTATTTGAGATTAGAATGAATGTCCCATGCATTCAAAACTCCTGTGTTTGGACACACAGATGAGGTCTGGGACATTGAAGAAGTCAATGCGTTTTTCAGTTCAAAATGTCATTTCCCATACCAAAAAAAAAGTCTTCACAGAACAAGGAAACAAGAGGCATGGTCGTGGTCGTAATGCGTTTACATGTAAAGAAGCGCTTCATTTGAATTAATTCACCATGGATTCCAAGCCGGTTACAAACATGTCAACGACACACATAAACAATTTTTGTGTAGACAAACTCGGGTATGGCGAACCAAACGAACATCGACAGACTGTCCTGAGGTCACACAAGCAAGGCTAGTCAATAGTTCAGTCACGCTTTGCCAAGATTGCGGTACAACGAAAACGAATGTAGAGCATTACCAGATGATCTTGTTCTCTTACATGTGCTTCCCCATAACGCCACAGAGATGTATAATCAGATACGGCGTCCATCCGCCCGAAAAGCTTTCATACTCGTGGGAGAGGAGAGCGTTGACCCGGGGGATAACGTTAGCAAATTAATCCCCACAGGTGAGGTCATGAAGTCATCACAGACTGCCAGCAGTGTTAATTTTCTCTCCCAAACAGCACGTTCAAAGCAGCATTATCGGATGATGGGTGGGGTGGGTCGGGGTGGGGCTGCAGTTTCAAAGCTGCTTTACGAGATTAGGTAGCACAGTAAAAATCAATGTTTATATAACCCATAAACTGATGTCCATTCTGATTAGCTGCGAAACTAACGATTTTTACACGAAATACACTACAATTCTCTCTCTCTCTCTCTCTCTCTCTCTCTCTCTCTCTCTCTCTCTCGTGTGTGTGTGTGTGTGTGTGTGTGTGTGTGTGTGTGTGTGTGTGTGTGTGTGTGTGTGACAGACAGACACGAGAGAGAGAGAGAGAGAGAGAGAGAGACGAGAGAGAGAGAGAGAGAAGAGAGAGAGAGAGAGACTTGCGCTCGTGCATACCCACGCGCATGCGCATACACGCGCTTACTTTGGCCTTGGAGGGAAGAGGTACTGAGAGTTTACCGACGGCCAAATAGCCAGTTTTTCACCTGCACGTACCGGTTTTGTTGAAATTTTCTGCTGTGAATTAACATCTCTAACCTATGTTTTTCTTTCTTGGATTATTAGTTTGTTTTGTTCTTCCAGCAACGTAGCTGTACTTGCGTCAGTCTCAAAGAGGCATCGTTTGAACTGGTATGGAAAGACAAATCTCCATAACTGGCCGTTGCAATATTGCTTTGTTGGTGCTTAGAAGACTAAATTTTGTTCACACAACTGGTATATTGATTTCCTTGCCCTGCACTCGTAGTTCTTTTAATGAAGCTGAAAAAAAATCCTGAACCAATGCTCAGGGGTACGTAATTATGTGGGATGTACGCATGAAACGGACCGTAGCTATGTTAGAAAAATGTAGATCCTAGGCTAAATATAACAACCATCCTCATCAACAACAAGAACAACAACGACAACGACGACAAAAAATAAACTATGATAACAATAATGATAATGATAATAATTATAATAATAATGATGATGATAATAGTTACAACAACAACAACACTAATAACAATAACAACATCACCACCACCACCAACAACAATGAGGATAATGATAATAACAACAACAACAATAATATTGTAATGATAATGATAATAATTATAATAATAATAATAATACGTAAAACAAGAACAACGATAGTACTACTACTACTACTGCTACTACTACTACCACAACTACTACTACTACAACTACTACTACTATAACAAATAACGATAATGATGCTGATGATGATGATAATAACAACAATAATATTATTAATGATGGTAATAATCAGTAGAAGAAGAAAAACAACAACAATAATGATAATGATGATAATAATGATAATGATGTGGAACTGAACCAAAAGAGTCTGTGTTATTAATCATATCATTTTGTGGGCAAAATGTTATAAGTATAGCGCGGAAAACAAAAGCACTGTCTTCGCTTTCAAATCATTTTGATCAACAATAAATATGAGAAGAAAATACATATCAGAAGCAACCAATTCAATGTAAACAACACCTAAATTCATTAAAAGACGCCGTCCTTGTCCATCTGTCTGCCTGACGGCCGATCAGCTGCTGTCTGTCTCTCTCCTTCCTCTGTCCCTCTCTCTTTCTCTCTCTCCTCTGTCTCTCACCTTTCTCTCTTTTCTCTCTCTCTCTCTCTCTCTCTCTCTCTCTCTCTCTTCTCTCTCTCTCTCTCTCTCTCTCTCTCTCTCTGTGGGTGTGTGTGTGTAAAACAAAATGAAAAACCGAAAATGATTATATTTTTTGTTTAATATATGCTGTTTCCTTTGTATGTACAAAACATGATCAGAGTGAGTGTGCCAGTTCACCACACATTAGAACATCAACAAACCCAGACACTTTGTATCAAACGCCAAAATACTAAAATCTGCAACACTGTGTCCATTTGTAAGAGAACATACAGACTATGCATGGTGTGTAAGAGTCTGTTGGAAAAAAAAAAAAAAAAAAAAAAAAAAAAAAAAAACCTTAGTTGTGGAAATTGTTTGTTTGTTTTTTTTTTCTTCGCTTTTTGTTTTTTTGGCAGATGAAGAGGACAGTGTGAAGCACCAAAAAATGAAGAGGTGGATTTTGGCCTTAGGGAAAAAAAAAAAAAAAAAAAAAATCACCGCCTTAGGTGCTCCATTGATCCGATAACTGATGCCACAAAAAAAAAAAAAAAGATAATGATGATGATAATAATAACAATAAAGTAATAATAATAATAACAGCAGCAGCAGCAACAACAACAACGACAATCATAATAATGACATGTAACAACGTTCTGCTTTACCATTAGCCTTTAGCAACCGGTCAATGGCCTACATGAACATAACACACAGGCAGTTAAGCGTGGTGGTAACAGCTCAGGCATATGGAAGCAGAGACAGACTTGCTAAGTGACAGCTCCAAACCTGTAGGTGTGAACCAAACTAGTCCATGAATGGAAGTGATCATAATTATCCCCCCTTAATCACATTTTCCAGAGGTCTAACTTAATTTGATCGTCCTCTCACTTTTCAGATCATATTAGCCTCATAATTGTGGTCACGTACGTCACCATAGATCACTTCATTGGAGCGGAGTTACTGGCAGCGAATTATCACCGCCCCTGTCTGTAGATACTATGGTATGTCAATGAACTCAAGCCTGCACGATCTGGACTCTGCGGATCCATGCTGTCTGCGACCAGAGAGGACATTATTTCCATAATTGGTCGAGGAAGGAGAACGCAGCACTTCCACTTCCATCATACAAAGGCAGTTTATCAAAGAACACACACACACACACACCTCTCTCTCTCTCCTCTCTCTCTCCTCTCTCTCTCTCTGAGTATATATATATTATATATATATATATATATATATTGTGTGTGTGTGTGTGTGTGTTGTGTGTGTGTGTGTGGTGTGTGTGGTGTGTGTGTGTGTGTGTGTGTGTGTGAGGTGGAGAGAGAGAGAGAGAGAAAGAGAAAGAGAGAGAGAGAGAGTATGCGTGTGGATGTATGCCGTGTGCACCCTTTTAGAATTGCAACGTGACGTCAAGAATAAAAAGTACATGTGAAACAAAGAAACAAGCAAAACAAATCAAAGGTAAAGGAAGCTACGACAGGGAATGGGTGTGGAGTCACCGTGAGGGCAATGGCGTGGTGGAAGGCAGGGAAATGCAGTAAGGTGGTTATGGTCTGGACAAAGACCTGCATCTTTCACGATTCAGTGTCTGGTTAGTGTGTGGCTGGATGGTTCGTATGGAGAATCCGTGAGATCGCCAGTACAGTTCACAAACCTATCTGGCAGCAACAAATTCAGTGAAGGGGAGCGAACTAACCTTTACTGCATACCTTCACTGGTATGGGGTATCAGTGTACGGATAGGAAGAAATAAGGTTTGATGTGACACAGAGTAGGGTGTGGACTGCTATCGACCACACCCACTGGAACTTAAGAAGACAAGCTGGATAGTTCGACATATCATCAAAAGCATAACGTTAGTTGACAACTGGAGCAACATCAACCATGGTGACTTCATCTAGCACAATAAATTCTGTTCGTCTTTCCCAACTTTGTCCTGTAAACTTTCGGCTGTTAGCCTTACATTCATCACAGACTAATATCAGTTAGCATTTCAAAGATCTCTCTCTCTCTCTCTCTCTCTCTCTCTCTCTCTGGAAGTCCGTCCAGCCATGAACTGTCAGATTTTCAGTCGAGCTCCGTTTCATAGCCTCCAGCAACTACTACAGCATTGTGGGCGATGGAGACAATGACTAGTGGCGTTCACGCGAATCAGACATTGATCCTTGCTTTCAAAGCAACCGGCCGAACTGGAGGACATGTAGAGTTCATTCGCGATGTCTGACCTTCCCTGTCTACTAGGCTGACTGTCGACAGATGGAGGCGGGAGATGGGGTCACTGTCTGCGTTAACTGCCTTGCCTCTTTGCTGTCGTCTTTCAAACCATTGCTCGATTTTCACCATTACTGTAATTAAACATGCCTTGCGGTCACTAGTTATATCAACCTTCTTTAAACAGTTACGGTGTTTGGCTGTACAACTGATGATTGGGTTTATCCCACTTGTGGCGTCAGGGTTTTTTTATGGCTTGAAACTCAGTTCTGTGCATGCAACAGCACACTGTTAACTTAGGGGACGGTTAAGGCAGCATAAAGAGAGAGTTGGAATCTCCCATCCATGCTCCTGTACCCTAGGCATAGCCGCTGCAACAGTTCACTGCCCCTGTGGCCATTCCTATGTGGGGTCTTAGCCTTTACAACTTGGACTGGTTTGCATCCAAAATCAAAAGTTGTCTGGAGGACTGCATACATGTATTATATTTGTGCTTATGTATGTTTCATTGAAAAAGTCGTCCTGGATCAGTTCCAATCAAGATATTGTTGACCTTGCTTGCTTTGTTAATACACACACACACACACATACACACACACACACACACACACACACACACACACACACACACACCACGCGCGCGCCGCGCGCGCACACCACACACACACACACATTATATATATATATATATAGAGAGAGAGAGAGAGAGAGAGAGAGAGAGAGAGGCTGACTGTTATTTATTCAACATTCCCGCCATTGAGCAGTTAGGTCAACACTGTTGTCAGCTTGTCTTAATTTCATTCTCTGACTGACTGCAACAGTTCCATGTAATTTTTAGAATAGTATATCTAAGAAAATTAGCTTTTTTTTATTCTGTGTGTGATAGCTGTCGCTTTGCTTTTTGTCTTATGTTTGTATATCTGTTTTGCCTTGG
>CM065724.1:37078581-37083581 GCA_033310375.1 Conus canariensis
TTTTCCTGTACATATTTAATCAGAAAGGTGGCAGAAGGGACCAACAGCAAAAAGACTAGGTAACATAGGCAGTGTCTCATTTAACAGGTGAGCTTGTACGACCTGATAATAACAATATACCGCTTGCTTTAGAACTGCCGTCAGCTAGGATCAATGACATTGAAATATTGCCAATACGATGACGTAAAAGATGAGGATAAAAAAAACCACTGATGAACACTGAGGAAAACAAAGATAGCGCTTTTACTGTGAACATTCTCTCCTACCATTTTTCTGCTTAGAACTTCCTCTTCTCCCTGCTTTTCCTTCAGCCTTAATCATCATCACTCCTTCTTCTTCTGTCTTTAGCACCAGAGAACAAACGCAGTGGAATGAAATCCAGTGTATTGTTTTTAAGCGTAACAGCCCAACGATCATTACAGGGCTGACAGCAAGATGAATGGTGCTCACAGGTCGGGGTCAGTCTGCGTGGCTTGCTCTACTAATCTGTTGCAGATGGGTATGTCCCTCTCCCATCCCTCCCCCTCCCCTCTCTCCTCCTTCACTCTGTCTCTGTCTGTGTCTCTCTCTGTCTGTCTGTCTCTCTCTCTCTCTCTTTCTTTATATGTGTGTGAACCCTGTGTTGTGTGTGTGTGTGTGTGTGTGTGTGTGTGTGTGTGTGTGTGTGTGTGTGTGTGTGTACCTCTTTTGTATCCTCCTCCTCCTTCCTTCTCCTCCTCCTCCTCATCATCATCATCATCATCATCTTCATAACAATCTTGTATTTGTGTAAGCTCTTTACATTTAGAACATCAAGATCAATCATCAAGATCATTCGATTTGCATCGAGCGTCTTGATTTTTGTCGACAGCATGAGATAAAACATTACAGGAAAGAAGAGAGAAAGAGAAAGAGTAGCGGTACAAGAAAAGGAGGCAAAGGAGGAGGAGGAAAGAAGAAGACGAAGGAGGAGAAAAGAAAAGGAGGAAGAATAGGTCCATGGACGGTAAGAGAAGAGGAAGAAGAAGAGAGGAGGAGAGGAGGAGGGGAAGAAGAGAAAGAAGAAGAAGACAACGACGACGACGACGCACACGACGACGACGACACAGAAGAAGAAGAGAAGAAGAAGTAGAACAAGAACAGGAACAAAAACAAGAAGAAGGAGATGCTGATGCTGATGCTGAAGATGACGATGATGATGATAATGAAAGAGGAAGAGGAGGAGGAGGAGAGAAGGAGGAGGAGGAGGAGGAGAACATTCGGAACAGGAAGAAGGAAAAGAAACAGAGCAAGACCAAACGAAGGAGGAGAAAGTAGAACAAAATAACAGGTGGGCGGAGAAGAAGAAAAAAGAGAAAACAGCAACGACGATGACGACGATAACAAAAGCAACAACAATACAACAACAAGAATGCAACAACAACAACAACGGCAACAACAACAATCACCACCACTACCACAACATCAGTAGCTGTAGCAGCAGCCACAACAACAAAATGTACAAAATCACTAGCTGTTTACAGTTCTGCTTGTGGTAAAAGAGAATGATCACCGTTCTGAAGTACAAATGGATGCCTGTCTTACACATTCATAAAATCGGGCACAACGCAGTTTCAAGAGTTACGCTTTCTCCATGATGTAAGGCATGTTCCCATGCTGCCTGCTTGATGCAACAGTGACGCAGCACTGAAAATGACCCGCTTTACGAAACCCAGGACTGACCTTTCTGTAGAGTGATTTATGTCCACCCTTGGTGCTCCAGTCCTGACTTACCGTTGCTGTACTGGTTCGGCCTCTGCATTGCTGATTCCCGTGATCAACAATGGACGTGTTGCTATCCATCACTGGTGGTACCACTAGAACTGAGGTCTTCTGCCACAGCAGACAACAACTCTCCTTCAGCCGCTATCCAGGCGACATTCTTTATGGAACCGCCGTCCGATGTGCTACTTTGGACTGATTGAGCTGCAATGGACTCTAATCCCTTGAGTGTGTGTGTGAGAGAGAGAGAGAGAGAGAGGAGAAACAATTCGTCAGTCGTTATAGTAATGATTTGGCAAAGATTTAAACTTTTAGAAAAAAAAGTTGAAGATGAAGAAAATAGGGAACGTATTATAAATATAAGAAACTCTTCCCTAGCTGCCTGAGGGAACCATCGTAATCCCTCTCGAAGGACACATCTATTTGTATTGCCTGCTCCTAGGCCTTTCGTCCGCTGGATCGGACTCATCAGGGAGACACGGCTGGTTGTGTTTGTGCTCTTGGTGTCAAATAGAGACACACCACAGTCCATAATTCTGTGGTGTTCTCACCACCAATGATTCAAAAAAGAATCCAACAGCACCCTCAAAGCAGCCAGCGAAGGGTAGTAAATGGAACAAAACGAAAGTGTGGAGGGGAAAAAGTTGCTGAAAAACTAAAAGCATTATTCAAACAGTATAAAATATAGGGGACAATCTTTGAGCCTATGCTTGAGGATCCATTCAAGGATGCAAGGGAGATCAAAAGATATGGAACAGTCTGAGTGGTCAGTTCTGCTGTTCAAAAACCCAAGCATTGTGAGTGGCTAAGAATTGTACAGAACAACCTTTACTTGGATCTCCTAAGAGATGCAATCTCCCACTGATTGACCAAACAATATAATGCTGAACAATTAAGTAGTGGGGGAAACACAAGTGCAGGCAAACACTTCTTCAGTCGTTATAGTAATGACTTGGCAAAGATTTAAACTTTTAGAAAAAAAAAAAAAGAAAAGAAAAAGTTGAAGATAAAGAAAATGGGGAACGAATTCATAAATATGAGAAACCCTTCACTAGCTGCCCGAGGGAACCATCGTAATCCCTCTCGAAGGCACATCTATTTGTATTGCCTGTTCCTAGGCCTTTCGTCCGCTGGATCGGACTCATCAGGGAGACACAGCTGGTTGTGTCTGTGCTCTTGGTGTCAAATAGAGACACACCACAGTCCATAATTCTACCACAACACACACACACACACACACACACACACACACACACACACACACACACACACACACACACACACAGTGACAGACAGACAACAGACAGACACAACAGACGGACAGAGAGGACAAGAGAGAGGGGGGGAAAAAGGTAGGCGGGGGGGGGGGATGAGGAAATTCCACAGCTGCAACAGATTAGAGAGCAAGCCACGCAGACTGACCCCGACCTGTGAGAACCATTCATCTTGCTGTCAGCCCTGCAATGATCGTTGGGTTGTTATGCTTAAAAACAATACACTGGATTTTTCTTATCACTGCCTTTGTTCTTGTGGTGCTGAAGACAGAAGAAGAAGAAGCAGGTGATGATGACTGAAGGAGGAAGGAAAAACAGGGAGAAGAGGGAAGTTCTAAGCAGAAGAAATGGAAGAGAATGTCACCAGTAAAAGCGTTATCTTTTTGTTCCTCTCTTGTTCTTCATCTGTGCTTTTTTTTAAACTTTATATTTTACTCTGTCTTTGTGGCATTATGTCCATGTCATTGTTTCCAGATGCTTTCATGTACAGCCACAGCCAGACTGTCTTACGACGGTTCCAATGCAAGCAGTCCGTTGCTATAATCAGGCCATGCAAGATCACACACTAAAGGTGACACTGTCTATGTTACCTAGTCTTTTTGTTGTTGCTCTCTTGTGCATGTCGGATTAAAAATGTGTAGGACTATACTTTGACAACCCATTAACGTTACTTTGGCTTTTTCAGTTTGTTGTGGTTAGGGTTGTTGTCTACTATCAAATGTTTGTTATCTCGTCTAGTAGACATTATTGTTTTCTGAATGCTGTTGTCTTTAATCACTGGTACCTATTTGACATGATATATGTATATATATATATATATATATATATATATATATATATATACAGTAGTGTGTGTGCGTGTGTGCGTGCGTGCGTGCGTGTGTGCTTGCGTGCTTTTGTGCGCGCGCGCGTGTGTGTGTATGTGTGTGTGTGTGTGTGTTCGTGTTCGTGCGCGCGTATTTCGGGGGTGAGGTTGAGGGGGCATACGTGTCCGTACTAGTATGTGAGTTCGTGAGTATGTAAGTTAAGACAGTTGTGTTCCTAACGTCACACCATTAGATTATCTTTGTCTTAATTTACGTGTGAACATAAGAACTAAACAGATTCTATACAGAAAAAGGAGCAAATATCATATTGCTTGTCAGTCTATCTGTCTATCTTCTATCTGCCTGTCTATCTCTGCAATATATACAAATGAAGAAACAAAGATGTAAAGAATTCCTTGTCTTGATCCGTTCTAATTCTCGAGAGAAAGGGAATAAAAATAATTCAACGATTGACTCATATCGAAAAACGTAGCCTAAAATAACATGAATCATCATAATCATCATCATCATCATCATCATCATCATCACCATCACCATCATCATCATCATCATCATCATCACACCTCACCATAAATGTCACCATCATTGTTATGTGGAATGTTATCATTCCATAGTTCTATGAGCAGTTTACACCTACAATATCGAAATGTTTTCATTTCTATTGAGTGCCTTGGTTTTTAGATGGGGTGAGAAAAAGAAAGAAAGAAGGTAGTAGGAACAGAACAGGAGGCAGAAGGAGGAGGAGAAGAAGAAGAAGAAGAAGAAGAAGAAGAAGAAGAAGAAGAAGAAGAAGAAGAAGAAGAAGAACAACAACAACAACAACAACAACAACAACAACAACGAACATACAACAACGGCGAGAACCACGACCACAACCACACAATCATAACAACACCTACAACAGCATGTATACAATCATTATCATTGCGACTGTGCACTGCGTCGGACTCTGGATTAGCTTCGAAGAGCTGTAATGTCCACCGTTGGTGTACCAGTCCTTTATATGGCGTTGCAGCTTTTTGCTGACTTTTGCATTGCTGATTGCCGTGGTCACGTAGTCTATCTGCTATCTGTCACTAGGGTAGCCAGAGGATGAGGTTTTCTGCCACAGCAGGACGTACCTCTCCTTCCAGACAGCTAGGTTGCTATCCTGCCAACA
>CM065724.1:37096081-37101081 GCA_033310375.1 Conus canariensis
ACAGTCATTTAATAAAGAAAAATACAAAAACCAAACAGAACTGAGCAAATATATCTGGAAACTTAAAGACGCAAAAACAAACTACAATATATCCTGGAAAATCATAAAAAGAGCATCATCATACAGCAATATTTCAAAAAGGTGCAACCTATGTTTAACTGAAAAATGGTTAATACTATGCAAACCACACTTAGCAACTCTAAACACCAAAACAGAAATAGTAAACAACTGCAAGCATAAATGGAAATCGTTGTTAGTGAATACACCCAAAACAAAAACCTGAAAATCTCAAAAAACACGTGCAGCCAACCCGCACGTGCAAACAACCGCAAACGGGAGCCCACACGCTATATAACACCGGCGGTGGGCAAACCAAAATCATCCTGACGACAGCGCAAAGCTAGAAACAAATTTGTAGATTGCCTTTTAAACCTTATTTTTAACAATATATATATATATGCTATATATATATATAATTTTCATTATGGTTAAAGCTCCCTGAGGAAGACCCAAAGGAATTTGAAATATTGGGAATTTGATGGATCTGTTGATTTTACATTTTATGTAACTCCATTTGGAGAACTGTCCTCCTTCAGGAAATTAAAGCCTTATGAAGTGCAGTGTTGTTCCTCCTTAACCAGACAAGGATGGAACTCGTTTAACTGCCTCTGCCATTGCCATCACAGTTTCATCATCTTCGTCTTGGAACTCAAGACCTTTGCAAACACTCTTCATGGAGCTTATCCATAGGGAAACCAACAAAAACCAGAAAATTAGAATGGCTCTATAATACCTGATCTGTCATCAAGACATTTAAATGCACGCTATACAGTATTATCGTCATCATAATCGTATGATATGAGAAAAGCAGCCAACTTGTAAACAGAATCTTTCGAATAATTGGTAAAGAACACTCGTTAAAAGAAAGTAAAACGAAAAATGTGCAGTACATTTGTTCAAAAAAGTGAAACTGGGTGCAGTAAAATGCATCAGGAAGCAGACGACTGGGTCAACAAATGGAGATATTCACACTAAGAACACTTTCCACTTTCCATTCAGTGGCTTTGTACGTTTCTTCAATTTTTTTTTTTTTTTTTTTTTTTTTTTTGCAATACTTTTTTGTTGCTGCTGGTTGTTTCTTCTTTTTTCCCTTTTTGTTTCTCTGGCTGTTCCTTTTCCAGGTCTTTCTTCCTTTTTTTTTCATTTTAATTTTGTTTGTCTGAAATATCCGTCTGTCTGCACTCTCTGTCCCACTCCCCTGCATCCCGTCTGCTTTAATTCGTATGTTGCTTCCTGCATTTGTCCGTATCTCCATTTCCTTTTCCTCTGATTTAGTGTTATTACCTGTATCTATTTTTCTCTCCCCTGTCCTTCTTTTTGTCTTCTCACCATCTACCTTTTGTTGCTAACTCCTTGTTGTCTCCCCCCCCCAAAAAAAAAAAAAAAAAAAAACCCATGCCACTTCCATCTTATTACCCATCCACACGTGTTTCCTTTTGTTCTTCTGTTGTTTTTCCTCTGTGTTATTTGTTGGTGATGATGGAAATATGCGTGGCTGACATGAAATGTTCGTCGGCTTTGATACTGGGAGGGCTGGAAGGGATGAAAGGTTTGGAGTGAGGAGGCGTTTGTATGGGGCGGGGAGTGGAGAGGAGAGATGTGGTCATCGGAGAGTAAAGAGAAGAGTAGGGCTAGGGGAGAGAATGTTCACACAGGTGCTCAGAAAAGCAGGTGCTCTTATTTCATGCTATATCCACTTTCATTACTTACTCTCCTTCCCTCTTTTTATCCCACACTTCCAACTACCCCCCTTCACCTTCCCTCCCCCACTAAATCATACACATACGTAAAAGCAAGTGCGCGATTCCTCCACATTTACTTATGGCCATCTCAGTGTGTGTGTGTGTGTGTGTCAGTCTGTCTGTGTGTGTCTCTGTGTCTGTGTTTGTGTGTGTCTGTCTGTGTCTGTGTCTGTCTGTGTCTGTATTTATGTGTGTGAGTGTGTGTTTGTGTCTGTGTCTGTATTTATGTGTGTGTGTGTGTGTGTGTGGAGAGAGAGAGAGAGAGAGAGAGAGAGAGAGACTTGCTCGATAACACGAACAGTTACACAACCTGTTTCTCCAGTTTGGGGTAAAGAACATATACTTGGGAAACGGATACTGCCTGCACCACTTGTTTTGTTGACAAGCATTTTGGATGCTGATTTTCCCTAGAGTATTTTTATCATAACATGCATTACTCTTCCTCAGATTTCTCCTGTATTTCTGTCTGTCTACCATCCCTCCCCTCACCCATCTCTGTCCCTCGCTCTGTCTGCCTCTCTCTCTCTCTCTCTCTGTTTGTCTCTTTGACTGCCTGTCTCTCTGTGTCTCTGTCTCTCTGCCTCTCTGTATCTCTGTGTCTGTCTCTGTGTCTGTCTCTGTCTCTGTCTGTCTGTCTGTCTGTCTGTCTCTATCTCTGTCTCTGTCTCTGTCTCTCTCTCTCTCTCTCTCTCTCTCTCTCTCTCTAGTACCTTGTGTGCTTGTCTGTCTATCTGTTCCTTCCTCTGACTGTCTGTCACTGTCTTTGTCACTATCTTTGTCTGTCTCAAATTCTCTCCGTCTCTCTCTGTCTCTCTCTGTCTCTCTGTCTCTCTCTCTCTCTCTCTCTCTCAGTCTCTGTCTCTGATTCTCTCTGTCTGCTGTTTCTCTCTCTCTCTCTGTCTCTCTCTCTCTCTCTCTCTCTCTCTCTCTCTCTCTCTCTCTCTGTGTGTGTCTCTGTTTTACTCTGTCTCTGTCTCTGATTCTGTCTGTCTCTCTGTTTCTCTGTTTCTCTCTCTCTCTGTCTGTCTGTCTGTCTGTCTGTCTCTCTCTCTCTCTCTCTCTCTCTGTGTGTGTGTGTGTGTGTGTGTGTGTGTGTGTGTGTGTGTGTTTACAGAAATTTTAAAACAGAGTTTCGCCGTGAAAAATATATTAAGATGTTACCTGATGTTTATATATACCCACTGATTCGGTTTCGCTGTGGCAATCATAAACTCATGATAGAAATTGGCAGACGATTTGGAATACCTCACGATGAACGATTCTGTCGGGACTGTGACCAGAATGACCTTGGTGATGAATTTCATTTTGTAATGAAATGTAACAAATATAACGACATTAGAAATCAGTTTATACCTAGAAAATTTACATATACAAAGTCCGTATTTAACTATTGTCGTTTGCTTTGTGGTAGTAAGAAAGTGTTGCTAAACTTAGCGAAGTTTTTGAAACTTAGTAAAGTTGTGTAACATTACATTCAGTATGTTAATTATTGGGAAAATTTTGATGTTTGATTTGTTTCATTTCTATTTGTTTGATTTGTTTCAAGTCCTCCATGCCCCAAAAGGGGTCGCAGGATTAAAATCTTTGAATCTTTGAATCTTTTGTGTGTGTGTGTATTGTCACCTATCTTATGGTCAAAGGCCAGTTGACCTCCAGGCAGAGGTACAGCAACAAAATTGAAGGAGGGGAGTTGAGGGGGGGGGGGGGTTGCCTCTTTGGATGTTGGGAACAACGCGGGTACGATAAAAGGTCTTCACGTTTCAGGCGTGAACCCTTGTGAGGGAACGAAGAAGCCATAGGAAGGTGGCTTAGGTTTTCACCCTTAAGACAGCGTGGAAGAGTGTTGCTTTAAAAATAAAGTAGAAAAAAGAAGACAGGCCGAGAGAGAGAGAGAGAGAGAGAGAGAGAGAGAGAGAGAGAGAGAGAGAGAGAGAGAGAGAGAGAGGGAGCAGACAGACAGGGACACGTAGACAGACAGGCGGACAGACAGACAGATAGACAGATAGACATACAATCAGGCAGACAGACAGACACACTGAGAGAGCGACAGGCAGAGACTGAACAGACAGATAGCAAAGAAGTGGACGGGTGGGATGGTGAGGGGCGCCGCGTATGAACCAACCTGCTCTGCCTTTCTACTTTCTATTCCGATTAGGACATAAAGTAGGGAGAAAAGGAGACTATTCCCTGCATGTCTAGACTACTTCCTGCATGTCTAGACTACTTCCTGCATGTCTAGACTATTTCCTGCACGCGTGCATGCGTGTTTCCGTGCGTGCATGCATGCGTGCATGTTTGTGTGTGCGTGCGATCGTGCATGCCTTCGTGTATGCGTGCATGTGTGTGTGTGTAATGGTGATGATGATGACACCCACACACTCACACACCACACACACACGTGCATGAAAAAAACAACTTGTGCAACCAGCCCTAAAATTTATCAAAGCATGGCCCTTACCAGAGATAAAGGTGTAGCCCTCTTCATTCAGTAGGTGGCGGGGGGGGGGGGGTGGCTTCCAGGCACGGGGAAGGATGCGGATGGAGATCAGATGTCACGTGTGGAAAGGAGCCCGGCACATGAACAACGTGATATCTACAGCCACTGTTCACAGCAAGATGTAATATGAAGTTGGCATCATTATCATCATTACTCATCATCATCATCATCATCATCATCATCATCATCATCATCATCATCATCTTCTTCTTCTTCATCATCATCACTATCTTCCTCCTCCTCCTCCTCCTCCTCCTCCTAGATCCTCGTCGTCGTCGTCGTCGTCGTCGTCGTCGCGTCGTCCTCCTCCTCCTCCTCCTCCTCCTCCTCCTCCTCATCATCATCATCATCATCATCATCATCATCATCATGTGGAATGGGCCCATCACTTGAAAACTGCAATTGTCATGGACACTGCACACAACAATACTGACGATATATCTCATCATCATCACCACCACCACCACCATCATCATCATCATCATCATCATCAACATCATCATCATTAGCAGCAGCAGCAGCAGCAGCAGCAGCAGCAGCAGCAGCAGCAGCAGCAGCAGCAGCAAGCAGCAGCAGTAGCATCGTATTCATCGTCATCGTCATCACCATTAACAACAACGTTATCATGTCAGAGATACGACAACCAGAATGGGAGGGAAGGTAGCACATAGAGAAAAAAACTGCAGAATATGAGAGATCCT
>CM065724.1:37108581-37121081 GCA_033310375.1 Conus canariensis
TCATTCGCATTTGTCTCATTTATGTGCAGTCTTTGGGGAGACAATAGCCAATATCGCCAGACACTGACACGATCACATAACGATAGACATCATACGTCCGGTGGACCCAGCAGATGGGCGATTTGCTCAGCGAAGTGGATATAATAAACAGAGCAACAAAGCTGGTCATCTTTTGTCGCCTCATGCCTGTGTGACTATGAGACTGATCTCTCTCTCTCTCTCTCTCTCTCTCTCTCTCTCTCTCTCTCTCTCTCTCTCTCTCTCCATGTGGGTGTGGTGGGGGGGGGGGGGGGAGGGGGGTGACTACGACTCCAAGCTAGTTTTGTCTTGACAGCATTTTGTTCTTTTGAACTCACAGGACGTTAATTTCACTATTCACCTTCTCGAACCACAGCAGGCTATTCTGTTGCCTCTCTCTTCATCTTCAATGCACGGTGTCAAGGACGTGTTCCTTCACAAAGAGGAAGAAGACTGAAACGTGCCAACAGAAATATCAAGGGATCGTGACTGTATGAAGTTGTGAAGCAGGATCAGAATGATGTTCGACTCCTGCAAGGAACTGGAATCCATTTTGCATTTAGCAGCATTGTGTGTGTTAGATTCGGATCAAACCCAGTTAATTCATCTGGCAGAGCTGGGAATGTTCATTTGGTGACAGAGATCTTGACTGAAGTCCGATTTTATAACTGACGATTCACCGATGTATGTTGCTTTTCACCGGATATCAGTAAGATTGTGAGACAGATCTTTAAAGCCAACAAAAATCCTAGTAACTAATATATTAATTTCATCAGTTTTCAAATATTCATTTCAGTCAAAGAGAACTGCAAAGAACGCCTTTTCCAGACAGCTAAACTGCGAAATACCTGCAATCACCGTTTTTCAAAACCACAGTAATTCGATGTTGGATAAGCCTTACTCTGATAATTAAGATATACGCTTCAGTTCACAGTCAACAGGACGATAGAGGTCTGCAAACTGAAAATTCAGTTCAAATGAATTTAGTTCGATTTATGTAGCTTACAGTTCAGAATATTACACAGGTTTATTAGGGCTGCTAATTCAGTAAAGTAGGAAAACAAAAAAGCTTACTGTGTCATTTACATACAATAAAATTTACATACAAGGGAGATATGCTGTTTAGGATAAGAAAATGATTAACTACTGTTCAGTTCAAACGGGTTTTGACTGTGTTTGAATTTGCTAACGCTCCTAAGCAAAGATTGAATCCATCAACTGTTTTTTTTCTTGTAGAGTTTTAAAAGTCAATGTGGAGCGAAAATGTCTTCATGACATAGCTCATTCAAAAACAAACAAACAAAACAAAACAAACAACAAAAAACTTCCTGATTTAGCTCTGTGTTTCCGGAGGTCTTGTAATGCTGTGTATTAATGGTCTGCAGAAGGCACGACAATGTGCATTTTCATGTTTTTTTCCTTTG
Organism: Conus canariensis; assembly: GCA_033310375.1. Lineage (NCBI taxonomy): Eukaryota > Metazoa > Mollusca > Gastropoda > Neogastropoda > Conidae > Conus > Conus canariensis. The sequence goes on from CM065724.1 coordinate 37,110,024, forward strand.
ACTGAGTTCAGAGTTACAACAGGGTCTCAAGGCCATCTGAAGTTTGCTAGATGATATGGGATTTGCTGCTTGTGGCACAATTGAGAATTATGTATGTTTGTGTGCCTGTCGAATGTACAGTTTGCGGAATATCTTCTTGTAACTCATTTCATATGTTTACCGTAAAAAGGTTGCAGTTGACCTTGTTGCATGTTCAGTTCACAATGAAAAAGTGAAAACAGTGTGTATTTGACAGAAAATCTCACGCCGCCAACGATGAAGTGAAGCACTACGCTAGTTCCAGTGGGCAGTGTGTCAGTCATTTCCAGATCAATGCTCACCACAGGAATAAGTTTTCCAGTATAAAACATCAATGACTCTAGTCCACCTTTCCGCTGACAAAATAAGAAGCGTTTTATGGTAAACAACACCACTTTTGACTGGTTTCTTTGACTTGGCAGCTATTAACAGTACAAGACTACATATCGTCTCCCAGACTCAATCGATAATGTGCTAATACGTCTAATATAAATGAAGAAATGGACATTGGAGATGAAGAGCATTATGATTTTCTGGCTTACCACAAGCTGCAAACAACCAGACGATAACAGACGTGTCCGGGAAAAAACCCACACCTAACGGCTTTGTTTCCATGACGGAACTGACAAGTAGTAATAGTAGCAGCGGCAACAGCAGCAGCACCAACAGCGGTAGTAGTAGTAGTAGTAGTAATAGTAGTAGTAGTAGTAGTAGTAGTTGTAGTAGTAGTAGTAGTAGTAGTAGTAGTGGTAGTAGTGGTAGTAGTAGTAGTAGTAGCAGCAGTAGCAGTAGCAGTAGTAGAACAAGGCGGATCGTTACTATCGGAAAAGATGGAAATTACATGCCCATAAAGAAAAGCAACATCATTAGAGAGAGAGAGAGAGAGAGAGAGAGAGAGAGAGAGAGTGAGAGAGAGAGAGAGAGAGAGAGAGAGAGAGAGTCCTTTTAACCCACTTGATTGATAAACGAAACAAAACGAACAAACAAACAAACAAACAGATGGAAAGAAGACATGTTGCAAGTTCTGAGTGACACGTGGGCCACAAAGGCTGTCCCTGAGTAACAGGGTATGTAAACTACCGTCACAGCAGATCCAGGTCATCAAGATAGGACAACCCATCCTCAACCACCCTGCCCTGGAATGAACTAGGTTTACGACGGTTGTTATCGAGGTGAGCCAATCAACCTCACCCTCACCACTCACCGCCCATTTCCTTCCGATACACCTGATATACCTGTCCCAGATAGTTTTTTCCATACTCTTCCTACAGCGCTTTGCTCGACAACTTCCTGTTCCTGTTCATGCTTTCTGTTGCGGCCGTAAATGATGGAACAAAACATTTCTAAATGAACACAACCAGAGTGTTCTTAGAAATAAGAATGCGTCTGAAAGCTGATTCCTCTTCTTTTCTTATTCGTACCCAGCACGATACTTACTCGGTGGTTCCAAAAGACAGATTCAATAGAAACAAAATGGGACCATGAAATAGAAGCCCAGATGGTGCAAAGGCACAGTCATTAGTGTTATGAGGGCTGGATTCTGAGATCAAGTATGGCTCTGTTCTTGCATTCCTAAATCGTTAGTCATGTCATCAGTGGCATTGCTTCTATGCTGCTGACTCTGACCCCTGTATAGACATCATTACCCAGTCTGTCCCGCTGCAGTTCCAGCAACGCAGTTTACCGCGAGTAAGGAAGAATAAGTCGCCAGAAGACATGAGGGCAAAAGACGGCTCCGTGACAAAGAGTTAGATCTGTCTTTTTCTCCTTCCTTCGTCTTTGATAATGTCCACTTTCATAGCTGAAGTATGTAAAGTTCTCTTCAACTGACAGAGAGTGATTGGCTGCCTTAATGCACGTATTGGTTGTGCATCAGTCACAATACGTATGGACTCCTGAATTCTTTCCTGCAACTGACGAGCGCACACGCACACACACACACACTTCAGCTAAACCCTGTAAAAACTGATTTACACACACGCGCGCGCGCGCGCGCGCGCGCACGCACGCACGCACACACACATGCATACAGGCACACTCACACACCTATGCAAGCACACAAGCACGCCCACATGCAAGTACGCACACACACACACACACAAACATATTCTCTCTCTCTCTCTCTCTCTCTCTCTCTCTCTCTCTCTCTCTCTCCCTCTCTCCCCTCCTCTCCCCTCCTCTCCCGGTCCACCGTTACCTACCCTCCCACGTCTTCTCTTCCCCATTCTCCAAAGAAAAGCACGGACCTAAGAGTTGCAGTCTGCAGGGGCTCTCCGACGCACAACTGACAAAAGCAGAGTTAAAAGTCCCGTTCTAACCCCCTCCCTCTCCTTCCTCTTCAAACTTTACTTTCTGGCTGACTGCTAAGAGGGCTCTCTGGTCTCCGAGGAAGCTCTCCCTCCTTTGTCATGACACGTTCCGTCACCACTCTAGTCCTCTCGTCCTCAGCTAGGCTGGCTACCCGCCCACCCGGGAGACAATCACCACCATCCCCTTTCTTTCTCCCTGTCTGACTCTAATTGTCCTACCCTTTGCTGTCTGTTCCCTTCTGCGTCACGTTCTGTTTGCACCACCCACACACACGCGCGCCTGCACACACATGCACACACACGCACATGCATGCACACATACATGTGCACGTGCGTGCGCGCGCGCGCGCGCACACACACACACACACACACACACTCACTCACTTACTCACACACACTCACTCACTCGTTCACTCACTTGCGCTCACGCGCGCAATTATGCACACACACACACACACACCAACACACACACACCATATATATATATATATATATATAAACGTACATCCACACGTATACCCTTTATGTCCTCTGCTCTCTGTCTGTCTGTCTCTCTGTCTGCCTCTCTCTCTCATCCACACGTATACCCTTTATGTCCTCTGCTCTCTGTCTGTCTGTCTCTCTGTCTCTCTGCTCTCTCTCTCTCTCTCTCTCTCTCTCTCTCTCTCTCTCTCTCTCTCACACACACACACACACACACACATTTGTATAAGGATAAACTCAGACACACACGTTGAGTTTTCACATTGAGATTGTGAACGCCCACTGTTATACACTTTCAAGCATTCAGAGAGAGAAAAGAAAAATGAAAAAATGCACACACACACACACAACAAAATGTACATAAAATAAGAGAGAGAGAGAGAGAGAGAGAGAAGAGAGAGAGAGAGAGTACAGAATATGAGAGTCCAATGGACTGCACACGTGATCATTGTAAATAATGATAGGAAACATGCTCTTTGAAAAAATGCACAGACATGAACATTACTAGTGGATAAAATATAACTTCACACGGCACCATCCGAACAGAAAAGAATAGAACCTAAAACAAACAGGTAGGTAGCACGACTTCATTAACTTGAATGTTCACATTAACTTTAAATCTATATTAGTTTCAAAACGGAGAAACTGAGGGCGGAAAACGAAGTAAAATTTAGAAAAAGAGGGGCTCAGTTACCGCCAAGGACAGACAAACAAAGCACAGGACAAAACACAATGCATTTCGACTTCTTGGGTCTTCTTCAAGCAAAAACAAATAACATTTAGGACAGTGAAAACGAAGAACGCGAAACCACTTATCTTCTCATATTCGGTGCCAAATCAATTTTGATTTTGCGCCGAAGAAGGCCCAAGAGGTCGAAATGCATTGTATTTTGTCCTGTACTTTGTTTGTCTGTGTCCTTGGCGGTAACTAGCCCTCTCTTTTTCTAACTTTAAATATGTATGTAATAGAAGGGGAACTCAGATCGAGAGAACTTTCAACATAGGAAAAATACAGGATTTTAGTATTCCAGTTTCAAACAGAATGGCCAAATAACCACGTTTTCATAGTTTGACTAGTATTTTCTTATTTAGATTTCACGACATTTCTTTTACCCATCCTTCATCAAGACTAAGCAACTGGTTTTAAGTATCATTACTTGTCATGTCGCAAATTATGGATGCATAAATTACATGGGACTCATTATAAGCACAACATATTTTTGAGAGAATGGTGATCTTGGAGGTGTGTCATTCTGCATTCTGATATATTGTTTAATGGTTTTTACTTCAAGTCCGTATAAGTTCCGACCACGAAAAACTTGTGTAAACCTCTATATTAGGCTGTTTATGTTTGAGGCGATAGAGAAGGGGAGGGTATTGGTGGTAGAAAGACGGGAAAGGAGCGACAGTTCACTGTTCAAAAACAGACGTAAAAACATGGAAATTCCAGAGAAACGTTCACCGTATGAATAATCTCTAGAATAGAAAGTGACAAGCGTGTATCGGGTTTCTGTCGAGCAAAGTTTGTCTGGCACGCTAACTGGGAGCTGCGCGACACTGAAATCCCTGAGCGAAAAGCAATCCACTGAATGCATCACTTGTGGCTCATTACACCTGATTAGTCTGGTCCCGCGTGTTTTATTGAATTTGGAAATCTAGTTACACACGAATGGGTCCAGACCAATGGTGGGTAAGGAAGCAATAACAACTACATTCTATTCAAAAACGGACGCTGTGGATTGTCCTTTCAGAAACTGACGTTCGACATAGTCCAGGCAGACACGCAAGGAAAGTGAGTCGTGATGCTCAGATAACCAATATGGCCTTGCAATGAAGTTTGTTCAGAAACCGGCCTATAACTACATTAATAATGTAATCAGTTGAAATCTGGGGTTAAAAATGAGTCAATGAAAATTCTAATACAGTTGTCAGCTAGAGAGAGAGAGGGGAGAGAGAGAGAGAGAGAGAGAGAGAGAGAGAGAGGGGAAGAGAGAGAATTAGTTAAGGTAATCTATAGCTATCAAAATGGTATGATGTGTGTGAAGGGTGGTTCCAAAATAGGAATTATTCCGTTACTAAGCCCGTAAGCCAATCAAATCACATTAAGGAAAACAGAACAAAACAAATATTTTGGCTAAGGAAAAAGACGAAAAACCACATCAAATCTCCAACACCTACAGATTTATACAATCAGTGACATTGCAGGAAGTAAGTGGCTAAGTCCCAATATCACCCAGCAATTTCAAAGTCTTGTCGACGGTTTAGACGTTTAGCTGATGCTTTGCTACAACTGTGAACACTACTACTCCCAACAGCTTCAAGTTAAAGACTGGTCATGTTTTCCGACAAAGTCGCTACGTTTTCCAGCAAAGCCGTTACGTTTTCCGTCTCTCAACATTTGAATCATTTCTGGTCAGTACACTGATGTTAGAGGAAGCCATGCTTGAATGGTCTGAACGTGCGGCTGCAAAGTTGACAGCTATGAGGTCAAACCACGTGTGCAACTGGAGTTTTCAGCTTTAAAAGCACGTGTGTCCACCCACTTGTAATGGGCACATGTTAAATTAAGACAGGGAGCAGGATGGGCTCTATGTTCCGTAATCAATTCCCCAGACATGATGAGTGTTTTACAGTCCACTGATCCCTAGTGGCATCAGGCTTTGAGACTTTAGCCTTTATAACCTTTAACGATGATGCTTAACAGTATCACTTGGTGTAAAACACTCTGGGGAAAAAATAAATGAGAAGCATGTTAACTCAAAACAAACAAACTTAAACATAGAATATTAAAACGGTGCTACCACATTTATACTGATACATAAAAATGATACAGAGAGACAGACAGACAGACAGACAGAGATAAAGAGAGAGAGAGACAGACAGACAGACAGACAGACAGACAGACAGACAGACAGACAGACAGAGAGAGAGGGAGGGAGGGAGAGAAACACCACCTGCCCATACTACTTGATTACATGCCCGTGTACACTGAGGCTAGTCTACTCTTTGTCAAATAATTCCATATTTGCCAGAACGCAACTAAAACAACAAGCAAAAAAAAAAAAAAAAAAAAAAAAAGAATTTTAACCTTTTACAAAATGATCAAGTGGAGCTTCTGAGTAGTGTTCATGATAAACTAAACCAAGCCGATGATTTCCTTCAATATAAAACTGTCAAGACACTCGTAAGTCCATTTCCTGAAACGTGCGTGGTATTAAAACAAGCGTCTGTCTTGAAAACTTTTTTTCACTCATTTTCTGCACCCCCCCCCCCCCACACACACACACACACACATGGCATTACTTCTTCCATGCTGCTAAATTTGCCTCCCCTCATACACAGTCACACCCACTCCGTCCTGTTACAGCCACCAGCACCACAGTCCACCGGGAGCAATCGGTATCAAATCGCCATGAGCAAAACCACTACAGGAGGGCCCTAGCAGAAACTAACAGAGTTTAGATCTGTCTTTTTTCATGTCATTCTTTCCTTTTAAGAATGCCCCATTCTGCAGCTAAACCATGCCCAGTCCTTCAAGACAGAGGCGTTGATTGCCTTAGCGTATGTATTGAGTGTATGTCTGTCACTACGCCCATGAACCGCTTGATCCGCAATTTTCCCCCAAAGACTGAAGCAAAATGAAAGAAATGGAAAATAAGAGGATGAAAAGGAAAAGTTAACGGCTGAGCCAAGCATCAGCAATTCAAATATACGGCGTCAGAGACTTTACATACAGTTTGACTGAAAAGCATTGACTGGAAGAACACCTTTGAAGCTGCGTTTGACGAAGCCCGTCACCAATCAAGAACTCGTTCTTCTTCTGTGCACACATTTTAACTCTCACTAGCAGTCAAATGAATGTCAGACTTTGACCAGCCATCCCAACTTCAGCAGTAAACAGGAAAAAAAAATCTGATTTCAACTTTGTGTGTCGTAACTTCAACATGAACTGTTTCCTTTTTTGTTTTATTGCTGCGCGTGAGCTGTCTGCCTAGACTTCAGAATAGACTCAATAGCTGGTGTTAATATTACATTGTACTAGATGTCTGCAGAAGCTCATTTTCCACATAAGCGCTGGAGCCACGAAGTATCCTTCTATAGATGACAGCGATCAGAAATGTTATTTGTCTTGAAGGATGCAGTCTGTCTGGATTTGAAAGAAAAAGATCGTTGTGTCGGCACCAGTCTCCTGTAAAATGACATGCTGCGCTTTATGATCACCATCTTCCTTAGAGAAAAAGACGTGAACATGATGACAGAAGAAAAATGAATGTGTATAGAATTGAACATTTCTCTAAAAAAAAATTCTGAACTGCGCCTAGGAATACAAAATTTCAGACAACCTACGCATTATAAACAAACGATTGGTGGACATTCCACACTAATGATTAGACAGACAGTGAGACTGGTGGACATTCCACACTAATAATTAGACAGACAGTGAGACTGGTGGACATTCCACACTAATAATTAGACAGACAGTGGGATTGGTGGACATTCCACACTAATAATTAGACAGACAGTGGGATTGGTGGACATTCCACACTAATAATTAGACAGACAGTGAGACTGGTGGACATTCCACACTAATAATTAGACAGACAGTGAGTCAGCCGTCGGAAGAAAAATGAGACAGCACAGTAAACAGGAGAAAAATGAGACAGCACAGTAAACAGGAGAAAAATAAGACAGCACAGTAAACAGGAGAAAAATGAGTAGGAGCGGCGGAAGGATTGCGGGTAGTGGAAGAGGAGGGCATGGGGGGGGGGGGAGGGGGGGGAGAGAAAAGAGACAACTTTGCGTGTCTCTGAGTTATCGTTTTGTATAGGCACCAGATCGCAGACGAAGTCGATTGAGATCTACTCAACTCAGTGTTCAGCTCCTAATGCAATCTGTCCTGATTCCGTCAGAGTAGGTGGAAAAAGTCAGCTACATTATTTGACAGAAGATTCCAATCACACACACACACACACACACACACACACACACACACACACACACACACACACACACACAAACACGCGTGCGCGCGTTCGCGCGCAGGCATGTACGTACGCACGCACGCACACACACACGCACGCACGCACGCACGCACACATGCACACACACACACACACACACACACACACACACACGCGCGCGCGCGCGCGCGCGCGCGCACGCACGCACACACGCACACCACACAGTGAAAGAGAGAGACAGACAGACAGACAGACAGACAGACAGAGAGACACAGAGAGACAGAGAGAGGACAGAGAGACAGGGATGGGGACAGAGACAGTGACAGAGAGAGAGAGAGAGACAGAGAGACAGAGACAGAGACAGAGACAGAGACAGAGAAGCAGACAGAGGCAGAGAGACATAGATACAAAGACAGAGACAGACACAAAGAGAGAGAGAGACAGAGAGAGAGAGAGACAGAGACAGAGACAGAGAGAGGAGAGAGAGAGAGGGAGAGAGAGAGAGATAGAGGGAGAGAATGTATGCATCCTATGGTACAGTGTTTTTTTTAGTGTAACAGATAGACTGAGAAGACACAAAGAGAGAGAGACAGACAGACAGACAGACAGACAGACAGACAGACAGACAGAGACAGAGAGAGGAGAGAGAGGGGGAGAGAGAGATAGAGAGAGAGAATATATGCATCCTATGGTACAGTGGGTTTTTTTTTTAGTGTAACAGATAGACTGAGAAACGTAGAGAGACAGACAGATAGAGAAATAGACAAACAGACAGGCAGACAGACAGACAGACAGACATAAAGAGAGCTTAAACAGAAATCAAGAAAAGGAAGGGGTGGGTTGGATGGGGAGAAGGCGCCGACGCATGAACAAACATGCGCTGCCTTTCCACTCTCTAGTCCGATTAGGTGATTTCATTTCCTGTATGTCTAGACAAAGGGCAACAAATCACCATCTCACATGGCCTTCACTCAAAAGAAACTGAGCTTCTTTCCTAATTGCAGTCTAGGCCTATAATTCATGACATCACACAGTTTCGTCCCCGTTGGATCATGTGTGTGTGTGTGTGTGTGTGTGTGTGTGTGTGTGTGTGTGTGTGTGTGTGTGTGTGTGTGTGTGTGCTTGCGTATGGGCATGTATTATTCACTCACTTACTAACTTGCCCATGCAATACAGACAGAGAGAGAGGAGAGACAGACAGGCAGAGAAAGAGATAGAGAGGTAGTAGTAGTAGTAGAAGTAATAATAGTAGTAGTAGTAGTAGGAGGAGGAGGAGGAGGAGGAGGAGGAGTAGCAGTAGCAGCAGCAGCAGCAGTAGAACTAGCCGTACGGGAAAAAACAATAATTGAAAATATATCATTAATAGTACTAAAAGAAAGTGATGAATATTGAGATCTTTTTTTCGTTTTACCGAAGAAAATCCTCGAAAGAAAAAAATTGGTCATAAAATCACGATAAAACGAGACACACAGGCACCTCATATGCACATGTACTCACTGCATTATTGTCCAGCCAAAATCTTTACTTTTCTTCTAATCTGACAGACACACATTTCCACCCACACCCCGCACCCCATATCTCCCCCCCTCCCCTTCCCCCCAAATCACTCTATAATACGTGACAGTCTCCAGACCCTAACTGGCGGAGATGGATAAGTTGTGGATTTAATCGACGCCAGGCAGGAACTCAACACCTCCTTCTTGCCAGACATGAGGTCGGAAGACGAAATTTAATCAGACCCTCGCACGTCCACGTTTCCCGTCAACTACACCCAGAGGCTATACACACAGTGGATGTTAACATAAGGTAAGATGTCTTGTCGTGGACACAAGAACAACGTTGATTTTCTTCGTTCAATTCGATGGGGATGCCAACGTTGGAAAAGAGAGAAAACGTTTCCCAGAGTTGAATAGCCAACATCAAGGTTCACGAATGTTCTTTCTAATTTTAAAATTCACGGTTACACTTGGGGACATCTTTCTTGTGTGGGAAGAGCTGGCCATGACTAGTCGCAAGGTAAAACAAGTGAGGAAACTAATTGCCTGGACGTCAGTAACAGGAACATTTCCGCAATTCGATCAGTCACAAACTGCTTCTGATGCAGCTTCGTCTGATTTGTAGATCAATTTACCTTCAATAGAAGCATGGTTGTATGAAACAGTCAAGTCAAGTCAAGTCAAGTCAATTTAAGAACACTTTATTATCTCCAAAGAGAAATTACGAGTGACCATTAAAACATGTCTATGGATCTATATTTAACAAATCACATAATAATAATTATCATACCCACCGATCCACCCCACCCATCCACCCATCCACCCACTCACACACACAGAATAATATATACACACATATATACAAACAAGCTTTCTAAAGCGGATCTTATGGAAAGTTTAGTTTTGATCAGGAGTTTGATGGAATTGGGAACGAAACTGCTTTTAGTTCTATTTGTTTTGAATTTTGGAATTTGACATCTTCGTTCAGATGATAGAACATTGTAGTTTTTCGAGAGAACATGAGAACTATCGGCAGCAATGTTTACAGCTTTTTGTGTGGTCAGGAAGGATGCTCTTTCTTTTTTCTCCATGCACCATACACAGAAAAGTCCTGTGACTGGTGGTCAGTCTATGGTCAGTTTTCACGCCGAAGGGGTTTTAAACGTTGACTTCAAATATGACCTGTTCAAATGCCAAGCTGCCTGGCAATGAATTGCTACATTGTTCGGCCTGCACAAGTTTCTGTGCACTGCAACCAGAGTCAACATGTCCTCGTTCTCGTCTACTCGTGCAAGTGTGCGTGCATGCGCGCGCCCGACCGCACGCGTGCGCGCGCGCGCGCGCGTGTGTGTATGTGTGTGTGTGCGTGTGTGTGTGTGTGTGTGTGTGTGTGTGTGTGTGTGTGTGTGTGTGTGTGTGTGTGTGTTGGGAAGGTTTTTCACCCTGAAGCAAAAAAGGGAGGAAAAAAAAAAAGAAATAAAAGAAACTATTCTATTCCTTTTCTCCTAGATTAACACACCTTGGTTAAACATTATTTGTAAACAAAATTGACCTTTTCTTCTGGATGCCAAATAATTTTCAACTTTTTAGAGGATTCAAAAAGATCAAGCTGAATCCAGCGGTTGGTGATCTTTGAGTCTTTGGGGAGTGTGGGTTGTGAGTGGGTGGTGGGTGGTGGGAAGGTGGGGATATTCTCTCTCTATCTCTCTTTCTCTGTCTCTCTCTCATAGATAGACAGACGGATAGATGAATAGATAGATAAGTGTATATATATATATATGTGTGTGTGTG
>CM065724.1:37131081-37133581 GCA_033310375.1 Conus canariensis
AGTAGTAACTGTTTACAAACCATAAACAATCGGATTTATTACGTGCTTGAAAAATCGTGCTACATCTGTAAGACAGGTGAGACTGGCCCGTGTTGAAAGGGCCACGATTCCTCCGTTGAATTGGTCGTCCACATCTTTACAAAATGGGTGTGAAACTACATAGACACATATACGTTGAACAGAAAGCATAAAAAATTCACACATAAGCACACATATAAACATTGTAGTATGGATAATTAGCGTCTTCGCTGGACAGTGTTCACAGTCTCACTAAGCAGTAACCATGTTTTTATTATGTAACCCAGACATGATGATTATGAGAGCCAGACAAAATATTTATATGGGGCGGATGTAATGGTCATACATCATACCGCTGTACTGGCTGGATGTGAACGAGCCCTAGTGCAGTTGCATCATGAGTAAGGCCTCAGAAGAGACCAGACAAGCAAAAGCCGATGGGCACACGCAGACCCGGCCTGGTTTGTTCCAGTGAAGCATCAGGCCAGACTGTATCATAGGAACGAATCTGACAGCATGTCGTTCGCCAGCAAGAGCTCTTTTTCACATAACCCTTCTCTCTGCTGTTCAGAGCCTCTTACACATTGTACGCCTTTGCAAAAGCTACTAAAGCTCTCTGTCGAGTTAAGGTAATTACTGCTCCCTTCTGTGGGAAGGATTTCACCTCCACCCCCTCCCGATTTTCCTCTGCTCTGTATTCAGTGGTGCTGGTGGTTTTGTTTCAACAAGTGCGGTAACACACGTATTCTGTTTACGGATCATAGTTTATTATGCAACAAAATGATAACACGAGTTTTAGAAGTGTGTGTGTGTGTGGGGAGGGGGGGATGGGGGCGTATTATTTACTGTTTTCTTCTCCACGCTTATTTCCTGAAGACTTATAAGAAAATTCACTGAACTTGCTCAATGACAGAATTACTGCACCGCCAGCTGAAAGAGCAAACAAATAACTAAACCAAACAACGCGTTTCTACCTGTTTGGTCTATTTCAGGCAACACAACTTTAGAGACACTGAAGATGAAAGACCTGACAGTCACTTCTCTCTTTGAACTTGGTGAAAAAGGCTAAGGAATGGAACTGAGGCTGAAGGGAAAACAGCTTCCCGTTCCAGTTTCTGCCCACTTTGAAACCATCTCAATTGAATTTCTCAGGACCTATGACGTACAATCAGAAAATGCGTGGCTGGTTTATGAGGACCAGATGGAAGAGGAGGACCAGATGGAAGAGGAGGAGGTGGAGGAGGAGAAGGAGGAGGAGTAGGAAGAGGAGGAGGAGGAAGACAAGGAGGAGGAGGAAGCGGAGGAGGAAGAAGAGAAAGAGAAAAAGGAGGAGACATGATCCCTTTGTTTACAGATTCTTAATGTGATAGTGATGACATATATTATTGAAAAACACTTAACATTGGACATTTTGGTCTGGCGGATGTCAGAGTCTGACTCATGGCACTGAAAATGAAGAAGCTGTAATAAAGCGAAAGTGTCAGCACGCTGAACATCAATAAACTCAGACGCTTTGTATCAAATGCAAAAGCATTAACACAGCAAGTGAATGTCCATCGATAATGAAACACATTGACTATTCATGGTGTGTGAGGTCTGTGATGGGGGGAAAAGTGAAAATGTGTGGGGGAAAGAGGAAGATGGAGGCCCCCACTGAAAACAAACTAACATCAAACAAAAAACAAACCAAATAATGTGTGTGTGGGGGGGGGGGGGGGGGTGAGGCTGGAAGCCCAACATAAAAGAAAAGAGCACGAAGAAGAATGAAGAAAATGTGAAGGAAAGGAGAAAGATAGAAGGGGTTAGGGGAGAGGTGTGTGCAAAGTCTGTCCACTGTTAGGGGATATGCAACCAGATGGTCAGAACAATATGTTGAATCGGATCACGCACCACTGAACAACACTAAAATGACTCTTCAGCAAGACAATGTCTTCCCTGGTGAGTTTCCTTATGAAAGTTTCAAATAACTGCTTCCTGTATACTTCAATACTGGCGCTGCGTAGGACTATGCCACTGTTTAGACATTGAAGATTGGACAGATAAATGTCCACAACAATCTTGAACACGGAGCACAAAAATCAACCCGCCTCATCGAATGAAATACTGTTTATTTGCGGTCGTGCATCACGTTACATTATACACAAGATTTTAATTGAAAAACTAATTGTTTCAACCTCCAGAGATTGCTGGTGCACTTGAAAGTGCCAGCATTAAATCCTTCTACCGAGCTGCTAGGAACGTTTGTGTGCTGGTGTATGCTCTGTCAAGTTCCTTTATTGGTGTATGCTTGTGCAAGTTACACCAGGGATGGTGCATTTCTGTCGGTGTATGCATTCATGTAACAATTTGGTGTGTGCATTTTTGGGCTTGTGGTGTCAGTGGCTACTTTTCGTAATAGATATAAACTGTACTATTTCGTGATTGTGTTGCTACTGCTGTGGTTATTTTATATTTTTGTTTATTGTTTTGTTTTGAACAAGTT
>CM065724.1:37138581-37161081 GCA_033310375.1 Conus canariensis
CACACACACACACACACACACACGCACACACGTACGCGCACACGCACGCAAGCACACACCACACACACACACACACACACACACACACACACACACACACACACACACGCACACACACACACGCACGTACGCATGCACACATACACACATACACACACGCACACACACACACACATACACACACACACGCACACACGCACGCATGCACATACGCGCACACGCACGCAAGCACACACACACACACACCACGCACACACACACACACACACACACACACACACACCACACACACACACACCACACGCATCACACACACACACACACACACACACACACGCACGTACCACACACACACACCACACACACACACACCGCAGCCCGCGCGCGTGCGAGCGCGCTCACGTGCCCGCGCACTAAAACACTAACGGTATATACTTAACTCTCAAAGATAAGAGAAACATAGGCCTACAGTCTTTCAATCTCAGAGCTGGAAAAGCTTTTTACTTTACATACCATTTCTGCTTTAAGTGCAATTGTTTGAATTGATTCCACTTTTGCGATGTTAGAGTTCTCGCAGTGCATTTAAAAAGAATTTAATCTCTAGATGTTCCCGAGGGTGAAGGCTTCACGCAACATTTTTAGAATGTCTAATTCCAGTGAATTCATTTGGAATCTGTAAATCAAACTTGAACTAAATCCAAGGCAGGAAAGAACTTCAAATCGGTTTAGGCTATCTCTGTGCAAATACTTTGGCCAGAAATGATCTGATTTCCTTTAGGACTTAACATGCTTTTTGAGACTTGTCCATTCTGATCCGAGCAGTGTGCTCGCGTTGCCTTTTTGGAAACCTCTACGTTAATAACCTTACTCCCATGTTGTCAGAAATGGAATTCGTAACATTACCTTTAACGTCTCCACCCTCACGTTGTTCAATTCAGTGACTTTGCACGCTGTGATCTCAGGGTGACCTATGTTTTCAGTCCCCCTCCACACCCAGGTTTGTGATGAGTCTGTGCCATGGTCTGTAGTGTCTGCGGCTTCATGATGGATTGTCATCTGATGTACGTGGTGGCGGTCTTCTTTCTCTCCGATGGTTTGCCTCACGGTGATCTCATGGTGAGAACTCCCTGTGGAAACTGGCGCTGGGCTGTGATACGACCAAAGCAATGTGAGTGGGTAAAGGGTGTATGGTGGGGGCAGGGAAAAGAGGGTGACTGGAGTAGGAATGATTCCAGTGAGTGGGGCACGGGAAGATAGAACCAAAAGTATAATACCTAGCTTTCATGTGCGGATGATGATGATGAGTGGTGATGATGAGTGGTGGTGGTGGTGATGATGATGATGATGATGATGGATGATGATGATGATGATGATGATGATGAGCGGTGATGATGATGATGATGGTGATGATAGTGGTGATGATGATGATGATGATGATGATGATGATGGTGATGACGACGATGATGATGACGATGATTGCAATATCACGGTAAGAAGAAGAAGAAAAAGAAGAAGAAGAAGAAGGAGAAAAAAACAAGAACAAGAAGAAAGGAAGAAGAAGAACAAGAAGAAGAAGAAGAGGAAGAAGAAGACATATATTCATGTATTCGTTGTGTAACACAATAAATTCCTTGTTTGGCGCGCACACACAACAACAACAACAACAACAACAAGGACAAAACTTCTTTAGCTTGGCATGTGTATTGGAACCGTAAGGTCATGATCAATATTGTGTGCGTGATTCCACTCAATAACTCAACGTGACTTTTTGTCATGAAATCCCAGAGGGGTTAAACACACAGGAGAACAACAGTCAAAATAACACTCATAATGAAGCTGTCAACGTTCATTTTTAATCAGTCATTATCTATAAAGTCGCGTGGTTAATCATCATTACTAGTCATTACTTTTTCATGGTTTTGTTATAAAGTATGATCTTAATTATTCAGATAGTTTTTTTCCTCCAGCAAAATCTCAATATTTCCACCTCGTAGTAACTAGCGTAGAGTGAATGTTAACTGTTTTAAGTAAATGTCTAGTTGACCCAAGCTTGATCAATCTGACGCAGCCTTGAAATTTTGTTTTGTTTTGTTTTGTTTTTCTAAACATTACTCAGTTATTTCTATTCGTGATGTTTTGAATTAACACAGTGTTACTTACCCCTTTTACATATGTAGATTCTCAAGAAATAGGAATAAGTGTCCAATAGTCAACCATTTGGTATGCGTTGTGGATTCCAGTGGAAGACTTGCCACACTTTGTCTGTGTTGGTTAATATATTGCACATGAGTGTACACACGGAACTTTTTCTGCAATATTTTATACTCTTCTGCTCATGTGGGTGTTTTGAGGAAAAACAGTTTGCAAAGAAAGTAGATATGCTTACGCCACATTGACGATCATTCTTTGTTTCAAGTTATGGAAACACAAATCCTCAGACGCATAAGCTGATGTAGTCAAGATGTAGAAATGACATGTTTTTCAAATATCCTCTTCTCTGCTGATTGGTCAAATAGGATGCCCTGCTTGAACACCTGAGTAGTGTTTGTTGGTTGATAAGAGGATTTTATTATTACCAAAAGGGAAAACAGCATGGACCTATTTATGAACACATTGTTATTGCTACCTAGAACTAGACTAAGTCTCCCAACAGAAGAAAATACACTACTCACTCGTAGCTTTCGATAGCCACCCGGCCATCTTCCTCAGCGATGCTGTTGCTGACTGAGTTAACTCGATTCAGATCACACGAGCATGGGACATATCCAGGTCACGTGATCGAATCAGTGAAGCGTACACCGGGGGCAAGGTGTAGCGGCCCCGGTCCCTGTTGAGCGGGGGGTTGGTGGCTGCGATGTAGATGGCCTCCTTGACCCTTCGCTGGAACCACTTGTTTTCTCTGTCCAGGATGTTGACGTTGTCAGTGTCAAATTGGTGTTGCTCGGAGTGCAGGTGTGCTCCGACAGGTGAAGAGGCCCTCTTGTGTTCTGTAAGACTCTTTGGGAGGGGACGTTCTGTTTCTCCGAATGGTGTTGGTTACAGTCACGGCAGTCTATTCTGTAGATGACGCCGGATTTGTCGAGTTTGTTGGTTTTGTCCTTGGGGGCGACGAGTTGGCTGCGGATGGTGTTGGTGGGCTTGGGATGGACCGCGACCCCTAGTTTCCTGATCTTCCTGGACAGAGCTTCACTTACACCTCCAACGTAGGGAATGGTGATATGTCCCTTATGCTATCGTTGTTCTCACGCTTGCGGTTGGGGTTAGGTGGTCGATCTCTTGCTTCCTGGGCTGTTCCAGGCCCACTTCTGGTAGCCCGAGATGGTGAGCACTTCCTTCAGGTGGTCTTTCTCCTTCTGCAGTGCCTCTTGAGTTGAGCAGATGGTATTGACTCTGTGGGTGAGAGTTCTAATCACCCCAAGTTTGTGTTCCAGAGGTTGGTGGCTGTCGAACTGCAAGTATTGGTCTGTGTGAACATATTATTACTCTACCGGCTTTTTACGTTGAATTTTCGGACCCAGGTAATGCAGGATATGATGAGTGCATGCTTTGCAGTAGACTGTATCGTTACACCGCCAGCATACTATGACATGAAATAGTGTTAGCGGTATCATTGCTTTAGGTAAGCTAAGTCTGTACCACCTATATAACTGGAAAGATCATTGTTTAAAAAAATCAGTAACAGAGCCTGCTTCCTTGTAACTCTCCTTTCCGATTGAATCTCTATGAAGACAGTCCGGTATCTGTTTTTATACACGGTGCGGCATTTTGTACATATCTTAGATAACCCTGTATGGGTATCTCTATACTTATACATTACAGCATTGAAGCTTATTGTAAGATTTATCAAATGTTTTCTGAAAGTTGACAAAGCAGCACTCGAGTCGAGTTTTCTGCTTTTAAGAGAGAGAGAGAGAGGAGGGGGGAGAGGGAGGAGAGAGAGAGAGAGAGAGAGAGGTGGGAGCAGAGGGAGGATGTGCAAGGTGATTATTATTTTTGTGTGTGTGCACTCCTTCAGGAGGGGCAATGGCCTAAACACGAATAAACCCCCCTCTCTCTCCTCTCTCTCTCTCCTCTCCTCTCTCTCTCTCTCTCTCTCTCTCTCTCTCTCTCTCTCTCTTCGTGATGCTATGCTTGCTTGGTGAATACCCTAGTTTCCATCCCTTCCACTAGTTTTACAGTTCCTAATTATGAATTAGAGTTACATTGGCTGTTTTCCACGTGTTTGACTTCCGCAGTAATTCTTGTTTATAAAACGAACGAGAGAGAGAGAGAGAGAGAGAGAGAGAGAGAGAGAGAGAGAGAGAAAAGGAGGGGGGAGGGAGTAGAGAGAGAGAGAGGAGATAGACAAGGACAGACAAGCTCCCGTGAGGAGACTTAGCAATGGGCAAGCTTGGAAAAGGCTGACAGAAACAGCCACGGAAGAACAGGAAGAGACATCCATTTGGTTTCCGTTTTCCATCCGCAAGGGTGCCGTGCCGCCTTCTCTCTCTCTCTCTCTCTCTCTCTCTCTCTCTCTCCTCCTCTCTCTCTCTCTCTCTCTCTCTCTCTCTCTCTCAACATCACACACACACACACACACACACACACACACACACACACACACACACAACACACAAAACATCTCTACCAATTTTACCCTTTAACACTCCTACTATTGTCTTCTCGTCAGTTCTCTCTCTGTGTCTCTAAATGACAATTGCTTGTTATGCGAATTCCCTGGCTTCTCTCTTTACCCTTTATCTAATTGTTACTAATCAGAAATATGCTGTATGCTTTCCCGTGTGTCTGACATTTGTTTAATTCCATTTGTTTACAACCCACACAGGCCAGAAAGTTACACACCTCCATGTAGACAATGGCCTATTTGGGGTTAACTATGCTTCCACGTTTTGTTTTGTTTTTCTTGTTTTCTTTTTTTATTATTGAATGAAATATGTGGATGGTATGGCACCTTACAATCACCGGATATGTAAAATAAGTACAAATAAGAAACTTAGAATCAATTAATGAAGCATTCGCATCGCATCTTTTACAGAATAACAAGAGGGTCATTTACTGTAACATTTGTCCTAAAACTGATGCTTAAGTAGTTGTGTCTCTTAGTTCTTCGTATAAGTTTATTATTACGTTAGACGGGAAATCAAATAATGAGTGTACCCCTTGCAATGTGGAATTACTCTTTTGCATATCAAGAATACTACCAACCATTGCTATGCCTTTTTCTTATGAAGTTACTGAACATTCTGAACACTGTGCTGTAATGATTTCATGGATTTCTTTGGATTCATTCCTTGCGTGATAACTGCTAACATTTTCGTTCGTGAGGAAGATCTCTTGGGCACTGCTAGCTGGAAGGCGCGACATTGTCCCTTAAAATGTGATCCCTGTTCACTGCACCTAGTTGCTTTCAACGACACAGGGGGCAAAACCTGTCTGTATTAGCTACTCAGCAAACTTATCCACAGCTTTCATGTTGTGTACTCAAATGCTTTTTTTTATTAATCCGCTCACATCTTTGACGCTAATATTTGGTGTTGCGTGATTCCTGGTATCAGGCAGTCGTTCCTGCCAGTGTTAAGCCATCAGCTCAAGCCGAGGTTTCTCTGTACGTGTTGAGTGCACATCTGCTGCAAGAAACGCATTGACACTGTTTTATGAAACTCATCCAGTCTGAGCCATGGTTTGTCTGCTCCTGCTAGTGACTTGTCTTTTCCGCCAGTATTCTGTCGTGCAAATAACAGTCCGAACCAGCAAGCAGTGATTCCCAGTCGTATTTCGTGACTGTTGTCCCTCGTAACACTGTCGTGGCCTGTGCTGCTTGCTTAATGAAGTTTGGAGGATTTGCACGACTCTAGACCAGTTCACAAGTGTTCCTGGGGTACACACTTTCAAAACCAGTTGTTTATTCTGAAACTCAGGCTGAGTCTCAGTTTCCCCAAGGTTCATTTTGACCTTCTGGCATGAGTTAACGTTGTGAATGTTGTTGCTTGTGTGCTGTTCTACAGCACGTGATCCGCTTTTGACGTGTAATTTGTTCTGTCTTTCTTCCACCATTCTGCTTTCTTCCAATGTTGATGCCACTCTTCATACCTGCCTGGTTTCATCACTTTGTTGCATTGCATGTACATCTCTAGTAATGCTTTGATGGACAGGTGTGCCTGATGAGTTTCTGCTTGTTATCCACCCTCGGCAATTACCGCTTAGGCGGCGGGCATAGTAAACCCGAGCGGGACGGCCGTGCTTTGCACCGCCCGGTTAAAAAATCCTGCCCGGCTCAACCCCTCTGTGGCGTCATCAATTAGGGCTCCAGGCGGCCATAGTGGAGCCGGGCCGATCCAGAACATTCAACCCGTCGTTCCGCCGTTGGTGCAAACCGTCTGTTTCACGGTTCTCCGGGTAAGGGAAGGAACTGCGCTCTTGACTTTTCACTGAGGTATTTTCTCTTGGCAACATGGACGACGAGAAACTCATCAATGCTGTTAGGACCAGAACATTTATTTACAAAAAAGAAGCGATAAAAAAATTCCAAGAGACATGCTGGGTCGGCTGCCCAGGGCAGTATAGCAAACGAGGCTGGAGGAAATGCTGATACATTGCTCTCCTTTTGAACAAATTGCTCTCTCTCTCTCTCTCTCTCTCTCTCTCTCTCTCTCTCTCTCTCTCTCTCACACACACACACACACACACACACACACACACAAACACTTACACACACACGCACGCACCACACACACACACACACACACACACACACACACACTTGCACACGTGCATGCATACACACGATATACACGTGCATGCTTGCGCGCGCGCGCCACACACACACACACACACACACACACATAATATATACACACACACACACACACACACACACACACACACAATGAACTAATAAATTCCAAGGATAAGTACCGAGCACCATTCCAGCAACTTACAGAGCAGCTTGGTGTTGCAATGACTGCAAGAAATATTGAATTATAAACAAAGCTTGCTCTTATGTCTTAGATTGAAGAAATAGTGGGAGATAAGCATACATATCTGCAGTGGTAGATAATTCTGCCTAACTAACAGTATGTGCTTGAGTGGGTGAATGGGGAAAAATAAAATAAATGCTTCTCAAAATGAGCCTTCAGCAAGCTTACAGTCTCCAAAGCGGAGACAATCTCCAATGGGGAGGAAACTCACTAACACATAACTCCTGGTCAGATACCGATATTTCGAAACCTGATTGTTTCTCCTCAGTGACCGCGGAAGGTGGTAATTTGACTCCTCTGCCTTTCCGGTTTTAAAAAGAATGCTATCCGAAAAAGGCTGGTGTGCAATACCATAGTATGTTTGTTGAGTTTTCAAAAAACCAACCAAAGGTGCCACCTAAGAAGCAAAAGAGCAAAAAGAAGATTGTCTCCCCCTTGGAGACTGTAAGCTTGCTGAAGGCTCATTCTGAGAAGCATTTATTTTATTTTTCCCCATTCACCCACTCAAGCACATACTGTTAGTAAGGCAGAATTATCTACCACTGCAGATATGCATGCTTATCTCCCACTATTTCTTCAATCTAAGACATAAGAGCAAGCTTTGTTTATAATTCAATATTTCTTGCAGTCATTGCAACACCAAGCTGCTCTGTAAGTTGCTGGAATGGTGCTCGGTACTTATCCTTGGAATTTATTAGTTCATTGTAATTTAGTCCCTTGAGGATTCATTCCAAGAACTGGCCCTCAGCACTTGTGTCTAAGAGGTTATCTTTTTATATTTTCTACTCTTCGCAAGAAAATGTAGCTTGTTTTGCTCTTTCTTTTTGCTCTTTTGCTTCTTAGGTGGCACCTTTGGTTGGTTTTTTGAAAACTCAACAAACATACTATGGTATTGCACACCAGCCTTTTTCGGGATAGCATTCTTTTTTAAAACCGGAAAGGCAGAGGAGTCAAATTACAACCTTCTGCGGTCACTGAGGAGAAACAATCAGGTTTCGAAATATCGGTATCTGACCAGGAGTTATGTGTTAGTGAGTTTTCTTCCATTGGAGATTGTCTCCGCTTTGGAGACTGTAAGCTTGCTGAAGGCTCAGTTTGAGAAACATTTATTTTATTTTTCCCCATTCACCCACTCAAGCACATACTGTTAGTTAGGCAGAATTATCTACCACTGCAGATATGTATGCTTATCTCCCCCTATTTCTTCCATCTAAAGCATAAGAGCAAGCTATATATATTCACGCACAGACACACACACACTTACATGCACACACCCGTGCGTGCATGAGGGCACACACACACACACACACACACCACACTCCTCAATCTCCATAACGTCGTATATATGAATAGATCCGTTAGGCAACTTGGATACCGAAGAAAGGGAGAGGATATTTAGGGGGTGGGGGAGGCGGTAAGTGAAGAGACGAAGGCGACATTGAGAGAGAATGGCGGAAATACGAGATTAAACAAGTGTTTTGCCTAGGAACAGGGTTTAGAGTCTGATATCACGTCAGTCTGTTTCGCAGGGTCCCATTTTCTCGATGGTTGGTGTCTGCACCACTAACATAGTCTCGACTTTCATACCTGTCTGCTCCACCACTGACCTGCTCTTCTGTCAGTTTAGCCCCGAGATTAAAAAGTGCTAGATGTTTTGATCCATCAGACAGAACTTTATTGTGTTACAGACAGGGTAGAACATGTAATTTAATGCTTGGAGGTACTCTGTTTTTTTTTGTTGTTTTTTAGATTAATGTCAGTTTTTAGGCTGTCAGATTTTGTTTTTGATTTCGGAATAGTGCTGTTCTTATAGTGGTTAATTTGCTAAATGGTTAACAGATGAATGAACAAGTTTATCTGATTTCCAGTCGACGTCGTGGTTTTCTGTTCTTACGGAAAGACAGAAAGAGGGGAAGAGAATGACAAATGAAAGGGAGGAGGAGGAGGAGATGGAACTAACAGAACAAAAAGGAGAGAAACAGAAGGTGGGAGGAACAAAAGACAAACAATAAAGAAAAGGAGAACACAAAGTGGACAAAAAGAAAAAAGGAGGAGGAGAAGGAAGAGGAGGAGGAGTAGAAGAAGAAGAGAACTAGGACGAGGATCAGAGGAGACATGAGTAAGAAGAAGAACAAAAACAACAACAACAACAACAACAACATCAACATCAACAACAAAGAAAAATAAGAGAAAGGGACGGCAGAGAAGAAGAATGAGTAAGAGAAAATGAAAGGAAAACAACAACCACAAGGAAAACCGCCTACTACCAAGACTTTAAATGTCTGAAGAAAGCTGCTTTGTTCCAGAGCGCAGACACGTTTGTTTTCAATGTCCACAAAGTCATTCAATACGTGGCTGATTTGGGGTTCCAAACTTTCTTTGTGATTGCAAGCTATCTAGTACGCTTTCTGGAACTGCTTGCGACCAAAATTAATGGTATAAAGGAACCCTATTGCCTGGCCCCAAAAAATGGCTTTTGACCTGTGGAATTTCCCCTTTGGTGTTCCACTCCTAGCTTACTGTTAAATTCCGGTTGGCTTCTGCATTGCTGATTCTTGTGATCAGGTTCACGTGTTGGAGCTATCCATCACTGAGGCTGCCAGAGGCTGGAGTCCCCTGCCAGTGCAACCCACGCCTCTCCTTCTTGTCACCCATGCTTCTGTCCAGGCAGCCACTCCTCAAGTATACATCAAGCTATTTGCTACCCATGTGTGACAGAGCTGCAATGGATGTTTAAGCCCCCTTTGTTTGTGTGTATGCATGTGAGAGACAGACAGACAGACAGAGAGTCTGGGGCAGAATTTCCAATTGCAATGGAGAAGAGGTCAATAAAAGCCCACCCTACTCCAGAAAGAGAGAGAGACAGAGAGAGAACGAGAGAAAGAGAGAGAGAAAGAGAGAGAGAGAGAGGTGCACACACACACACACACACACACACACACACACACACACACACACACACACACACACACACCACACACACACAAACGCGCGTGCGCGCGCTGGCGTGCGCGAGCGCATGTTCATTCACATACATGTCTACGCATACATGCAAAACACACACACACGCGCGCGCGCACGTGCACGCATGCACGCGCGCGCGCACACACACACACACACACACACACACACACACACACACACACACACACACACACACACACACACATACGCATCACTCTTGCTCATCCCTCCAATTGCCCGACGAAGAGAAAATAGTTTAGCTCTCGTACTAAGAACAGCATTTTCATATTATAGCACTACTCCAGTTATTCATCAATTTTACCTGGCTGAAACTGTTTGTGATGACAGAAAGGATAGTGCAGAGAATAACGTCTCTGTGTCTGTCTGTCTGTCTGTCTGTCTGTCTGTCTGTCTGTCTGTCTGTCTGTCTTCTCTCTCTCTCTCTCTCTCCTCTCTCTCTCTCTCTCTCTCTCTTCCACCCCTCCCCCCGTCTCTCTATGTGTGTCATGGCACATGCTTCCTATGTGAATAACATAATTATCTTCTCTCTTTACTGATCGTCTTTCTGCTCTTTTCTATTAATTAGAATTGTACTACCTGTTTTGAGGCGTGTTTGACATTCTATATATGTGTTTATATGTATATATATATATTATAATTTTGTTTACAATGCACACGAGAGAGACAGACAGACAGACAGACGGAGACAGAGAGAAGGAGAGGAGAGAGAGAGAGAGAGAGAGAGAGAGAGAGAGAGAGAGAGAGAGAGATAAGTGCGGAGGGTGAGAGTGAGAGAGACACAAAATCCCGTGAGGGAACTATAAGAAAGGAAAGACTACGGAAATGCTGACAGAAACACACACGGAAGGACCGGAAGAGATATCCGTTTGGTATCCTCTTACCCTCCATGTGGCTGCCGCCTCGTCTTCCCTCCCTTCCCATCACACACACACACACACACACACACACACACACACACACACACACACACACACACACACACACACACACACACACACACACGTCTACCAATTTTATACTTGAACATCACCTTCTATTGCCTTCTCCTCCATTCTTTCCCCGTGTCCGTGTCTCTGTCCTGTCTGTCTGTCGGTCTGTCGGTCTGTCTGTCTGTCTGTCTGTCTCTCTCTCTTCTCGCTCTCTCTCTCTCTCTCTCTCTCTCTCTCTCTCTCTTCTCTCTCCTCTCCTCTCTCTCTCTTCTCTCGACTGTTGCTTGCCATGTGAAGTGCTTGGCTACCCTTCTTATCTCTTGACTAACTGTGTTCTGTTATTTATAAACTTTTACTGTGTTTTTCCATGTGTGTGACATTCGAATGTATTTACAATCCATACCCGTCAAGAGGTTACAAACCACCATTAAGGATATACTCAAGCCACTTCAGTTTAAACTATTTTTCCTCTGTTTTAAAGAACTGTTTTTGTTTTTATTATTGAATCAAAGTTTGACTGGTGTGCCACAACACAACCACCATATTTTTAAAGCAAATACAAGTTAGAAACCTAAAATGAGTACATAATATACAAACACTAAAACTGTTGTTTTATGAAGAGCTAAAACAGTTCGAATAGAAATATTTCATTGAACGTAATATCAGGCCTAAAACTGATAACTAATCAATTTGTCCCATAGTTCTTCGATATAAAGTTGATCAAGTTAGAAGGAAGCGATCAGTTAAGGAAAGTACTCCTGTGTCAAAGTCGCATAACACTTATGCTTTGTCAGAAACGCTATCTACGAGTCTTCGTACCATTTTCTCATCTAACCTGTCCTATTGTAACATTGATAGCCCTCTCTGCCAGGCCTCGAGCATTATGTTATTGTCGTTGTTCATTCTATACACTGTTCTCTGATGATTTCATTGACTTCTATGGACGTGTTCCTTACATGTTGACTGGTAACATCATCGTTCATGAAGATGGACATCTCCTGGGCACTGCCAGCTGGAAGGCAAGAACTTGTCCTCTAAAATGTCGTCCCTCTTCGCTGCATCGAGGCTGTCAACGACACTGGAGGTAAAGCCCGTCCTGACCAAGGTCAATTTGACTTATGCCCTGTCGTCTCAAGTCACTTTCAATGTTGCTGGAAACACATATCGAAAAAGGAGAGAAAGGTGTGAAATATGGTATGAGGAGTGCGGCGCTTGGGAAGAGGGTTTAGATTAGTCAAGGTTCCTGTCAGACTTTTCTGCAGAGATCCATTTTCTCGAGCGTTGGTTTCTGCACCACTAACACTGCTTTGCCTTTCAGACCTGTCTGCTCTGGCACTTAACTGCTTCTCTGTCAGTTTAACCCTGAGTTTAAAAAGTGTCCAGGCGTTTCGATGTATCAGACAGCGTGTTATTGTGCTACAGGCGTGGGTGGAATAATGCTTTTGAACGCGTAGAGGTACGCTGATTTTTTTTTATTTTTAGAAAAAAACATTTTTTTATGTTTCAAGTTATTATTTTTTCTCTGTTTTGTGATGTTGTTGTCCTTCTTCTGGCTGCTTAGTCAGCAGCTAAATCATCACGTTTGTTTGATTTGAACATGGCGTGTCAGTTTTTATTCTTGTTAAAGAGAAGAAGAAGAAGAAGAAGAAAGAAGAAGAAGAAGAAGAAGAAGAACAGGGAGAAGGAGGAGTAAGAGGAGCAGGATGAGGACAAAAAGTAGAAATAGTAGCAGCAGCAGCAGCAACAACAACAACAATAGTAGTAGTAGTAGTAGTAGTAGTAGTAGTAGTAGTAGTAGTAGTAGTAGAGAAGAAGAAGAAAGTAGAAAGAAGAAGAAGAAGAAGAAGAAGAAGAGTATGGATTTGAATGAAGAATGACAGCAGGAAATAAGAAAAAAGAAATGTGAGGAAGGTGGACACATGAAATGTTACAACCACTTAAAGCATGGTTTGTCTTTATCATCATTGTTGTAGTTGTTTTTGTTGTTGTTGTTGTTGTTGCATATGTGGATGTGTGCGTGCGTGCGTGCGTGCGTACATGCGTGCGTGCGTGCGTGAGTGCGTGCGTGTGTGTGTGTGTGTGTGTGTGTGTGTGTGTGTGTGTGTGTGTGTGTGTGTGTGTGTGTGTGTGTGTTTAATTATGTAATAACATTGAATCTTGAACTTCATTGTAATCTCTGGATCTTGTCATAACTGCAAACGAGTGTGGATTGCAAAGCGCTTAGAGCTTAGTCTCTAGCCAAGGATAGGCGCTTTATAGGTATTAATGATAATGATATATAATGATAATAATGATAACAGTAATAACATAATTGCAAAATGCCAACAAGAAGAACACAACAAACGTTCAAAAGAGTGTCAAAAATCATAATCCAGATTCATTGGCGTACAGTGATTTCTGTTTACTTCTTGTGTTTTTTTTTCTCCAACAAACATGTTATAGCCTTCAGTTCTTCAGAAGGGTGTGTGTGTGTGTGTGTGTGTGGTGTGTGTGTGTGTGTGTGTGTGTGTGTGTGTGTGTGTGTGTGTGTGTGTGTGTGTGTGTGTGTGTGTGTGTGGTTGCACATACAAAACATGCTTTATTATTTCATTTATGCTGTTTTGATTTAACAGATTTTAGATATATTGATTCTTAAGTATCTTGAATACATTTGCAATAACTGATCTTGAGATAATTGCAAAATGCCAAGGAGAAGGCCCACTCGGTATACAATATGGATGCTGATAGAAACTGCTAAACCTGCCAGTATGTGTTTTATTGCTTGAGAGTAACCCAAACCTGTTTCAGATGTTTTGTATCGTCTAAGAGTTGAATGACTTTCAATAACAAGATATGCCTGTGTGGCGTAAAGATAAAGTTTGTTTCAGCTATGGAAACAAATCAAGCACAGAAGTTGTTACAGTCAGGAATGTGAATGGAAGAATTGTAACATTGTAGGATAACAAGAACAATGTCACTGTCCTCTTGTGATTCGTCGTATAGAATGCCCTGCTTTTGTGCCTGCGAACAGGTTTTCTGGGCGAAAGTCACTATTCTGTCTCGTAAAAGAAAACCAATATTTGTGTTGGTCATAATTTACGATTATTTTATTGGAATATGGACCTTGGAATCTGTGTTGTAAAATTACTGTTGCTTAGCTTTCCTTTTCCATGTTGACTTCTTAAGGTCCTGGGTACTGCAGCATATGCTAATTTGATCTAACTTGTTTTGTCGTCCTTCTTTTATGGTAGACAGTATGTCTAGATCGTTAGCATGCAATAAGCATGAAACAGTGTCAGACTTTTCATTGCCTAAGTAGGGTGGCGCTATGCCATCTGAATAATTGGAAAAATCATAACTTTTGAAAAAGATCGAATGACGTCTACTTGCTTCTCACGTTCGAATAAATATCTCTAAAGATAGTCTGGTATTTGTTTTGTACACACTGAAGTATTTTTGTTCATATCTTGAATAATTTTGTAAGACTGTCCCTGTATGTTATACATTTTCAACACTCAAGTTTGATGTCAGATTTTACTCAATGCTTCTTTAAAACAAAAAACCACAAAAAAAACAACAGATAAAGCAGCAGTGGAGTCGATTTTTCAGCTTTTTGGAGAGAAAGACAGACAGACAGACAGGCAGGCAGACAAACAGACAGACCGACAGACAGACAGACAGACAGTCAGACAGACAGTCAATCAGACAGAGATAGATAAAGATACAAAGACAGACAGACAGAAAGACAGACACAGACAAGACAGACAGACAGACAGACAGACAGACAGATAGAGAGACAGACAGAGACAGAAATAGAGACAGACTCGACTGCCAGTGAGACAGAGAGGTAGCTGAAGCATAAAACCACAGCAGACCAACAGACACAGAGTAAGCAGAGGACCACCACACTCAGCACTGACCTAATAAAACCACAGCAGACCCAACAGACACAGAGTAAGCAGAGGACCACCACACTCAGCACTGACCTAATAAAACCACAGCAGACCCAACAGACACAGAGTAAGCAGGGGACCACCACACTCAGCACTGACCTAATAAAACCACGGCAGACCCAACAGACACAGAGTAAGCAGGGACCACCACACTCAGCACTGACCTAATAAAACCACAGCAGACCCAACAGACACAGAGTAAGCAGAGGACCACCACACTCAGCACAGACCTAATAAAACCACGGCAGACCCAACAGACACAGAGTAAGCAGAGGACCACCACACTCAGCACTGACCTAATAAAACCACAGCAGACCCAACAGACACAGAGTAAGCAGAGGACCACCACACTCAGCACAGACCCAGTGCCTGCAGGCGTCTGATGTCGCTGGCAGTGTGTTTGCCTCATCCGTCACCCTGTCCACGCCTCTCCCCTGATCAGCTCCTGCCACCACGTGCATCATTCTGCTCGATCCCTTCCCTCTGTCAACGCTCCTTCCGTACATCTCACCTCTGGGAGGCGTCTTTTAAGGCCACAATGTATGGCTGCCCACTTCAGTGAGAATGTATAACATCCCTCTTCAGCCATAAAGCGTGAAAGCCCTTTTCAGTGAAACACAAAACCCTGTTTCAGACCCCCACCCAGAACTAACTCCACCATACTTTGGTCAAGCGTGAAACCCTACTTCAGCACCGAAAAAAAACTGCTTCAGTAATTAAGAATGACACCCCTCTGAAGCCAAGATCTAACACCCATAGTTCGAAGCATGAAACCCTACTTCAACACAAGAAAACTGCTTCAGTAATTAAGAATGACACACCACTTAAGCCAAGATCTAACACCCATAGTTTGGTCATTAAGCATAGCCCCCCCCCCCCCCCCCATCACTTTTAGCTAAAACGTTTGACAGCATCAAACTAGACAACGAATGTGATACCCCACCATAGAGAAACAGTCATGACGTTCCAGTTCAGGACAGAACAGAAATGTCACCCCTGTCCCTAAAAAAAAAAGCCCAACATGTCACTTCAACCTCAAACCATGACATCCGTTAAGAAATCAACATCTTTCACACACAGAGAGAGAGAGAGAGAGAGAGAGAGAGAAGAGAGAGAGAGAGAGAGAGAAGAGAGAGAGAGAGAGAGAGAGAGAGAAGACGCGTGTAGGAGGGAGGGAGGGAGGGAGACAGACAAAATCCTGCCAGGATACTTTGACAATGGACAGGCCAAACAAGGGCTGACAGAAACAGACACGGAGGGACAGGCAGGCAGATCCGTTTGGTTTCTTCTTTCCCGTCACTTGGGTGCCATGCCGTCTCCCCTCTTTCACACGCACACATCCGCACGCGCGCACATACACGTACACTCACCATACACACACACACACACACACACACACACACACACACACACACACGCACGCACACACACACCACACACACACACACACACA
The DNA here is from genome assembly GCA_033310375.1 of Conus canariensis. Lineage (NCBI taxonomy): Eukaryota > Metazoa > Mollusca > Gastropoda > Neogastropoda > Conidae > Conus > Conus canariensis. The sequence goes on from CM065724.1 coordinate 37,154,858, forward strand.
CACACCGCGCGCGCGCGCGCGCGCGCGCGCACACACGCACACACACACACACACACACACACACACACACATATCAGTACCAATTCAATCTTAAACACCCTCTTATTGCCTTCCCCTCTGTTTTCTCTCTGCTTTCAAATGACAGTTGTTTGCTATGTTTACAATCCGCACAAACCAAAATGTTATACACATACATGAATTTTTTTCTCATTAAGAAATAAATTTTTAAATGGAATATCAGCAAACAACCTCCAAATCTGCGAAAGGAGTACAAGTAAGAAATGTAAAATTGGTTCATGAGGTATAGAAACTAAAATTCCTGTTTTATGACTACATACATACGTTACAATAGGATCTTTTTTTGTGAATATGATATTCCGCCTCAAACTGATAATTAATCAGTTTTGCCCCACATATCTTTGACATGAAGTTTATTAAGTTGGAAGGGAAGTGATTAATTAATGAGTGTATCCACGTCAAGGTGGAATGACATTTCTGCACTGTTAGAAACGCTACCCACGTCAATTAAGGCCATGTTATGATCAAACCTGTCCTACTGTGACGTTGATAGCCCTCGCTAGCATGCCTTATGCGTTTTCTATGACGCTATAGCCAGGGTTTATTCTGTTCACTCTTCTGCGATGATTTAATTGGCTTCTAATGACAAATTCCTGGCGTGACTGTTGACATCATCGTTCGTGCGGATGGAAATCTCCTGGGCACTGGTAGCTGAAAGGCAGGATCTTTTCCTCTTACGTTTCGCCCCTCTTCGCTGCATTGAAGAGACTGGGGGTAAAACCTAGGCTTACAAAGATGGATCTGGCTTGTACCCTGCAGTAGTGCAGCGAAGATATATCAGGCGAACCTATCCATTAATGCATTAATGGATAGGTGCGCCTGATATACCTTCGCTTGTTTTCTACCCCTAGCAGTTACTGCTTCAGGTAGCAAAAATTGAACGTAGCAAACGAATCGAACAGACTGCAACTGTTTTTTCTGACCTCAATATATAGCATGCAAGCTTGTTATTATAATCTGGCAGCCATGTAGTGAAAGCTGCAAAGACTGCCCAGCGAGGAAACCAGATTTCCCATCTGCAGTGGTTATATGCTCATATGAACTTGTTAGGTGTTTTCATTACATCTGAATGCTTTCCATTGATTTCGTTTTTTTGATCTGAGAATGGGAACTATGGTCGTATGGATGTTCATAGGTTATTTACTATGTCACGACCTGTTTTTGTCTCTTGTTTATTTCATAGGATGAGATATTTTTCAAGATATGATTTTTTTAGGGTGTGATCTCTTTTCTGTATGAGTGACAGCCCTCCACAGACTCCTTGTGGTCGGCTGGGCTATAACAATGATAACAATTCTACTTAAAAAGAATAACAATAGGAAGAGCAAGGTTTGTAGAACAAGGCCCAAAAGAGTGGCGACTAGTTCAAATAGTGTCAAATGTATCGTGGCCGCAAAAGGCGTTGTCCAAACAATCCAGATCGCCGCGTCCATAAGTTGGACCAGTGTACCATGATATCTGTGCTGCATGGATGGGATATACAGTGACAGGCACGATAACCTGAGGACAGTATGACTTGGATAAGAGGGTAAGCTGTGTAGGTACTAAGGTTTGAATCGTTATTTGTCATGACTAAGAGGTGGCAAACTCTCAACAAAAACAAAGCAAAAAAGCTTTAGAAATCGTGAATTCGTCTGGAAGAACTAGCAAAACCAGAAGATAGATTGATATGCTGTAAATATGCAAGTTTTCCCATACTGAGAGAGAGAGAAGAGAGAGAGAGAGAGGAGAGAGGAGAGAGAGAGAGAGAGAGAGAGAGAGAGAGGAGGGAGAGAGAGAGAAAGCGAGAGAGACAGACAGAGAGAACAGCTGAGTGGCAGGAACACCTGCCTCATCCTCCGACACACACAAACACACATACGTGTACATGTGCGCGTGCGCGCGCGCGCGCGCGCGCGCACACACACACACACACACACACACACACACACACACACACACACACACACACACTAACCTCAGTCTCCATCAAATCATATGTGAATAATATGTTAAGAAACATGGTTCATTGAAGATGGGAAAGGGGCAGACAGAGCGTGTTTAGATGGAGAGAGGGGGACGGAGAGTAGAGAGACAAAGGCGAGATGGAGAGAGAAAGGTTGGAGAATGCGTGAAGAGAAGTGCAAAGCCTAGTGGTAAAGGTTCGATGGGTCTGGGTCACGTCAGTCTTTTTCGCTGGGTCCCATTTCCTCGATGGCTGATTTCTGCACCACAAAAACAGCTTCGCCTTTCAGACCTGTCTGCTCTACCACTTACCTGCTTTTCTGTCAGTTTAGCCCTGTGGTTACAAACGTGTCCTGAAGTTCAGTTCTATCAGACAGCGTGTTATTGTGTTAGAGGCAGGGGATAGAATAATGAATTTTAATGCCTGGAAGTACTCTGATTTTTTTAATTGTTTTTTCTATTTTTTTAAACGCACTGATGTTTTTGGTTTTTCCTAAATCGAAGCATTGTTCTTATGTTGGTTAGTTTCCCTTACAGTTAGCGGGCAAATTGTCAACTTTATATGAATTCCTCTTGCTGTCTCAGTTTTCCATTTTTATGAAGAACAGTAAGAGCAGAAGAGAATGAAAGAAGAGGTAACATGAGGAAAAGGAAATAGCAGAACAAGAAGAAATGGAGGCAAGACAAGGGTGGCACACAAAAATATTATGAAGAATAGAGGGAGCGGAGAATGAGGAAGGAAAGAAGAAGAAGAAGTAGAAGAAGAGGAAGGAGGAGGAGGAGGAGGAGGAGGAGGAGGAGAGGAGGAGGAAGGAGGAGGTGATGGTGGAGCAGGAGATGACGACGACGAAGGAGGAGGAGGAGTAGGAGGAAGAAGAAGAAGAAGAAGAAGAAGAAGAAGAATGAAGAAGAATGAATGATGAATGAATGAATGAATGAATGAATGAATGAATCTTTAATGGGTTGAGAATTAGGCTCATTGAAGGCCTTTTTACAATTCTGCCCAACAACAACTACAATTTTTAAAAAAAGTAAGGTAACATCAAATTACAAAATAACATCGATATAACGATTTCATGCTTAAAATCTCTCTCTCTCTCTCTCTCTCTCTCTCTCTCTCCTCTCACACACACACACACACACACACACACACACACACACACACACACACACACACACACACACACACACACACACACTCAAATCAACTGCATCGTTTATCAGCAGTACACTTTTTTGTCTCCGGTAAGTATGTATAGTCAGGCTAATGTCTACGCATAGGTCAGTCATGAGTATCAAAAAGAAGTAACTTTACTTCATTTCTGAAAGCTGATAATTGGGGGAAATATTTTTTGTTTTGCTGGAAGTGTGTTCCATTCTTTACAGCCACAGAAGGAGAAACCTGTTTTGAATAAATCTAAATTAGTTTTAGGAATAACGAATCTGAGCGAATCATGATGGTGATGTAAATGTACTATTGATTTTAAATAATCTGGGCATTCGTCATGAACAATTTTGTGCATAAGAATCAGAGTGTTGAATGTTATACATGAGTGAAGAGGCAGTATTCTATTGTACCTAAATACATCACGCATAGAAGGATCGGATTGTTTCTGACAGCTGATCATCTTAATGGCTCGTTTTTGTAATGAACAAAGTGGTTTTAAAGTAGATGGCGCACATTTACCCCAGATAATAGAGCAGTAGTCTAATCGAGCCTGAACAAAAGCAAAATAATACATTTTTCGTGAATGTTCGTTGAGAAAGTGTTTTATCTGTGACAGCTGGAACACACAACACGAGACTTGTTTGATTAGGTTATGGATCTGATCGTGCCAGGAAAGATTTTCATTGGTGACGATGCCTAATAATTTGTGCTTTGTAACTTGTTTTATTGTTTTATCTTTGTACATTATTTTTAATTTTGCTTCGTTTATGACTTGTCTTTTTGACGTGCACATATTAACATAGACTCGGTTTTATGAGGATGAACAAGCATGTCATTTGAATCACACCAGCCTTCCACTGATTTCATGCTTGCATTTAAATGATAATTAATTTCATCGATGCTATGACTAGAGTATTGTAAAGATGTATCATCAGCGACCAAATCACACACTGCATTTTGAATTGATAAAGGGAGATCATTTATGTAGAGGGAGAACAACAGGGGACCTAAGATTGACCCCTGTGGCACGCCTCTTGGCAACAGTCTTTTAGAAGAAATAACACCTCGTGGAAAAACAGATTGCGTACGGTTCGACAAATAAGATCTAAAAAATCATTCCGTATTGTTGTCGACGCCGTAAACATTAAGCTTTTTTAGCAGTATATTGTGATTAATTAAATCAAAAGCCTTTGTTAAATCAATAAAAACTACACCAACTGCTTTCCTGTTGTTGATATCTTTTAGCCACAAATTTGTGATCCGACACAAAGCCGTTTCACATGAATGTAGTTTCCTAAATCCTGACTGATTGATATACAACAGTTTATGTTTCTCAATAAAAGATGATAGATGGTGATGGATATGACGTTCTAATGGCTTTGAAACGGACGATAGCAGCGAAATTGGTCTGTAGTTATTTGGATCATCTAAATTCCCTTTTTTGTGCAGAGGGATAATTTTTGCATGTTTAAATGCTTCTGGAAAGTAATGTTTAGATAAACATAGATTAAAGAGGTATGTAAGAGAATCTACAATATATGGTACAGATAGTGTTAATATCTTGGGACTGATTCCATCAAAGCTGTATGAACTTTTATTTTTCAAAGTTGATAGATATAAAAACACTTCATTAACAGATATTAGGGGGATAGAAAACTTTGCGTGCATATTTTTTGCTCACAAAATTTCTGTAAATTCGCAGTGTCAAAAATGCTAGTTTTATCTTTCCCTATGTTTAGCTTGTTACCAATATTGGCAAAATGATCATTTAGTGTTTCTACTGGAATGGAACATTCCTGTCTTGATGAACACGGTCCGGTAAGTTTATTAATAGCTTTCCAAATAGAGGCTCTGTTGTTTTTATTTTGGACCAACTTTCTGAAAGAATCACATTTAGACTTTCTAATCATGTACTTCACAATGTTGCGTTTTCTCTTATACTCTTTGTCAGAGCCTACACTTTTTAAATTGTCCCTCTCGTCCATGGCATTCAGAATATCCTGAGTGAGCCAGACAGGCAGGATATCTGATTTCACTCGCCTCTGGATCAATGGGATGTGTTTGTCGACAATATTCAGAAAGGTTCTCGTCCAAAAGGCAAGGACATCATCTGGATGGTGTAGCTATAGATGTTTGCAAAAGGCGAGGAAATGAGATCAGATTGAAAAGCGTGTAAGTTGAAGTTTTTGAATGAACGAAATGTGATTACCAAATGACTTGCTTTTGGAACTTTAAAACCTTTTTTGTTCCAAGTTACGCAAACAGCATTGTGGTCACTTGCACCAGTAGGCGGTACACATATTTCTGCAAGTGCAGCAATGTTCGACGAATATATGTGGTCTATAAGGGTATTAGATTTTGAACTAACTCTAGTCGGTAAAGAAATGCACTGATGAAGATTATATGAATTAACAATGTTGGACCATTGGGAACAAGACTGAAACAGATCTATATTGAAATCTCCCAATAATAGTATTTCTGTTTTCAAAAGCCATACTGTGTCCATCATCTCACAAAAATCGTTATACCAGCTGAACTTACTTTTAGGATGTTGTATACAAATCCGACAAGAATGACGCTAATGTCTTACTTTTTGACTGAATTTCAAGCCACGTTATTTCAATATTTTTGTGACAAAGATCGTTACGAATTTTTACGGGACATCTTTTTGGACGTAGACAGCAATACCTGTTTCAAGAATATTTTCAGGATTTCTCCGGACTATTGAGTATCCAGGAATGGATATAGAATTGTCACCAACGCGGCTGTTTGTCCATGCCTCAGAAAATCCAAAGACATGGAAAGGTTTATGATTATTATGAATGATTTTTGATACGTCAGACATTTTGTTTATGAGATGACAAATATTTAGGTGACCTATGCGCAGACCGTCATTGACGGGCCAGTCTGATACATTCACATTGGTTGACATTAGTGAAAGGAGGGAAGCAGCGCTACCTGGAGATATACAGAATTACCACGTGAAATAGAGAGGATACGGAAATAATCAGTTCAGAATAATTATAGTTCAACT
>CM065724.1:37166081-37178581 GCA_033310375.1 Conus canariensis
GGAATACAGATTCATCGTACAATATACACATAGAATGTAAATATAAACACATGCATTCATACACATATACAAACATTACATATATTTGAATACATCATATAAGAAAGAGCAAACACTTTTTAAAAACTAACTAAATTCAATATTACTCGAGAAAGGAATCAAATTCTAATCCAATTCCAAAAGGGAATTAAAAAAAAAAAAAAAAAAAACATGAATGTAAATTATATTATAATTCCAAAAAGGAATACAATCCAAAAAAAGAAACACACAATACACGCACTCGTCTGTGTTCGAGTACGCGTGCGCGCGCACGCGCACGCGCACACACACACACACACACACACACACACACACACACACACACACACACACACACACACACACACATCTTGAAAAAAGAAACAAACAAGAAAATAAATCAAAGTAGTCCTATTACATGATAGGTAAACTGTTGACATCCTCAAGGCAGCTGGAACAAGGCTGTGCCAAGCATTTGCCTTGTTTATTAATATCAATTTTCTCTTTTTCATCACTAAAGCTCACATCCAAATGCAAGTTTAAAAAAAAGCATATGAACGCCAGTTTTCGCCCTGAACAGTGTGTGTACTGTTCATTCATAACCTAATTCCCAGACTATAGAAAAAGAATGGACGTGTCGATAGAAAAAAGGGAAATAGGAAAAAGGAGAATGGTCGTCAAACATAGCAAAACAGTTCACTCCATAAAGAAAGTTGAACACAAAAGTTGGAAGAGTCATCAACAATGACAGGAACAGAAAGGGAAAGCTACTACCAAAGAACTTGCAGGAGGCGGACTAGCGATTTGCACAAAAAGGGCCACCGTCATCCCACAGGAAATAAGAGAGAGAGAGAGAGAGAGAGAGAGAGAGAGAGAGAGAGACAGACAGACAGACAGACAGACAGACAGACAGAAGACAGACAGACAGAGAGAAACAGACAGACAGAGACAGAGACAGACAGAGGGAGGGAGGGATGGAGACAAGACAGACAGACAGACAGACAGTCAGATACAGAGAGACAGAGACAGACAGACAGACAGTCAGATACAGAGAGACAGAGAGAGATCCCCTGCTTCACTATGTGGCGAGACGCGGCTTTTCTCTGCAGCGAGGTACATTCTGTGTGGACAGGCACTGCAGAGCTACCTACCCATAGGAAAGAAAAACAGAATCTGCTCTGATGGGAAGCCAATACAATCAGCACTCCACGTGCACTCCTGGCACTGGCCGCAGTATAGCCTAACTTACTGATGAAATGAACATGGGTAAGTACTTTTGTTTAGACCACGTCTGTCAGAAATAAATACAAGGTCGAGCTGCCACTAAGATGAACATAATTATATCTCATTTGTTTTTAATTTGTCTCCGTTTGCCTGTAAGTGCTTCCTTCGCAGCCTCTACCCCACCCACAGCCCCTCTCCCTTTCGCCACCCTCCCCCACCCCTCCCACACACAGACGCAACCAACCCACCACCCCCCAAATGTGTCAACTGTGACATAGCTGAGGGGGCGAAAACACATTGCTGTCTGCTGTAGTCTAGACAGACAAAGTCAGCGTTTCGGGCCATAGGGCGGAGATTAGACCGCCACTGCAACCCCCCCCCCCCAACCCCCCCCCCCCCTCCGCCGCCCACTTCCCTTTCCCCACTTGTTCCATTTCCTCCCCTCCCATGTTCCAGCCTTTTCATTGCTCGTCACTCCACTATTGGTGAGATGACTGAGATGATGAGGTAGTGGGGCTGGATGAACAAAAGTAAAAATGTGGCAGTTTCTTCTCACCTGTCTTCCACAGAGAACGAAAACGAACAGAGGAACGACATTTGTTTTAGGAGGCAGAAGAATAAGCACAATGTCTCTGTTTACAAGTTACCCTTAATCATGATAAAGACAAACAAACAAAAATAGCGAACAAAAAATAAAGTCACCCCCATCCCATATTCATTTTCATCTATTTCTAAACGTGTGTATGAAAAGATCAATCTTAATTTAAGATTTGCATACAACAAAAACACATACATTCGCACACGCATGCAAGATTGATGCAGAACAGATATAACAGAGAGCACAATCTTGTCATAATCTAACTTATTTCAATATTACCCCAGACAGGAGTCCAGTTCCAACCCACTTCAAAAGGGGATCTTTACAAAGAGGAAACAAGCATGAATGTAAATTAGTATTGCTCTCTAAGGGAATGCCATTCCAAAAAGGCAACAGATAATGCACAATCGTGTGAATGGTTATGTGCTCGTGCTCACACACACACACACACACACACACACACCTCGCACGCTCGTACGAACGCACGCGCACCCACGCACGCACCACCGCACACACACGCACGCCGCACGCACGCACGCACGCACGCACACACCATACCACACACACACACACACACACACAACACACACACACACACACACACACACACACACACTCATTCACACAGAAACAGAGACAGTGTGTGTGTGTGTGTGTGTGTGTGTGTGTGTGTGTGTGAGAGAGAGAGAGAGAGAGAGAGAGACGAGAGAGACAGAGGAGACACAAGCACACACACACACACACACAACACACACACACACACACACACACACACACACACACACACACACACACACACACACGCACACACAATACACACACACACATGGACAGACAAACAACGTGCGGACAGACAGATAGAAAAAGCAACAACACTTGCGTCATTCTCTGCATGTCTAATGGTTTTCATTTCTTTAATTCCAGCCAGGTACGTAACCTTAAAGGGCTGTCATACTGATACAGGCAAAATGAAAAGTCACACTTTAGACAGGTCAGATCACACACACACACACACACACACACACACACACACACACACACACACAACACACCACACACACACACACACACACACACACACACACACACGCACGCACGCAGCACGCACGCACACACACCACACACAGCACAACACACACACACACACACACACCACGCACGCACGCACGCACGCACGCACCACCACACACACACACACACACACACACACACACACCAACGCACGCACCAACACCCACGACACACAACACACACACACCACACGCACCACAACACACACACACACACACACACACAGATAGATAGATAGATAGATAGTAGATAGATAGATAGATAGATAGATAGAAAAGATAGAATAGATAGATAGATAGATCTTGAATAAATTCGATCAAAAAAAGGAAACTATGTATGGGTGTGTCTGTATGTGTGTGTGCGCGCGCGAGCGCGCACGTTCGCGCGCGCGCGCACGCACACACACACACACACACACACACACACACACACACACACACACACACACACACAATGTTAAAGTACAACAGCAAGTTGAAGACATGATGCTTAATCTAGACCTTACAGATGCATGGAGAATGTTGAATCCTGAATTGAAAAGATACACATGGCACAGATCCTCCCCTCTTCAGCAAAGTAGACTTGAATTTTTTCTAGTTTCAGACTATGTGTCCACCTTTGTCACGGATGCAGATATTAAGGCAGGATACAGGACAGATCATTCAATGATTACTCTGACTTTAACCTTTGCTAAAGAAACTAAACGATACCCCTTCTGGAAATTTAATTGTTCCTTGTTGAAGGACAAACAGTACATTGATGAAATTAACGAGGAAATTAAAACTGTAATAGAAGAGTATGCAGTACTGCCCTATTCAAGGGAACAATACCATTTATTGAGCGTTCACAAATTCAGTTTACTATTTCAGATCAACTGTTTTTAGATGTTTTACTGATGAAAATAAGAAGTAAAACTATAGCATTTGCAACTGAAAAGAAACGCAGAAGTAATGAAAAGCAGAAGCGTTTACAAGTGAATATTGAAAAGTTAGAGAAGAAGGAACAGTTGACTGATGAAGAAAGACATGATTTAGAGCAGGACAAAGAGGAACTAGTCAGACTTAGGGAAGCTAAAATGCAGGGGGTTTTGATTCGATCACGGTGCGTTGGATAGCAGAAGGGAAAAGGTGAATCAGTATTTTTGCTCGCTTGAAAAAAGAAATTTCTTAAACAAAAATATGACAAAGTTAACATTAGATGATGGTTTAGAAATATTTGATGACGAAAGGATCCAACAAGAAGTGAAGAAATTTTATGAAAAATTGTACCGGTCAAAGGAAGTTGAGGAGTGTGAAATAGCTGAAATGGTTAACTTACCTCATGTCTTAACAGACCAAGAAAAGGTACAATTAGAAGGAGAAATTTCTATAGATGAGGCTGGCTATGCACTTAAACAGATGAAAAACAATAAAAGCCCTGGGTCAGACGGATTTACTGTTGAGTTCTTCAAATTTTTTTGGCCATCACTTGGAATATTCGTTGTCCGTTCCTTAAATGAAGGTTTTCAACTAGGTGAGCTGTCCACCACACAAAAAGAAGGAATTATAGTTTGTATTCCTAAAGGTGATAAATCTCGAGATGTCATCAAAACTGGAGGCCGATTACTCTTTTAAATGTTGTTTATAAGATAGGGTCAGCATGTGTTGCGAATAGACTAAAAATGGTTCTTCCAGGCTTGATTAATGAAGACCAAACAGGATTTATGGCCAACAGATATATCGGAGATAATATTAGATTAATTTATGACTTAATTAACTACTTGCAAACACACCAGCTGCCTGGTTTGCTTTTATGCTTAGATTTCGAAAAAGCCTTCGATTCACTTGACTGGGGATTTATGAATAAAGTACTTGTAGCATTCGGATTTGGACCAGATATACGTAAATGGATAAGTACTTTTTATAATAATATTAAGTCAACTGTTCTTGTAAATGGACAGGCATCTAATTGGTTTCCTGTAGGTCGTGGATGCAGGCAGGGTGACCCAGTTTCAGCCTACATATTTATTTTGTGCGTGGAAATTCTTGCCATTATGTTGAGAGATAATAGAATTATAAAAGGGATCCAAATTAATAATACAGAACACAAAATTTCACAATATGCGGACGATGCAGAAATTTATGCTTGAAGGTGACAAAGTGTCTTTTGAGGAAACTCTGATAACAGTTGATAGGTTTGGGAGAAAATCAGGTTTGATATTAAACACAGAAAACACGAGTGCTATATGGCTTGGCAGTAGGAAAAACTCGAACATTCGCTATATGCAACACTTACGTATACAGTGGAATCCACCACAATTTAAAATTCTGGGTATTTTATTTACCAACGATCTTGCTGATTGTTCAGAAATAAACATACAGGCTAGATTTCTTGAAATAGGAATGCTATATAAAGTATGGTTAAAGAGACAGATTACTCCACTTGGCAGGGTGGCCGTTTTAAAGTCTTTAATCTTGTCCAAACTAACTCATCTCTGGATTTTACTTCCAAATCCTCCCGATGATTAATTAATGCTATTCAAAACTCAGTATTTCGATTTGTTTGGAATAGAAAAAGGGATCGTATAAATAGAAAAACTGTGACTAAAAACATAATGAATGGAGGACTTGGTGTGTCAAGAATAAAAGAATATATATTTGCATTAAAGCTTGCATGGATTAGAAAAAATAAGAATATCGTCTCATAAGTGGAAAAGTATTACTTTGGCAAGTTGTCCAAGAATAGATCATCTAGAAAAAAATTGGTTGTAGTCTACCTCTAGGCCAATTATCCAAAAATAAATTTTGGGCTGATGTATTTAAGGCATATAAGGAATTTGGCCGAAGGATTCTACCTTGCATTTCCGAAGAAATGGCTTCCGAAAATATATTATATAATGAAAATATTAAGATAAACAAAAACCCAATTTTTTTTTATCAAAGTCTGTTCGACAAAAATATACATACAATTGGACACATTATAAAAGAGGATGGTACGCATTTGGCATATGGAGAGTTCAATAACAAATATGGATTTTGCATTGACTTCATCTCGTATACTGGATTATTAAGAGAAGTAAGCGCATGTATTCGGAAAACTGCAGTAACAATTACAAATAACAAGAATGAAGAAGGTCTAAATTATGGAAACTTATCTGTTCAGTCAGCAGAGGGGCACGTGTTTATTATGATGCCCTTCTGTATGACAACATAAACCCTGCTTATTGCAATAAGTGGAATGAAAAACTTGAACAGCAATTGGATTGGGATGTCATTTTTAAAAAGGTGTAAAAAATAAAAGAAATAAAACTTAAATGGTTTCAGATAAGAATTCTACACCGTATATGGGTACAAATATTGTGCTGTCAAAAATGAGAATTGAACCGAATGATCATTGTACATTTTGTAATACAGAAAGAGAAATCACTGAGCATCTATTTTGGTCTTGTGAACATGCGCACATTTTTGGCAACAACTTCAAGCAATAATAAAAGGAAAATGTCAGCATGCGGATTCTTTAAATTTGTCTGTTGAATTGGTATTGTTTGGGCATTCAAATAATTTTAGAAGTGATGAACCCTTTGACTTTATTTTACTTCTAGCCAAATATTTCAACTATAAATGCAAATGTGAGAAAAAACTTCCAATTGTAATAAACTTTCTACACTATTTAAAGACAAGATATAATCTTGAACAGCAAGTCGCAAAAAGCGTAAAGTCAATGCAAAAACTGCACGAAAAATGGCAGTTATACCAATCTTTGATAGAAGTGCACTTTTTGGACTTGATGTGCGTGCTGAGGGACTAGTCTGTCTCCGATCACTTATTATGCATGTACGTATGGATCCCCTTGTGGTTTTGTCGGTGTCTTACCCTCCCTCCTCTCTCTCTCTCTCTCTCTCTCTCTCTCTCTCTCTCTCTCCTCTCTCTCCTCTCTCTCTCTCTCTCTCTCTTCTTTTGTTTCTGTTTTTGCTTTGTGTTTGGTTGTCTATTTGTATTTAATTTTTGAAAAACCCTGCCTTGCAAATAAGCTAACACATGATACGGAAACTGTTTATGGTACTTGATTGAAATGTAAGCTTTGGCTGTTGAAACATAAATGAATTATATACTGATGTGAACTGAAATGCTATGAATTTATGTAAAATGTTTTGTCTTTGCAAGCAGAAAAATAAAGTTGAAAGACAAAAAAAAAGGAAACTATGTATGGGTGTGTCTGTATGTGTGTGTGCGCGCGCGAGCGCGCACGTTCGCGCGCACGTTTGCGCGCGCGCACACACACACACACACACACACACACACACATACACACACACACACACACACACACCGCGGCGCGCGCGCGCGCGCGCGCGCGCACACACGCACACGCACACCACACACACACACACACACACACACACACACACGCACACACCACACACATTACACAAGAAAGAGAGGGGGACAGAGAGAGAGAGAGAGAGAGGGGAGAGAGAGAGAGAGAGAGAGAGAGAGAGAGAGAGAGAGAGAGAGAGAGAGAGAGAGATCTTGAATAATTCCAATAGAACAAAGGAAACCATTCCTGGACAGCTACACATTTGACAAATTTACAACTGATAAAACTAACTGTGTTGAAAGCACCATGCATCCACCTTGATTTTTCAGGTGCACTCTTATCTAAGATCATATTAAAACACTTTGAAGAATGAACAGATAGAATGCTCTATGAACACTGCCTACACTGTTCACTACCTAATACCCAGACTGGAACAAAAAGGACGATGTGTCATAAATTCAAGAATAGAAAAAGCATGAAAGAGTTTTCAGGACACAGAAGAAAGGCCCACACAGGGAGGAAAAAAAAAAGCAGGCGACTACAACATAAAAGTTCAAAAGGAAGAGTCGAGTGACAGCAAAGTGACAGAAAATGAAAGCTACTTCCAAAGAACTTTCTGAAGTTGGAGAAGCCATTTGTACGGAAAGAGCCACCAGCATCCCTGAGGAAATGAGAGAAGAGAGAGAGAGAGAGAGAGAGAGAGAGAGAGAGAGAGAGAAGACAGACAGACAGACAGACAGACAGACACAGAGAGAGACACACAGAGAGAGACAGATAGAGAGACAGAGAGAAAGGGACAGAGAGAGAGAGACAGAGAGAGAGAGAGAGAGAGAGAGAGAGAGAGAGAGAGAGAGTGAGTGAGAGAGAGAGAGAGAGAAAGAGAGAGACAGAGAGAGAACACTGAACATTTTTAAAGGTATTAGCTATACAACCTTAATGACGTGAGGGTGCAAGACAGAAAGCAAATAACGTACACAGTAAATCCACAACAAACATAAAATAAAACAATGCTACTCTACTATTCGAAACATCATAAGCCTAAATACCGACTCCTGGACTTACGAACATTATCCAAGAGGTTGGCTGTTGAGTGAGTGAGTTCATTAATTTAGAGTCTGTTCACACTTGGTGATATTAGACTTTAAAAAAAAAGGGAAAAAAGCAAGGGGAAGGGAAGCATTTATAAAAATCTATTAATCTGATGCATGGAAAGCACTTTTGCTATTTGCACGATTTCTGGTTTGTGGGTTATTGTTTTGACAGAATCGTGTATAGTCATCCACGTTCGATTCTTTATACAATGAAGTTAATATTGAACAATGAAAAAGAATACGGTCCACTGATAGAAGATTTGAACAACCGCATGCTACACTTTGGGAAAACTTGGTTTTCCACGAATTGAGACGAAGCTTGTATATTAAAGATGACAAATATCGTGGACATGATAAGATTTCATACTTCTCTGGAAGGTGTTCACTGTTCACGCATTTGTCTAATAGCGAATTAATTTCTTGAACGTCAAGCTTTAAATTACTCTCAGGTGTTTTTCTTAACGCACCATCTCTAGCTAATTTATCTGCTGTTTCATTACCGGATATCTCACAATGTGATGGAATCCAGCGAAAAGATACCCCAATTCCTTTCAACATAATAACATGTATGTAATGTCTTATTTCAAAAAGTAAATCTTTTCTTATTTTTGATTCCCAGTTTTGCAAGCTATATAGAACTGACTTGGAATCAACGCAAAAAAAAGTATATTATAGACAGCAGTGTTATCGTCACACATAAAAATCAACGCCATAAGAATAGCATACAGTTCTGCCGTAAATATGGAGAACCCTTTCCCTAGAGAAAAGGATTTACAAAACTTCAGCAATGGAATCACAAAACCAGACCCTGCATATGAGTCTAAAATCGAGCCATCTGTAAAAATCTTCAGATGATATGGATAAACGGTTTCAAGGTGTTCTTTTGCTTCACATGACAGAATATTAATGTTATCAACCTTCTTCATGTCAGTGTAATCTATATCGAATTTAGCTTGGATATGCTCCCAATGAGGTATGCTTGAAACTATTGGCATATCTGAAATACTTTCAATATCAATGTTACACTTTTCAAAAATTTCATTTGTATAATCCCTAACAAGCTGGAGAGAGGTAAGGTGTTGAGCTCTTTTAGGACAGGCCTTTTCAGAATTTACTAACACATCATGTTTGACAGAATTTGAAACATGTAGGCTTCTGGCAACATATTTAGCCGTTGCCAGTTTTCGTTGATCTGACAGTGGTAATAAGTTCGCTTCTTTATAAGTATTTAACGAATTCGTGTGTACGGGGACACCAAGTGCCCGTACACACGAATGCTACTCTACTATTCGAAACATCATAAGCCTAAATACCGACTCCTGGACTTACGAACATTATCCAAGAGGTTGGCTGTTGAGGAATTTCTGTAAAAGACCCCTGATTGAAGCATGAAGTAGAAGAGAGAGAGAGAGAGAGAGAGAGAGAGAGAGAGAGAGAGAGAGAGAGAAGAGACAGAGACAGAGACAGAGACAGAGAGACAGACAGACAGACAGACAGACAGAGTTCGGCCCTACAGGACAGCTTTCCTAGGCGACAAGACACGGCTTTTCTCTGCAGCGAAGGACATCCTCAGGGAGGGACAGGCACACCACCCAAACTACTCAGATAAAGGCAAAGAATCAGTTCTGACAGGACGCCAGTGAAAGGCAACTTGTCCAACACTCCACATACAACTCCAATACTGGCCGCTGGCAGATGGGAGGGAAAAAAAATCAAATTTGACCAACCCATGAAACGAACACAAAATATTAATTCTATTTATGACCACGGTCACTCGAATGAACACTCTTTTCAAGCTAAAGGCTGAGATGAACACAAACGTCATTTTATTATTATTCTATCCACCCTCACACTTCTTCTCTCATCTACTGGTCGGCATTTTTGTTGTTGTTGTTGTTGTTGTTGTTGTTGTTGTTGTTGTTGATGTTGTAGTTGTTGTTATAGTTCCTGTTCTTGTTGTTCTTGTTGTTGCTGTCGTTGTTGTTGTGAATTTAGTGTTGAATGTTGACGAACTAATCAAACATCATTACGTTTACATTTCAGCACACATTACAACCCACCCGCAGTTCCTGATTCAAGTGCTGGTAAAAGTGATGACACTGTCTTTCTCTTGTTTACATGTTTGATATATTTCACACAGAAATTAACGGACTTGTCCATTTCTCTACTGGTATGCTACACATTTCTCGATTGATTTTCATCATCTTTCAATTACATGATTTCACACGTTGCACGTTCCACCGTACATCGTTGGGAATTCAGATGGAAACGATCACATAAGAAAAACGAATTCATTAGAATGTGGCAACGGCCATCTTCCTGACATGAATCGGGTACAATAGAAATGGAACTGATGAAGAGCTTCACAGACAAGTATTAAAATGATGCTTCTGGGGGCGTCATCAGTTGCTGGATGCTATTGAAGTTGGTGATATTGATGATGATGATGATGATGATGATGATGATGATGATGTGTGTGTGTGTGTGTGTGCGTGTGTGTGTGTGTGTGTGTGTGTGTGTGTGTGTGTGTGTGTGTGTGTGTGTGTGTGTGTGTGTGTGTGTGTACGTGTTCCCTCATCTCTCTCTCAACGTGTATTTTACACACACACACACACACACACACACACACACACACACACACACACACACACACACACACACGCACGCACGCACACACACGCACACTCACGCACGCACGCACGCACGCACGCACTCACGCACTCACGCACACTCACACACATCAACTCACGCGCGCCACACACACACACACACACACACACACACCGAGAGAAAAAAAGAGAGAGAGAGAAAGAGAGAGAGGCAGACAGACAGACAGGCAGACAGACAGTCAGACAGATGTCTTAAGGAGGGGAGGCAATATTCACACAGCTGTTGCTTTCTTGTCTCATGGCAGACTGATCTGACGTGATAGCAGTGCGGGTCTCCTGTCAGATTTGCCCTCGTTCAGCCCATTACATCGGACCCTCTCCTCTACATCGCCAGTTCATCCACCCTGTCTCCTAAACCGCTCTTCTGAGTCAGGGTTCTGCCATAGACAAATGAATAAATACATACATACATATATACATACATGCATGCATACATACATACATACATACGTACGTACGTACGTACGTACATACATAGAATCATACAGACATACACAGATGCATGCATACATACATACACATATAATACATACATACATACATACATACATACATACATACATACATACATACATACATACATACATACACACATGCATGCATACATGCATGCTTGCATGCATAAGTAACCATAGCAATACTAATTGCAATACTGGTGGTGGTGCTGCTGCTGCTGCCGCTACTGCTGCTGCTACTACTACTACCACCACTACAACTACTACTTCTACTACTACTACTACTACTACTACTACTACTATAGTAGTAGTAGTAGTAGTAGTAGTAGTAGTAGTAGTAGTAGTAGTAGTAGTATTCACCTATCACTTGGTAGAGTTACATAAGGCCTTAAAGTATAAATAAAGGATTAGCATTGGAAAGTTGTCCTTAGTAAACAAAATCATGAGGCCAGTGGCTGTATACAAGGACACACCTTTGAAGATGCAAATGATTAGATGAATGGTAAATTTGAAGGTATGATGGTGCAATTTACTTCTGAACAGGGGAAAAAGGAATGTTGATTATTCGCTAACGCCAACGAATTGCTGTACAAAGCAATTGCATTAAACGCTCTATTTTTCCAATACACACAATATGCAAAATGTCCAAATTTCGCAAAACATGTTCACACAGCTGCAAAACATGCCCACATAGCAATGTTTGCAGCCTCTATAGCATTACTGTTTTAAATATTATTTAGATGAATATTTTAGTGCCAAAACGAAATTTCGCGAATTCAAACAGAACGTAGATTTGTTTCATCTTTCTGCACGATTGATATCTATCTGATTTTTGAGTAGGCCTGTGTTTTTACATTTAAATCACAAAGTTCGAGTCGCATTTTTTTAAGCTTCCTCGAAATGTGCCTGTTGTGATCACAGAAATGACTTTTTGCCAGGCGCTTTAAATAATCTGGAGAGAGAGAGAGAGAGAGAGAGAGAGAGAGAGAGAAGAGAGAGAGAGAGAGAGAGAGAGAGAGAGAGAGAGAGAGAGAGAGAGAGAGCCCTATCCCCAACACATTCTTTCCCGGCATCAAAG
>CM065724.1:37183581-37186081 GCA_033310375.1 Conus canariensis
GAGAGAGAGAGAGAGAGAGAGAGAGAGAGAGAGAGAGAGAGAGAGAGAGAGAGAGAGAGAGACTGAGACAGAGAGAGAAAAAGATAGAGCGAGACAGACAGACAGAGTGGAGGACAGCACTTCTTTGGATACGACTGGCATCTTCGGGTATATTTTTTATGTCTTCCTTTTGGCCAAGTCTAGGAAAAATCCAAGTGACGGTGGGGAAAGATGCAATGTGCACAGGGAAAGTTCAGGTGACAATGGGAATGACTAAACCCGGAACATTGTTTAGAGGGCGCATACGACATGTCACGAAAGGTTGACAGTATCTGGAGTTGTTCTGCTTCGCCTGTCAACGAAACAGCAACGAATGGGGCTGCGGGATATGCACGACAGTCTGCTTGGTGGTGGCGTCTTTTGCAGGTGGGCTGTGTAGTCATGAAAGACGAGCAGGTACATCGATGGGGACACTTCCAAGCAGGCTGTATTCGCACAAGAGAATCTGCCAGGGATCAGTCATATCCCTTGACGTTTTTATGGAACGCCTCGTGGGTGCCTGGAATTCATGTCAACACAGCGCAGGCTTCCAGAGTCATGCAGGATCGCTTCCAGCTGGTTGGTGTGGTAGTTGAGGACAGCGGTTCTCTGGATCTCTGTAGCATCTTCGGGTGCATCTGTTTCTTATCAGCCTTTTGGCTTACTCTGTAGAAAAAGCCCAATGACGGCGTGGAAAGACGCATTGACCACAGGGAAAGTCCTGTTGACAGTGGGGAAAACTGCTGTCAAGGATCCTCTTCAAAGGGTACTTCAAACTGTATGGCGAAAGCTTGGCTGTGTCTGGGGGTGTACCGGTTTCACTTGTCGGCAAAACAGAAGGTGTGGGGGCTGCGGGATGCACGCAGCAGTTTGAGTGGTGGTGGCGCCTTTTCCTTCCTCGTCTCTGCAGTCACCAGCTGGTGCACCCACAGGGACGCATGCACCGGTGAAGGTTCTGTTGTGTCCTGTACCTGCAGGCTGGTTCAGTAACAGAGGACAGTACTTCGCTGTCTCAGTGACACTTTCGGATGTCTGCCCTTCTTGATGCAAACATGAGAGAGAGAGAGAGAGAAAGAGAGAGAGAGAGAGAGAGAGAGAGAGTGGAGAGAGAGAGGGTGGTAAGAGAGAGACAGAAAGGGGGGTAGAGACAGACAGACAGATGGGCAGAGAGAGAGAGAGAGAGACGGGGGTAGAGACACAGAGACAGATGGGCAGAGAGAGAGAGAGAGAGAGAGAGCGAGAGAGGGAGAGAGAGACAGGGAGAGAGAGAGACGGGGGGTAGAGACAGACAGATGTCTTGTCTGCTTTTCTTGATGCAAACAGGAGAGAGAGAGAGAGAGAGAGAGAGAGAGAGAGAGAGAGAGAGAGAGAGAGAGAGAGACGGGGGTAGAGACAGACAGACAGATGGGCAGAGAGAGAGAGAGAGCGCGCGCGAAAGAGAGAGAGAGAGAGAGAGAGAGAGAGAGAGAGAGAGAGAGAGAGAAAAGGAGAGTGTGTGTATCATAATTTGTAATTTAATTTGTAACTGCATTTTGAAGCAATTGAAATGTGCAAGGTATCCAGTGCCGGAGAGAGACAGAGAGAGAGAGAGAGAGAGAGAGAGAGAGAGAGAGAGAGAGAGAGAGAGAGAGAGAGAGTGAGAGAGAGAGAGAGTGAGAGAGAGAGAGAGAGTAAAGTGGATAGGAGACTGGAAAAGGGCCGAGCAAAGATGTTGGGAGTGGGGAAGAGGGAAGGGGTAAACGTAAATAGAACCGAGCAAGAAAGGTTAGAGTTGCAAGACGGGGAGCGAGGGAGGGGAGAAGAGGGGACAGTGGAGGGACAGGAGGAGGGTTCAGACTGGAAAAGGCCGGACTGGCCACATCGGTCTTCTCTGCAGGGTTTCATTCCTCTACAGTTAGTGTCTACACTGCTAAAATAGCTTTGCCTCTCAGACGTGTCTCCTCTATCACTTACCTGCCTTTCTATCGGTTTAGCCCTAAAGTCGTTTGCACTGTCCTAAATGTTATTTGTTTTTGCCTCAAGAAGACCCAAGAGGTCGAAATGCATTGTGTCTTGTCCTGTACTTTTTTTGTTTATGTCCTTGGCGGTAACTAACCCCCTCTCTTTCTAATTGTTGCTTCATTCTCCGCCCTCAGTCACTCCGTTTTGAAACTTAACAACAGCAGCGACAAAATAACAACAACAACAACAATATCAACAACAACAACAACACCAATAGGATCATATCTAGAAATGTGGACAGGGTATCATTATGTTATCACTAGGGATGAAATAATGCTGTTTTGGGATGTTGGGGGGATAGTCTGGGTTTTCTTTTTCTTTGTTTTTTTTTTCTTGTTTGAAGCATTTTTATTTATCGAGGCTTTGGTCTTCTGCTGGCTACAGACTATTATCAGCTCTTTTTATCATAATCATATACCACACAGACCAGTAGTGCTTGTTCTCCGTCTCTCTCAGTCTCTCCGTCTCTCTGTCTCTCTGT
>CM065724.1:37198581-37206081 GCA_033310375.1 Conus canariensis
CTGGCACAGCCTTTTAAACTTGAATAACGTCAATCGAAAACAAAGACGAATAATCTAACAGTGGGGGGAAAACAAGCGAAGGCTAACAACCTCTCTGTCATCACAGTAATGACTTGGTAAAGATTTGAACTTAAGGCGCACGGGAGGGGGGGGAGAGAAGTAAGGGGGGGGGGGGGGGGCGGTTGAAGATGAAGAAAATGGGAACGTAAAATTAAGAAAATATGTTATGAATATGAAAACTCTTCACTAGCTGCATGAGGGAACCATCGTTATCCCTCCTGAAGGCAGATCTATTTGTATTGCCTGCTCCTAGGCCTTTCGTCCGCTGGATCGGACTCATCAGGGAGACACGGCTGATTGTGTCTGTGCTCCTGGCGTCAAATAGAGGCATACCACAGTCCATAATACTGTGGTGTTCTCACCACCAAGGGTTCAAAAAAGAATCCAACAGCATCCGCAAAGCAGCCAGCGAAGGGTAGTAAATGAAACCAAAACAAAAGTGTGGGGTGTAAAAAAGTTGCTGAAAAACTTTACATACAGGCTAAGGTTTAGCAAGCACACACACACACACACACACACACACACACACACACACACACACCACACCACACCACAACACAACACAACACAACACAACACAACACAACACACACACACACACACACACACACACACACACACACACACACACACACACACACACACACACCACCCCACACCACAACACAACACAACACAACACAACACAACACAACACAACACAACACAACACAACACCACACGCACACGCACACACACACACACACACACACACACACACACACACACACACACACATACCCGCACGCACACACACACACACACACACACACACACACACACACACACACACACACACACACACACACACACACACACACACACACACACACACACACACACGTTCAGTACCCACGTACAAAAATACACAACACACGCAAAACTGCGCATACATGTTGTATTTGTTGGTGTAATTCTACTAATTCTCTCATCTTAGTGTTGTTAGTGTTTCCGATTTTAGCATTGAAGGTTTTCAAGAGTGTATGGACAGTTGCCCAATGTTACTGCTTCTTTCCTTTAGTTTCTGGAAAGTTGGCGTGCGTGAACTTGATGCGCCGAAATTACATGTATGTTTGGATGAGACCGTGAATAATTTCCCATTATAATATTTGGGGTGTACACTAACATAAATATCACGTATCCTGACTCATAGCTTCAGGGATGTTGAAAATGCTTTAGGGCCGAGATGCGGTGGAGAATGGGTGCGGGAAGAGGTGGGTAAACACTGGGTGGATAATGAAGTGAGGAAGGAAGAGATGGGTCTAGTGACCAGTTGAGGTCTTAAAGCTGACAAAATCCAATCAATTTGATTATTGGATTGTTGACGAAGAAACAGAACATCATCAATATCTCTTCATGAGCATCGATAAGCAGTATATCAGTAATAAGGTAACAACCGATGATCGACAGACTGCAGTTTCCAATTTTCAACGGAGAGGGGTTTGAATCTGTAGGTGCTGGACCATTTTATTTTATAAAGAAACAGACCATAACATTCCAGGAGACAAGAGTGTGTGTGAGCGATTTATTTAGCGAAAAATCTGATTCCGTCTTTCACTCAAGTTACATTGAGGCTATTGGAAACTTCACCTTAAACAGAAATCGTACCATTGACAAACATGTTAGTGCTACAATAGTCGTGTAAGTCTTCCAGACTTTTTGCTGGATCACGCTTATCGCATGGGCATACACTCTATTTTCTTTAAGTATTGTGATTACACTTTAATCTATTTTACCCTCTTTATTTTTGTTGGAACAGTCCCAGATAATGGGATAATGAATGCTCAGGTAGCTGAGCTTAATGATCTTTGACACATTCCTTAAGGGTGGGGTTAGGCAGAGGGGCCAAGTCTGTCCCTTTCCTAATTATCATATGTCATCTGTTACTACGCTGAGCATAAAGTGTACCTAATGTACATTTGATTGGAAAGGCTGACGGTGAACTGCACATAGATTGTGGCGTTGACTCTTTTTGTCAGCGGTGATGAATGAGCGTGAGCATCATGCAGTCTGAGAGGGGGAAGAGCTGTCGTGGCAAATGAGCAGTTCACGCACACATACGTCATGCGCTTGTATACAAAAACAGACACATACGTCATGCGCTTGTATACAAAAACAGACACATACGTCATGTGCTTGTATACAAAAACAGACACATACGTCATGTGCTTGTATACAAAAACAGACACATACGTCATGTGCTTGTATACAAAAACAGACACATACGTCATGTGCTTGTATACAAAAACAGACACATACGTCATGCGCTTGTATACAAAAACAGACACATACGTCATGTGCTTGTATACAAAAACAGACACATACGTCATGTGCTTGTATACAAAAACAGACACATACGTCATGCGCTTGTATACAAAAACAGACACATACGTCATGTGCTTGTATACAAAAACAGACACATACGTCATGCGCTTGTATACAAAAACAGACACATACGTCATGCGCTTGTATACAAAAACAGACACATACGTCATGCGCTTGTATACAAAAACAGACACATACGTCATGCGCTTGTATACAAAAACAGACACATACGTCATGCGCTTGTATACAAAAACAGACACATACGTCATGCGCTTGTATACAAAAACAGACACATACGTCATGCGCTTGTATACAAAAACAGACACATACGTCAAGCGCTTGTATACAAAAACAGACACATACGTCATGCGCTTGTATACAAAAACAGACACATACGTCATGCGCTTGTATACAAAAACAGACACATACGTCATGTGCTTGTATACAAAAACAGACACATACGTCATGCGCTTGTATACAAAAACAGACACATACGTCATGCGCTTGTATACAAAAACAGACACATACGTCATGCGCTTGTATACAAAAACAGACACATACGTCATGTGCTTGTATACAAAAACAGACACATACGTCATGCGCTTGTATACAAAAACAGACACATACGTCATGCGCTTGTATACAAAAACAGACACATACGTCATGGCTTGTATACAAAAACAGACACATACGTCATGCGCTTGTATACAAAAACAGACACATACGTCATGCGCTTGTATACAAAAACAGACACATACGTCATGCGCTTGTATACAAAAACAGACACATACGTCATGCGCTTGTATACAAAAACAGACACATACGTCATGCGCTTGTATACAAAAACAGACACATACGTCATGCGCTTGTATACAAAAACAGACACATACGTCATGCGCTTGTATACAAAAACAGACACATACGTCATGCGCTTGTATACAAAAACAGACACATACGTCATGCGCTTGTATACAAAAACAGACACATACGTCATGCGCTTGTATACAAAAACAGACACATACGTCATGTGCTTGTATACAAAAACAGACACATACGTCATGCGCTTGTATACAAAAACAGACACATACGTCATGCGCTTGTATACAAAAACAGACACATACGTCATGCGCTTGTATACAAAAACAGACACATACGTCATGCGCTTGTATACAAAAACAGACACATACGTCATGCGCTTGTATACAAAAACAGACACATACGTCATGCGCTTGTATACAAAAACAGACACATACGTCATGCGCTTGTATACAAAAACAGACACATACGTCATGCGCTTGTATACAAAAACAGACACATACGTCATGCGCTTGTATACAAAAACAGACACATACGTCTCATGTGCTTGTATACAAAAACAGACACATACGTCATGCGCTTGTATACAAAAACAGACACATACGTCATGCGCTTGTATACAAAAACAGACACATACGTCATGCGCTTGTATACAAAAACAGACACATACGTCATGCGCTTGTATAACAGACACATACGTCATGCGCTTGTATACAAAAACAGACACATACGTCATGCGCTTGTATACAAAAACAGACACATACGTCATGCGCTTGTATACAAAAACAGACACATACGTCATGCGCTTGTATACAAAAACAGACACATACGTCATGCGCTTGTATACAAAAACAGACACATACGTCATGCGCTTGTATACAAAAACAGACACATACGTCATGTGCTTGTATACAAAAACAGACACATACGTCATGTGCTTGTATACAAAAACAGACACATACGTCATGTGCTTGTATACAAAAACAGACACCGGAGAGAAATGGAAAGAAAATTGACAGTGGCGTGGAGACAAATACAGACATTACATGGGGAAGAAAATTGGACAGTGGCGTGGGAGACAAATAGCAGACATTACATAACGCACAGACACACACAACACGCCAGACAAATGCAGACACACACAGGCACACAGACAGATACCACACAAACACACACACACACACACACTACACACACACACACACACACACACACAACACACACACACACACACACACACACACACACACTCACTCACTCACACATACGTGAGGAACTTCAGCAGACGACCTAACCATCCCCAGAGAGTGGAGGTACAGGTGACCTATCTTACACTTCAGTGATGTAAATCAGAACGACGTCTTCAGACGGTCAGCAAACAGGCCAGGTTTTATGTTGGCGCGATTCGAACACACATAGACAGAGTGTGATCTTGGTGCACCAATACTCAGCCATCATGGCACCCAAAGTGGAGAGAGAGAGGGTACACGTGTGGAAAACAATACATTGCTGTGTTGATGACTGGAAGAAGAGTAACGTATATGCGTGCGTGCGTTTGTGTGTATGTGTGTGTGTGTGTGTGTGTGTGTGTGTGTGTGTGTGTGTGTGTGTGTGTGTGTGTGTTTGAGAGAGAGGGGGGGAGAGAGGGAGAGAGAGAGAGAGGGAGACAGACAGACAGACAAACAGAAAATCATAATAACTTTTATGCTGATCAGTGGACGTTTAGTTGTTGTTCGTTTGTTGTTTCGTCATAGCACTTTTCTATACTAGCACTTTACTGTGACAAGGTATTTCCATACCTAGGCTACACTGTTATAGGGCTTTTCTAAGCTAGGACTACATTTCGATAAAAAATTTCTATACTAGCTATGTGGCCACAGCCCTGAAAAGCCTCAGTGTAGTTGGCTTGCTATGCTTCGTTTGACACTCAAAGTGCCCGGTCTTTTGTTCTGAGTCGTCGTGAAGAAGAGACAGAGCAGTAGGCAAGGCATCTCGAACGTCCACTAATTCGACACGGAGACATGGTGGAGATCTGTCAATTCGCTTCCTTTTTCAAGCGGGATATCAGAGTACAGCGCAAAGTCAGCCATGGCTCTCACCAAGAACACACACACACATGCAGATGAGCCAAATCGAACATACGAATCTGCACGCATGCTCACACACACACACACACACACACACACACACACACACACACACACACACACACACACACACACACACACACCAGCTGCTCCTCATAGAATGTAAATGATAGTGCGCTCAAGGAAAAAAAAAACGTCAACAATGTATCAAAATACGAGGCATACAGGTAATATCTATGCTCTGGGGTCCAGCTGTGCATGCGAAGCACGAAACACCAATTATGGACTAATTTGACAGAAGAGAGAGGAAGAAACAGGGAGACAGTCATCTACTGGAGTCGATGCTCTGGGGTCCAGATTTGCACGTGAAAAAGGAGCACTAATTATGGAGTAATCTGACAGAAGACAGAGGACAAAACAAGAAGGCAGGCAGACCTAGAGGCAACTGCTGTCCAGACTGAGTGCTAAAAATTCAGACAGGAACAGAGAAGAGGGGGGTGGGAGGGAAGACTGACACTCAGAGGGAATGGGGAAGTATAGAGGGAGAGAGACAGAGAAAGAGAGAGAGAGAGAGAGGGAGGGTTGGAGGCAGGCAGACAGACAGACAGAAAGACAGAGTCAGGGAAGGAGATTGAGACTGACAGATGCACAGACATAGTGCTGAAAGAGAGACAGAAATAGCAAGAGAGAGGGGAGTGGGGAAGAGAGAGAGAAGGAGGAGGAGGAGAGAGGGAGTGAAAGAGAGAGAGAGAGGGTGGTATGGGAACATACAGCAATGAGAAATAGATGATTAATATACATTTGAATAACTTGAATAATAAGGACATTAATCAATTACACCTGGAACAAACAAACAAACAAACAAACTGATAAACAAATAACTGAAAAGAATGATGACAGCAATGATTCCAAAAGGAAATAAGCACCTACGTTACGTGCAAAATGACATACGGCGTTATCATCCTGCAACCTCAAAATCAAAAGAAACTCGACAGCAGGAGACGATCTGTCGATCCCAGGAGCCGACGGAGAGGGATGAGCCGTGGACTAAATCAACACCAGGCAGGAAGTCAATACCTCCCACATGCCTGTCATGAGGCCCCAAGACAGAATTTAATCAGAGTCCGGCACGCCCACATTTCCCACCTTCCTCACCACCCAGAGGCTATGCACACATCAGATGTTAGCATGCAGTTTTTGTTGCTGTTTTGTTTTTGGTTTTTGTTGTTGTTTTTTTGGTGTGGGCACAAAAGCGTGCGGATTTCCTTCGTTCAACTGGACGAGAATGTTGCCAACGTAAGCATTTATCTGAAAAAAAAATCGGAGACAAAAACCGTTTCCCAGGGTTGAATGAGTAAAGACCTCAGTTCATGTTTTTCTCTCTCATTCACAGCTACACTCAGGCCTGTCTCTTGCAAACAGGACTAGCCATTTGCCAAACAACAACAGAATGGAATGAAGTGAAATGTCTCTGGTTACACCACTTACAGGCTGACTTAACGAAGTGGGCAAATTGCACAGCCTGACACACATATATCTAGAGACAAAACTGAGTAACTACATACTATCATTGATACAGCTTTCTGGAGGTCGGAGTTTTAAAAAAAATATGTAGTGCCAATTTTTCTGTTCAGAAGCCATAAATAGAAACGTCTTTTAACTGGTTATATTTCTATGTGCCACCCCCAAGATATTGATTATACAGAATACGACCCTTTTACTCCTCAGTCTCACCAAAATTCCATCTCTCTCTCTCTCTCTCTCTCTCTCTCTCTCTCTCTCTCTCTCTCTCTCTCTCTCCCTCTCTCCCCGCGCATTGGTTGCTGGTAACTGCGCAGAGAGAGAGAGAGAGAGAGAGAGAGAGAGAGAGCAGAAACACGAGACATGTTAATGACCGAGACATGATTACACGAACCAAAACCAAGGTAGTGGTTCACATTTCAAATAATCACACACATTCCCACTACGTCCGGCACTACAGAAGGGAAAAGAACCCCAAACAAACCAAGAAAGACCTACGCTGTGACAAAACGCTGCCACTATTAACTCTTCACCAGGACGGACATGACATCATCACCAGAACTGAGAGCCGGGAAACAGTGGATGACAGCCGGGATTAGGGTAACGAGGGGAAATCACAGGGGAACGGATACAGGGGAATTAGCAGAGTGAG
>CM065724.1:37211081-37226081 GCA_033310375.1 Conus canariensis
CACTGAACACTCCAATGTGACACAGCAGCTGTGCAGTATCTGTGCAGTATGGAGGGGATGCCTGTTCATGACTGATATCGATTGCCGCATGCGGTGTGTAGACTGTAAAAGGACAAATCTAGATGTGCTCGTGTATGAGGAGATGGGGAAGTGTGGGGGGGGGAGGGGGAGGGGATAGAAGGGACGGGAGGGTAGGAGGGGGGCAAAACGAGCAGTGCAAGACTAATGTCACTGGGGAGAGATGGAGGAGGAGGCAGGAGAACTACAACATGGCTAAACAGTCGCCTGACACTGACAGGTAACGATCTCCATGCCAGTCACCGCTCCACGCCTGACACTGACAGGTAACGATCACCATGCCAGTCACCGCTCCACTCCTGACACTGACAGGTAACGATCTCCATGCCAGTCACCGCTCCACTCCTGACACTGACAGGTAACGATCTCCATGCCAGTCACCGCTCCACTCCTGACACTGACAGGTAACGATCTCCATGCCAGTCACCGCTCCACTCCTGACACTGACAGGTAACGATCTCCATGCCAGTCACCGCTCCACTCCTGACACTGACAGGTAACGATCTCCATGCCAGTCACCGCTCCACTCCTGACACTGACAGGTAACGATCTCCATGCCAGTCACCGACTCCTAAACTCTCCATGACACTGACAGGTAACGATCTCCATGCCAGTCCCGCTCCACTCCTGACACTGACAGGTAACGATCTCCATGCCAGTCACCGCTCCACTCCTGACACTGACAGGTAACGATCTCCATGCCAGTCACCGCTCCACTCCTGACACTGACAGGTAACGATCTCCATGCCAGTCACCGCTCCACTCCTGACACTGACAGGTAACGATCTCCATGCCAGTCACCGCTCCACGCCTGACACTGACAGGTAACGATCTCCATGCCAGTCACCGCTCCACTCCTGACACTGACAGGTAACGATCTCCATGCCAGTCACCGCTCCACTCCTGACACTGACAGGTAACGATCTTTCCATGCCAGTCACCGCTCCACTCCTGACACTGACAGGTAACGATCTCCATGCCAGTCACCGCTCCACTCCTGACACTGACAGGTAACGATCTCCATGCCAGTCGCCGCTCCACTCCTGACACTGACAGGTAACGATCTCCATGCCAGTCGCCGCTCCACTCCTGACACTGACAGGTAACGATCTCCATGCCAGTCGCCGCTCCACTCCTGACACTGACAGGTAACGATCTCCATGCCAGTCACCGCTCCACTCCTGACACTGACAGGTAACGATCTCCATGCCAGTCACCGCTCCACTCCTGACACTGACAGGTAACGATCTCCATGCCAGTCGCCGCTCCACTCCTGACACTGACAGGTAACGATCTCCATGCCAGTCACCGCTCCACTCCTGACACTGACAGGTAACGATCTCCATGCCAGTCACCGCTCCACTCCTGACACTGACAGGTAACGATCTCCATGCCAGTCACCGCTCCACTCCTGACACTGACAGGTAACGATCTCCATGCCAGTCACCGCTCCACTCCTGACACTGACAGGTAACGATCTCCATGCCAGTCACCGCTCCACTCCTGACACTGACAGGTAACGATCTCCATGCCAGTCGCCGCTCCACTCCTGACACTGACAGGTAACGATCTCCATGCCAGTCACCGCTCCACTCCTGACACTGACAGGTAACGATCTCCATGCCAGTCGCCGCTCCACTCCTGAAAAAAGGGCACGGCGACGAAATGGTCAGACACAGACATGCAACAATCCCCACGTTCGTCCCCCACCCATCAGTCTCCATCCTTCACCTCCCTTTATCCTTCATCTCGCTGTATCTATTCTCTAGCCATGCATGCACCCCCCCTTCTCATAACCAGTCATACACAGCAACCACCTCTATGCAGCACCCTCTCCTCCCATTTGGTCTGAACTTCTGTCACAGCATACACTACACGGGAGATTGGACGTCCCTGGTGAATGTCTTCTGCAGTGATGTGTTCATACACTTCTTTCTGTTTTCGGCCAAGAGCTTTTCATATCCCACTGCACTGGTTTCTTCATGAGCGTACACTGGTACCCACAGCCTTGAGAGAGAGAGAGAGAGAGAGAGAGAGAGAGAGAGAGAGAGAGAGAGAGAGAGAGGAGGGAGAGAGAGAGAGAGAGAGAGGAGAGAGAGAGAGGGAAGAGAGGAGAGAGAGAGAGAGAGAGGAGAGAGAGGAGAGAGAGAGTAGGCTGAGGATCGAAGTAGCTCAGTTGGTAAGAGCGCCGGACTTGTGATCCTGGGGTCGCTGGTTCGAATCTCCGCCGGGCCGTTTCGGTACAGGGGGATGTTTCCCTCGGAGTTAACATTGGTTCTGACTCCATTTCCCATACAGTCCTTCGAATGAGACTATAAACCGAGGTTCCGTGTGGAACGCACGCATAACATCTTGCACACACGTAAAATCCCATCACCAACTTTCGGAAGAGAAGGCCAGTTTGGCCGTTGGTATGGATGACACGTTACACATAGCATGCACCCTGCGTGAGAAATGGAAAGAATAAAGGAAGTAAGGAAATTGAGTGAACGATGTTGGACGACATTGACTGGATGACACGGGAACCGACTGAATGAAGCGTCAGCTGGCAGCTCTTCAGTCGGCACTACCCAGGTAGGCAGCCGTTGTGTAAACGAGTGTGGATTGTAAAGCGCTTAGAGCTTGGTCTCTAGCCGAGAATAGGCGCTATATAAGTATTCATTATTATTATTATTATTATTATTATTATTGAAGAGACAAGGGAGGTAACAAGATGTGGGTTTATGGGAAGAGGATGGAAGAATGGGGGTGGGATGGGTGAGATCGATGCGACAGTATAAGTGACTTGAGTGTATAATAAAGTGCCCAAGATTCACAGTGCAACAATGTTAGACATTCCTCCCCTGTAACAACAAAAATAATCAACAATAAAATAAACATCCCTCGTTAATTGATTTATAAACGCAAAATGAACTAACCAGGCAATACTGATGATAATGACCATGATAACTGTGAGTACGAGAAATATTCAAATATGAAAGTCAAACTGTCAATCAAGATACAGACCTTTGCTCCGCCTCTCCTGGACAAGACACGGCGGACAGCGAGATGCACATCCCAAGAGAAACCACGATCCTCAGGATGCATGGAACATCTAGAGCAATTAGATGTATATAGATATCAGCGAGGGAGATCGTCGGTGGCAGAGCTTGCTTCAGCGAAATTGGTCCTGCCGTTTCCATGGAACAGATGCCGCTGGTGTGCACACCTGAAGCAATGTACCCTAACTGGCAGCTGAAAAGTTGACTTAGAGACGGAAAATACGACAACAGGGGTTTGCAGCGGTGTGCATGTAATGCAGACAGTCCATGTCCCGAACGTTTTCCTAGCGGGTTCTTCAAATCAAATATTTGACTCTCTAGATCTGTTTGCTTGACTCATAAACTGAGAAAAGGTCGTTTCTCTTTTTGTGATTGTTATTGTTTTCTGTAACTGGTGTATTCTACACCTCTAACCAATACGCATAATTTGTACAAGAACTCTGAGATGGACAAGGTCCAGCTTATCCCATTGGCAGTGACTGGAAGTGAAATTGTATGAATCATCGTGTGTGTGTGTGTGTGTGTGTGTGTGTGTGTGTGTGTGTGTGTGTGTGTGTGTGTGTGTGTGTGTGTGTGTGCGTGCGTGCGTGCGTGGGGTGTGTGTGTGTGTGTGGTGCGTGCGTGCGTGCGTGCGTGTGTGTGTGTGTGTGTGTGTGTGGTTGTGTGCGTTTGTGCTTGTTGTGTGTTGTGTGGTGTGTGCTGTGTGTGTGTGTGTGTGTGTGTGTGTGTGTGTGTGTGTGTGTGTGTGTTGTGTGTGTGCAAAATAGAGAGAGGGGGGGAGAGAAACTGACAGACTGATAGACAGACAGACATGTAACAGACAGATAGACAAACAGACAGAGACAGAGGAAAACAGACAGACGGACAAAAAGACAGAGAGGCAGATGCAGTGTTACACCACGGCAGAGCCCACAGGCACACAGACAGCGGAGGACCACCAGACTCAGCACAGACCCAGTGCCTGCAGGCGTCTGATGTCGCTGACAGTGTGTTTGCCTCATCCGTCACCCTGTCCCTGCCCCTCCCCTGATTGGCGCTTTCCCCACGTGCACTAAGCTCACTCCATCCCCTCCCTCCCTTTCCACGTCCGTCCACTGCTCTACTAGGACAACCCGTTTCAGCCAAAAAGTGTGAAACTCCAGTTCAGCCAAGAAATGTAGTGCCCGCCCCCCCCCCCCCCCCCCCCCCCCCCCCCCCCCCCCCCCCCCCCCCCCCCCCTCAGCCAAACATTATGACAGCCCGCTTCTGCAAAAATAATACTACTAATAATAATAATAATAATGAATGATGATGATGATGATGATGATGATGATGATAACAATAATATGATAATAATAATAATAATTGTAATAATAATAATAACAATAATAATATAATAATAATATAACAATAATAACAATAATAATATCTCCATTTCAACTATAAAAGAGTATGATCTCCCCATTTTGACCACATGGTATAACACTCGCAAATTCAACAAACAGAATAATGGTAACCTTTTTAAGACAAGAAATAATTTAAGACAACATGTAATGACAGGTTCAGTTTCATTTCTGGAAAGAGACAGAACAACACCTATTCCTGTCCCCTTCCACCAAAGATACTGACACATGATGTCTTCCCCAAATCATGGCATACATCTTTTCTGCAAGAAAAAGCAATATACACTCACTATAAAAAAAAGAAGAAGTCAGTATCTTTGACAGACCATTTCTGCCCAAAAGTATGAGAGCCCACTTTAGAGGAAAAAAAACCTATGAAAACCCACTTCAGACAAAACTATGGACATGGACGTCAAGGAAAAATGAAAAGGGGATGACAATGACAATGGAGTATGCAAGGTCACATACCTTACCATTTGAAATGACAGTCAAAGTAGAGGAAGATGAATGCTATGGAGCTCCATTCTGCAATGAAATGAATGCTTGCACTCTGTGATTTCCGTTGTTTGTGTGGCATCAGTTCTCGGATCAATGGAGCACCTAAGGTGGTGATTTCATATGTATATACACACGCCTGAAACGATATCGTTGGTCCCGATTGATCGTCTCCCTCTCCTTCTCCCTACCCAAGGGCGTGAGCGCTCTTTATATCACACCATCACCACCACCACCCATCCACCCCAACACCCATCCACCCCCAAACCTCATCCCCACATCCACGCCCCATCCCCACCCCACCCCCAAAAAGACACACACACACACAACACACACACACACACACACACACACACACACACACACACACACACACACACACACACACACACACACACACGCACGCACGCACGCACACACACACGCACACAGAAAGAGAGAGAAAACGAGAGAGAAGTGATTCCTGTTGTAGTATATCACATCATCAGCCAAGCCCGAGATGTTAAGTTATTTTGGGATCAGTTTAATCTTTTCAACCTTTCAATATTTAGATTAGCTAGTTATTTGTTATGTAGTCCTCTTGCACGCTTCTCTCTCTCTCTCTCTCTCTCTCTCTCTTCTCTCTCTCTCTCTCTCTCTCTCTCTCTCTCTCTCTCTCTCTCTCTCTCTGTAAAGTTGCTGTCGAAAACGAAATGCACTTCTTATTATGTTGTCCATTTTGCAATATCATAAGAGAAAAGTTCATTGGTTGAAAATTCTCTCTAAATCCAAATGTTTTTCTTTTATCTCTCTTGTTGGCCTCAACGAACAGTAATAGTCAGGAAATGGGCACTTCATATTTATCAAGCTTTTAAAGCGCGGCAGATTGCAATAACGTGAATGTATATTTATGTTTTTGTATGTAATGGTGTTTATATGTATTTGTTTTTGTTCCCCTCTTCCAAAGAGGGCCTTGGCCTTATGGAACAAAGATTTCATTTCATTTCATTTCATTTCGTCTCTCTCTCTCTCTCTCTCTCTCTCTTCTCTCTCTCTCTCTCTCTCTCTCCTCTCTCTCTCTCTCTCTCTCTTTGTTTAAAAAAATTGATGATGTTGAAAATTAACAAAGTTTTGCTGTTCTTTAGAGTCTAAAATCATCGACACGCTGAAAAGACTTGAAATGAAATAACCAACCAACCAGGCCGAGACATACAACATCAGTTCTGTAGTCTTGGACTGAAATGTGAGCAACATTGTCAAAAAGTGTCGATTAACAGGGTATCGCCTGACCGTGCAGTTCATACGTTCCCTTTAAACTCACAGCGCATGACATTCTACATCACTCCAACCAGTGCCAAGACCTCCCATTCCGCGGCTCGCGGCTGCAACTGCTCCACCACGGCAGCAGGGATGGTGGCAATACTTTGACCTCATCACAACCTCCTTTCTTCTTTGCAGTTAAATGAAACCTTATCATCTGTACGCCAATGCCAACGGTGCCCTTTTTTGTAATCTTAGTTTGCTGTTATTGCATTCTAAATGGGAAAATAATCTCACTTTTCACCGACAAAACCGTTTATGTTCCTTTTAAGAATCTCTGTAAATGTGTGTGCGCATACACACGCGCGCGCGCGCACTCACACAAACACACACACACACACACACACACACACACACACACACACACACACACACACACACACACACTCATGGGCAGACAGAAGCGCAGACACGTGCACCCGAGAGAGAGAGAGAGAAGAGAGAGAGAGAGAGAGAGAGAGAGAGAGAGAGAGAGCGAGAGAAAGAGAGACAGACAGACAGACAGACAGACAGACAGACAGACAGACAGACAGACAAACAAACAGAGACAGAGACAGAGGGAGATTCACACACACTTATTTTTCCTACAATGGAGGCCATGTCTAAATATCAACCTGAGCGGCGTCTCTGGCGACAAAACTGTTGTTTACTGATTGAGAGACTGACAATATGATTGATTTACTACATCTCCATGCGATTGTCTGTGGGTTACTGGGTGCACACATACATGTGTTTGTGGACAAAATGAGATTGGCGATAGCTCAGCAGAGGATTCCTAGGTGTGTGTCGACAGTTCTGGTCAATTTTGTGTCTGAATATCCATATTTACTTTGTGTTTTATTTCTTGGTGCACAATTTGTGTTTCAAAGAAACAAAAGGCGGAAGGACGAATGAAAAGGACAGAGAAAAGAAGAATAAAAAAGGGATAGTTGGTGAACATGTACACGCATAATGCTGCCTGCAAATGCATACTTATTTGATATGTTTGACAGTTGGGTTATAGTCTGTTCCTGGACGCTAACTTTCAAACTAGACCCTCATAATGTCGTTGTTTTCTTTCAGTCTTGTTATTTAGACATACTTATGTCTGGATTTATTGTAGTGTACATGATTTTAAAAGTCAATAATGTGTCCATGTAACCAGGAATGGATAAACGCATGTTTCCATTCTACAATAAACGTCACCTATCCTCCAAGTTCCCGAAAAGATCGTGTCAACGCAGGCAAAGTCGTCCAGCTGGGTCCAAAAAAAAGCAGCACTAAAATTGAAAAGACCACCCCATATATAGTCTTAGTGCGAGAGGGTCCATAAAAGTAGTTATTTTCTTCCCCAGCTAGGCCAGAAGTGCCACCGTTCAGACGACGGTGTTAGTGTTGATGTTCGACAAATGTCACAGGCAAACAGTTACAGGATGGCGATTCAGCTTCCCAAACTAGAAACGTTTCATCCAAGAGAGGAAAGAGGTGGGGTAGAATGGGAAGCAGAGATTAGGAGAGGATCGATACAGAAAATGTAAGGAAAGCATCTGATCTCTCTCTCTCTCTCTCTCTCTCTCTCTCTCTCTCTCTCTCTCTCTCTCTCTCTCTCTGTCCTCTGTCTCTGTCTCTCTCTCTCTCTCTCTCTTCTTCGTCTCTGTCTCTCTGTCTCTCTGTCTCTCTCTCTCTCTCTTCTCTCTTCTCTCTCTCTCTCTCTCTCTCTCTCTCTCTCTGTGCGTGCGTGCGTGCGTGCGCGTGTTTTATTGCTACTCTTGTCGCTGTTGCTTTTGTTGTTTCCAGTTCTATTATATCTATTTCTGTCACATAATCTTTTCATGAACCTGCCCGACACAATATGTTTTGTCATTTCTCGTCATTCTCTCTGACGGGATAGGGTTTGTAGGAAATATTGCCTGGCGAAATAGCCAATGTTTATCAGGTTAGTATGGCAGAGAAAAGTATTGTAGCTCCGTGTGTGTATACGTGTGTGTGTGTGTGTGTGTGTGTGTGTGTGTGTGTGTGTGTGTGTGTGTGTGTGTGTGTGTGTGTGTGTACGTTCGTGTGTGCATGTGTTTGCGCGCGCGCGCGCGCGCGCGTTTATGTGTGTGTGTGTGTGTGTGTGTGTGTGTGTGTGTGTGTGTGTGTGTGTGTTGTGTGTGTGTGTGTTGCAGATGACCAGAATCTGTGTATGGCTAGTGGAGAGGAAAAGAGAGAGACAGGAGTTAATGCATATTCGTGAATGTGTGTTTTTGTGCATGAGTTCCAATTTTCCAAGAACAACGGAGAGAGATGTGTAAAGCAACAGATTAAGAGAGAGGAGAGAGAGAGAGAGAGAGAGAGAGAGAGAGAGAGAGAGAGAGAGAGAGAAGGGGAAGCAAACTAAAGGTGAAAAGGTTCTAACACATTCAGACTGCCAACCAATCCATTTCCACAAATCATACATGACCAATAAGATCAAACTGCAGCGAGATGAAATCGTTTAGGCGAGTCTCCTACCTCTCTTGTCAGTCAATGTCAAAAGATGGCTACGCGCCAGTGGTGTCTATCCCCGGTCTGAAAATACTCCCACACTCTAAGAGGCATTCTGATGGTTTCTGCTGTGCGGTCAATACTATTGAAAGTTGAATGGCACGTTCAGGGGATGTTTCTCTTGAATTTGTGTGTGAGAAAAGAGCTTAATTTGTGATTACCTACGCGGAGAGTCAGGGAGTGTGTATGTGCGTATGTGGGTTGAGGGGTGGGGGTTAGTGTATGCATTACACAAGCATCCTGTTCACAGAGAATCTACAGGGAGAGCAGGATAACAGAAGTGCATCAGCTTTCAGCTTCGTTCTTTCCACATAACGTGAGGGTTGACATGTTTTGTACTGCCTGTGAAGTGTTCCAATGGCTGACGTGTCACATAACTCTACCTGTAGTGTAGGGTATAGGATTCTAAAAGGGCAGTCAGTCTTTGGCATTCAAGAGAGTGAATGCAATCTTATCGATATATCACTGCATGACCTTCAGATTTATCCCCATAACTATAAATAAGGCGCAGAAGAACGACATAACATTTCAATACAAAACAATAAACCCTTTGTGATAGATGAGAAATGCGCGGTGAACCCCGGCGGGTTCCGTCACTTTGATAATAAGCAGTTTCAAGGAGCGACAAGATGGTCAAAAAGTGTTGGAATATGCCTGCTGTTGATTATTTATCAGTTCTCTCACAGACTTCGGTGATTTGAAGTGTACAAGATTAGAACAGATGTGGTTAGTAACAAATGTAACCCCTCTGCACTGTCAAGAACGCCACCCACCACTGCTGATATTGTGTGGTTGTTTAACCTGTATCATTTTTCATGGAGAACCAGTATCAGCCCCTACGTACCAGCTGGTGCCGCTGCTCTGATGTTCATACCATATGGAGCAGGTGTCTGGCACTTTCTACAACATTACATTCATTGTGTTTCCTCTGGACACTGTTTTGTGATGATTCCATCGATTTTTTTTGGACTCTGTCGTTTCCAGTAACTAGTAATGTTATCGCCCATGGGGATGACGTTCTTTAGGGCATTGTTAGCTAGAAGAAGAAGGTCATCTCTTGAACTTCCAGTCTCTTTGCTGCATTGAGATTGCCATCAATAGTTTTGGTCCTGACACAAGTGTCATAAATGCAAGTTCAGCTGCTCAGCGGCCTTATTTATAAGTAACGCTTGAATGCTCTAAAATAGTTTGCATCCATTCTCAGGTATCTTCTCAAACTTCACATATTCTGTATTTAATGATTCCTGGAATAAAATAAGTCATGTTTACTTGTATTACACTTTTAGCTAAAGTCGAGCTTTTCTCTTGCTCATAAAGAACTCGATCGCCAAGCAAATGTATAAGAGAGAGAGAGAGAGAAGAGAGAGAGAGAGAGAGAGAGAGAGAGAGGAGAGAGAGAGAGGAGGAGAGAGAGAGAGAGAGAGACAGAGAGGGGACAAAAAAAATCCCGAAAAAAAAACAAAAACATATTCACAACATGGATAATGCCTAACGTGAAAGATCGCAAACATGTATCAGATATCTTTCAGGCGACATGTATCACACCGACAGGGACCTGTGCTAAGAAAAGCAGTTTATGGAATGCACTACCTATGGTTCATTACACTTGCTACACCTGATTCCATGTGCAACTTTTTCTTCAATCTGGAATTGAAACGGATCGTAAATAGCTCCATATTAACTGTGGGCAAGGAAGATAAATAAACCCACTGTATTCAAAAAAAAAGAAATTATGTGGATTAGCCATTCAGGAACTTGCGTTTTACACTGCCTCATGAGGCATCCCAGAAAGTGATTTATAATGTTCGGAAAAGCAGTGTGCGATAATAACAGTCATGCAGTGATGCGAACTCACTGGAGTGTAATTAGAAGTAGTCAGTCGGCTATAATCACCTCACACATGTTATCAATTGACACTGAAATCCAAATCGAAACAAACACTTCAATGAAGGTTTACAAATGGAACTATTCAGCCGCAACTAGAACGGAAGGAAATGTGTGACAGGCCACAACAAAACAGGAACGTTAGTAAGACCAACTTAATCACATCAAGGAAAGCAAAAACACAAATCGATGTGAAGCAAACCTGAGACTGTAATGCCTCGCATCTCTTTGCTGTGTCATTGACATTGCAGACGTTTTCAAGTCCTAGCGATTCCTTGTATGTTTGCATGATGGTGTCTTCTGTAAGGACCACTGTTCCTCTCTGTGAGATTTGAGTAAAAGACAAAGCGATAACGTTTTTCTTTTCATTTACTATGCTATCTGTTAAGGATACATTAATAGCTTCTTTCCCGATCAGAGACCAGGCTCTAGACAGTTTACTAATCCTCTCTTTAAAAAAAAAAACGGGCTGTGTACATGGATAGAGGTTGCTGAAGAGCTACCTGATTTGCTACATTCAGTCGTTTCCCTTGTCGTTCAGTCAATGTTGGTTTCTGAATTCTCTCCCTTCATTCTTCCGATTTTTCATGTCTCATGCTGTGTAGAATATATCCTCCGTGGAAACGGCAAAACTCTTTTTCTTCCAGACGTTGGTAAGGGAATTCATATGTGTGCCTGATATTTTGCAAGCGGTCATACATGGAACCTTGGGTTAAAATCTCATTCAAAGACTTTTCGGGAAATGGAGTCAGAACCAATGTTAAATCCGAGGTGAAAATTCTCCGACTCCAAAACAATCCCACAGAGATTCGAACCTACAAATCCATGATCATTGTTGTTGTTGTTGTTGTTGTTGTTGTTGTTGTTGTTGTTGTTGTTGTTGTTGTCGTCGTCGTTCTTGTTGTTGTTATCGTTCTTGTTGTTATTCTTGTTGTTGTTATTGTTGTCATCGTACCCTGGCTAAAAGACTCCAGGGATCATCCGAACAGCCGAAGTACTTGAACACTATGGTACAAATGCATCACCTGGGGACGAGAACATTATGTGTGTGACCGTTTTTGATTACACCGCCACATGGGCAGCCACACTACGGCTTCCGGGGATTTTGGAGACTGATAATGTTATGCTAGGAGCTTGTCACAACTGAAGACAATCCCCGCATAACTATGGAGAGCATAGCAACATTTTGATGTAGCCTTGGTGTTCTAGCCCATGTCACTTGGCCTGACACAGCCTTAAGCCAAGGCGGATCCAGGATCATGAAATTTAAGAGTCCAGTGCTCTAACAACTGGGCTGTTTCCGCCGCCAAACCATTGAGTGTGCGCTGAAACACACACACACACACACACACACACACACACACACACACACACACAAAACACATTATTCTGTATGGACAGGTATGCGCCTGTATGCATATGTGAACGAATGCACATGTGGAGAGAGAGAGAGAGAGAGAGAGAGAGAGAGAGAGGAGAGAGAGAGAGAGAGAGAGAGAAAGCGAGAGAGAGAGAGGGAGGGAGGGAGGGAGTTTGGTAGAGAGAGGGGAGAGAAAGAGAGAAGCGGCAGCAGCAGCAAATGTCAAGACGTGGTTTATTCAGAAATGGAATGGAGCATGTACGTCTTTGATAGTTCTTTGGAAATAATCTCGTCTGAGAAACAGGTTATTGTTGAGCTAAACTGATGTCTCTTTTGCATATAATTTGCATGTTAACTCAAATTTACTAATGGTTGGTTTGCTACCACGCAACAGGTCTCTATGAGAATGGGCTTAATGATAACAGCATGAAATTGATGGGTGACAAGGAAATGAAAGCAATGTAATGGAATTGAAAGTTAATACAGAAATAAACCCAAGACTGATCATAAGATTTTATTCGGTAATAAGCGCAAAGCAGAAGCAGGGCATGTAAAAAGTAGGTGGAATAGATTTTTTCTAATCGATGTATGCGGCTTGTTCGCAAAAACATAGACATGTAATGTTTTCAAGCAAAAGCGTGCTTTGTACTATGTATGTTTCCATTCACAAACACCGGTGGTCAAATTTGACTGCAACCTTTCAACACCATCGGTTTCAGCATTGTCCCTGCACCAAAATGGCTACTGCCCAGAGAAAGCACTGAATGTGTTTCTTGCGTGTCCGGCTGGGACTCTGATTTGAAGGTATTACAGGAATTCTATTTGAATTTGGGAACAGCAAACTGTAAACAGCTAATAGGAAGGGTGACTATTTTGCTCCCATGATGAAAGGAATTTATGGGCGAGTATTTCTTTCATCATGGGAGCAAGAGTTACCCTTCCGTTTGTTTTTGTTAATTGAAGTATTACGTTTCCATAATATTATTTTTTCTTTGTGTGTTCGGGAGTTTTTTTGTTTTTGTTTTTTTTTTCATTTCTGAGCATTCTCGATTCTTGTTCTTCTTGTTCTTCTTGTTCTTCTTCTTCTGAGAGAGAGAGAGAGAGAGAGAGAGAGAGAGAGAGAGAGAGAGAGAGAGAGACAGACAGACAGACAGACAGACAGACAGACAGACAAACAGACAGACAGAGACAGAGAGAGAGAGAGAGAAGGAACAGAGGCAGGGAGAAGTGGGAGATGGACAGACAACAGATAGACAAACAGACGAAGAGCTTGAGGGACAAAGACACAAATTTCGCACAATAACGCACTTTGCTGAAAACGAAAGGAGTATACTAACAACATCACATCGTAGTCTGACAGCATTCAAATGACAGACGTTGCTTTTACCAACAGTGTTTGTTCAGATTATCACGGCTCCCAGGGGACATTGGGCTACCGAAATGAAAAGAAAGACATCTTGACGACCGAAATGTCAAATACACAAGAGTTATTAATCATATCCAAAAACATCTCAATGCTAACACACAGCACAACCCTCAGATACAATGCGGGCGCGCACAGAGAGAGAGAGAGAGAGAGAGAGAGAGAGAGAGAGAGAGAGAGAGAGAGAGAGAGAGAGAGAGAGAGAGGTGTGTGTGTGTACAAGTAGGAAAGTATTTAGGGTAATCATGTAATCTCCATCCCTCGCCCTTTAAAAGGATCAACATTGTGCAATCCTTGGTAAGAGAGAGAGAGAGAGAGAGAGAGAGAGAGAGAGAGAGAGAGAGAGAAGAGAGAGAGAGAGAGAGAGATTCTGATCACGGTTCTTACTGTAATAAACAAGATATAACAAAATCTTGTCAGTTATTCCTCGCTTTTTTGCCATCCTCCACAATTTCTTCCCCTCAAGGGCTTTATATACAATCATCCCAACGTTGCTTATGAGGAAACTCATACTGCAAAATACCCGGCAGTCTTTTTGGTTTGTTTTGTTAAATCAGCCACGATATCTGATAGTCTGTTCCATTCCTTAGTTACTTTCCATTACATACACTTCATAATAGTTTAGGTAAAACTGAATTTTCGTTAACAGTTGCATTTATTAAGCTAAGAACATTCAGACTCTCTCTCTCTCTCTCTCTCTCTCTCTCTCTCTCTCTCCTCTCTCTCTCTCTCTCTCTCTCTCTCTCTCTCTCTCCTGTGATTTAACTCAGCAACAACATGTGGACATAAAAGACTTAGACAGACACGTTTGACTGATATCTGCTAATGTGACTGTGTTCTCTATTCAGACCTACCGACCACAACTGCCAGTGTGATCACAGCTGGTCAATATCGTCGTGACGAAGCTCTCTCTCTCTCTCTCTCTCTCTCTCTCTCTCTCTCTCTCTCTCTCTCTCTCACACACACCACACCCCACACACACACACACACACACACACACACACACACACACACACATACGCGCGCGCGCGCGCACGCACAATCATTGTTTCTTCGCATCACTGACAACACTTTATACAACCAGAAGAGAGACCCAAGTCATGACCATTTCGACTTACTACAGAAGTAGCTTTCAAGAGCTGTGCAAAAGACCCAGTGTCCATCGGCATAAACAATCCAATTTCTCACAACGTCTGCGCTGTCACCGTGATGTGCTGTAGTTTTGCTTGGCCTATAGCAATGTGAAGAAAGGGTTGGAAACCACTCTCTCCGTGACCCATGAATTACGCATATTGTTCACACTTTTCATTTTGTTGCACCCAGAATCTCTCTCTCTCTCTCTCTCTCTCTCTCTCTCTCTCTCTCTTCTCTCTCTCTCTCTCTCTCTCTCTCTCTCTCTCTCTTTTCAGACTGCAAGAGGTAGAAGAATGGTGATAAGTCGACGACGACCAAAAAAAAAGAAGAAGAGGAGGAGGAGGACGACGAGGACGAGGACGAGGAGGAGGAGGAGAAAGAGGCGATGGTGAGGGAGGC
>CM065724.1:37231081-37246081 GCA_033310375.1 Conus canariensis
CTTAATCTTAATCTTAATCTGGCTGGCTGTTGACGGGACTATAATTTTAATCTTAATCTTAATCTGGCTGGCTGTTGACGGGACTATAATTTTAATCTTAATCTTAATCTTAATCTGGCTGGCTGTTGACGGGACTATAATTTTAATCTTAATCTTAATCTGGCTGGCTGTTGACGGGACTATAATCTTAATCTTAATCTTAATCTGGCTGGCTGTTGACGGGACTATAATTTTAATCTTAATCTTAATCTGGCTGGCTGTTGACGGGACTATAATTTTAATCTTAATCTTAATCTTAATCTGGCTGGCTGTTGACGGGACTATAATCTTAATCTTAATCTTAATCTGGCTGGTTGGACCAGAACATTTCCCAGAAATATTTGGAAACATGTATGCCCCGTTCTCTTTCTGAAATAATCTCTTCTTACATCTCTCTCTCTCTCTCTCTCTCTCTCTCTCTCTCTCTCTCTCTCTCTCTCTCTCTCTCTCTCTGTGTGTGTGTGTATGTGTGTGCACGCATACGAACGTTCCTGTGCATACAGTATAAT
The DNA here is from genome assembly GCA_033310375.1 of Conus canariensis. Classification (NCBI taxonomy): domain Eukaryota; kingdom Metazoa; phylum Mollusca; class Gastropoda; order Neogastropoda; family Conidae; genus Conus; species Conus canariensis. The sequence continues at coordinate 37,231,630 of CM065724.1, forward strand.
CATTATGAGTATGCTAGTTTGTGTTTAGGTCTGGATCCCGATTCAACTGATTGCATGTGTGAGTACAGACGGGCTGGTTTCTAAATGTATTACAGTCAATTCACTTAACTGAACAAACTACATCACTGTTGCAGTTTCTCTGAGCATTACAAATCACTTGGTGCTACGTTTTTGACCACCGTCGATCTGGAGCTGTTACATTTCCAGATAAGAAAAAGATGGCGTACGTGGGAACTGACTCAGAATGTGTCTAACTAATGCATTCCACGCACTGATTTTCACTCAGGGATTTCCGTCTAGCGCATTCTCCCTTCTGGCATACCAGACACACCCTGCCATAAGAAATTCAGTGCATGCTAGTCAGCTGCCATTTTGGGATTATTCGAATAGAAATTCCCATGGGATTTATGTTTTTTTTCTGAATCTTTTTCTCTCCATTTGATATTACTTTCGCCTGCCCCCCCCCCCCTTCCCCTCTCTCTCTCTCTCTCTCTCTCTCTCTCTCTCTCTCTCTCTCTCTCTCTGCAATGGTTTTTTCCTTCATATATTTCGATACCTTTCCCTTGTTTGCGGGCTGGATAAAAGAAGCCAGTGAGCTTATTCCTTTCTCTCAATAAACAACATTTCGTTCGTTCTCTCTCTCTCTCTCTCTCTCTCTCTCTCTCTTCTCTCTCTCTCTCTCTCTCTCTCTCTCCCCGCAACAACGATCGAATCCTTACTCACTTGATATGCTCCATAAAAGCTCGACATCAGGTGACAGTTACAATACAAGCAAGCATGTCTGTTGCACGCCGTGTTTGCCGTATCAGAAGACACACGGTGCTGAATACAAAATGTTTTACAGTACTCAAGCATTGGTCATGCAAGAGTTCGCTGCATAGCTGGACTGGCATTTCTGACATTTTTGTCAGGCCCCAAACTATTGATGGCAGTGTCAATGCAGCAGACACTGGAATTTTAAGAGATGGACTTCTTCTTCCTCCTAGCGATGACTGTGAGACGTTCATTCTCATGGACAGCAAAGTCAGCAGTCATCAGCAAAATATTTAATAGAGACTCCAAAGAAGTCGATAGAATCATCACAAAACAAAGTTCGGGGGGGGGGGGGGGTCCTATGACTGTAATGTTATAACAAATGTCTGACACGTGCTAAAGAGGGCTGTGAACATCAGAGTAGCAGCAGCAGCTAATACTGTTTTTCCATGAAGAAAGAGAGAGGTTGAGCAAGAATGTGTTATGGGCAGTGGCGGGTGGCGTTTTTGGCAGTGCGAAGTGTCAGATTTTACAGAGGCATTTCGCTTTTTATGTTTTTTTTACTGACCACATCTGTTTTAACTTAATTAATTTTTATGACATCAGTGAGAGACTTAATCAATTGTCAACAATGGGCCTGATCCTACAACTTACATTATCTTGTGGCTAAAAAAATCATGCTCACGTTCAAATGGGCTGTCATATTCCACAAGATGTGTATTTTTGTGATGAAAAATTTTCAGTTGGCAAATACCTGGTAGGCACGCAGTAGAATAACAATAAGAGCTTCATTTAATCATTTAACTTCGTGACTGCTCAAGAGCTGTTGCCCTTTAGAACTTCTATCAGCCGAACCAAAAAGAGATTCAATCGACCCCTCTGCCATCTGAATAGCTCAGAGGCATTGAAAAACAAGTCAATGTCCATTTTGTTTGGAAGAACAAAGACAAAATATAATGAATCAAATGCATTTCCATTATTCTACGGTCCCTGTATCCACGGAGTTAATGAAATGCTTGTGTCGCATCCTTCACCTCCCCATTGCCGACGCGAGTGGCCACAAGCTAAGCCCTCTCCTCACACGCCAATTCAAAATAGATGTATCCGGAACATTAAGTCAAATCTCAGTACACTCAGCCGCACGGCAAAAACCGTAAGAACGCCCAGTTTGAGTGGGCGTGTGTTACGAGACCTATGATCACACAGCTACTGGCTCGTACAAAACTTTTGACCATGACTGACAAGAAGTCAGGGAGGAGAATCAGGGTTGATATCTCCCCGTTGAAACGACATTGCTTAGGATATTCATAAACGTGGTAGGATATGTCATGTGGATATTGCCCAAATGTGTTAACAATCTTAACTACACCTTATTCTGAAATGTCCTGGATATCAGAATATTAGAGAACAGTAAAAGGAGCATTAAGCATGTCATCTTGCTTTCAAATTATCTCTAGTGCCTGTTTCGTAGGTCCCATCTGATCATAAACAAAAACAGAAAAGAAGTAAAACATTGTATGGAACAAAAGTGTGTGCACCAGTTGTGTGTAGGAAAATGAACGAAACAGATGGAGTTGGAAGCCAAACGAGCAGCAGCAACAAGAACAACAAGACAATCAACGACAGAACAGTTCAGAACTGCTTTCCCTACAACAAGAACAACAAGACAATCAACGACACAGAACAGTTCAGAACTGTTTCCCCTACAACAAGAACAACAAGACAATCAACGACACAGAACAGTTCAGAACCGTTTCCCCTACAACAAGAACAACAAGACAATCAACGACACAGAACAGTTCAGAACTGTTTCCCCTACAACAAGAACAACAAGACAATCAACGACACAGAACAGTTCAGAACCGTTTCCCCTACAACAAGAACAACAAGACAATCAACGACACAGAACAGTTCAGAACTGTTTCCCCTACAACAAGAACAACAAGACAATCAACGACACAGAACAGTTCAGAACTGTTTCCCCTACAACAAGAACAACAAGACAATCAACGACACAGAACAGTTCAGAACCGTTTCCCCTACAACAAGAACAACAAGACAATCAACGACACAGAACAGTTCAGAACTGTTTCCCCTACAACAAGAACAACAAGACAATCAACGACACAGGACAGTTCAGAACTGCTTCCCCTACAACAAGAACAACAAGACAATCAACGACACAGAACAGTTCAGAACTGTTTCCCCTACAACAAGAACAACAAGACAATCAACGACACAGAACAGTTCAGAACTGCTTCCCCTACAACAAGAGCAACAAGACAATCAACGACACAGAACAGTTCAGAACAGTTTCAGCCGACATTTCCCATCTCAGTTCTCTCCTCTCCTCTCTTCCCACTCCCACACCAACACTCCCCTCCCCCTCCTCTTTACAGTAGTGCTCCTAGTTTTGGAAGCAGTATTGCCACCTATGACTGCTTGACATGAAGAGATCTGATGAATAATTTAGCATTGCCAGGAGCTGAACAGTTGCACTTCAGACTGAGCAGACAAGGTATACTTGTGTGGACCGGCTTTCACTAAACCGTTTGCGTGAGGACCTCACCCATCCCCACCACCCTCTGCCATCTTGGCTTTGTTTTTTGTGTAGCTGGACGACTTCGCCTGCGTGCAAAGGACTTTTTATGAGACGATCGATGGCGCAAATAGTAGAATGAGTCTCTCTCTCTCTCTCTCTCTCTCTCTCTCTCTCTCTCTCTCTCTCTCTCTCTCTCTCTCCTTCCCTAGTTACAGAAATAACAAAGTGGCCCTGCCTTTCTATGCATGTTCTTCAGATTTTACCAAACTGATATATTCTAAGTGTTGTTATGGAACGTGACTTTTAGATTTATATACATTACAATAAATCCAGAATTACGTTTGTCGGAGAAAAAGAGAGAGAAGCAAAGAAAGAAAGAACTGAATTTAACAAAAAAACTTTTGAAAGTGAATGTTTAAGAACATCACAATTTCAAGCCAGCCATCAAAAAGTACTGCATGATATAGCAATGGCAGGCAACAGCATGTGTGTAAAATTCAGGGAATCGACCAACACTGCTGACAGAAATCTAGGCCTCTTCTCACAACAATCTATTGTCTATCACATTTTTATCCACGAACGCACATGTATGCATGCGCATAAGCATACGCAAAAAAAGTGGGTTAAATAAATACTCACGCCAAGTGTGTCAGACAAATAATCAAATGAATCGGTCTAGGAATCAGTCTCTCAGTCAATAAACAACATGGAGTATCGTTGTGGGGAGAGGGATGCCTTTGGGATGAGTCTTCAAATACAGCCTGCATGGCAGAGACTGTCAGCCTCTCTCTGTCTCTCTCTCACACACACACACACACACATACACACACACACCGCACACACACACACACACGCACACACACACACGTGCGCGCGCGCATGCACACACACACACACACACACACACACACACACACACACAACAAAAGACAGACAGACAGATAGATACAGAGAGAGAGAGAGAGAGAGAGAGAGAGAGAGAGAGAGAGAGAGAGAGAGAGAGATTGGTTGATTGACTGATTGACACACACGACAAATGCCTGCCATGCAGGCCTGAAAAGACAGAGGTGAAACTGGGGTATCCACGTGTTCATGAGGAATAGGGGGAAAGATAGACGGATGAAGCAGACAACAAAACAGAAGAAAGATTAGAGGAACGATGCTTGCTATCGGTCGATCCTAACGATCTGTGTATGGGTATTTTAACAGAAGGTAGCCAGTTCTAAAAAGTCATTATTCACGACTGTGATGTTTTGCCATTTAAAAGGCATTACAACTAAATTGTGATTTCAAATTATATTAACATACGCTCTTGGCATTTGGGGACCAGTAATAAGGTTTCAGGTGAGTGACGTCAGGTGGTGTACATGGATTGTTTGAAGACAGTTCTAAGTACTACCAAACTCTCAGTTGCTGTGAAAGGATGGTTTGTGTCTGGGGCTGTGGGATGGAAAGTCGTGGGATCGATCATTTGATTACTATTTGAGGCCTCGGTCGGCTTATACAGCAATATGAGTGTGCGATGGGCTTAAACGTGGAAGCTAAAACCACAAAGTCGAGTTTCATCCTGCTAATAGACGCGTATTTGAGAATGTTGCTAACATTTTCAGTCCAGAAATACAGATGTCTCTTTGTTTCGGGACTGGTTGAACCTGGGATATACCACACAAGGAAGTATACAGTCACAACAGAGTGGAATTCCATTCTTCATCTTCATCTACTTTTATTTTCATTTAAAGATTTAAAGTACTTAGCCCTTCATGCTATGCTTTCCTTGTCACCTAAGGTTTGATTTTTTTCCCTTTAAGTCCATGCCTATGTTTTGTCTGAAGTGGGTTGTCATAGCTTTTCTCCAAAGAGGGGTTTTACAGTTTTTGGCAAAGATGGGCTGTCGAGAAATTTTACTGTGCTTTAATTTTTTTGGCAGAAAAGATTCGCCATGATTTTAGGAAAAAGTGATGCGTTGGTTTCTTAAGTGGACGTAGACAGCGAGAGGTGTTTCCTTTCTCCTTAAAAAAAAAAACTAAATTGAGCTGTCATTACTGTTTGTTTAAATGGATAACAATATTCCTTTATCTGAACTGAAAGTGTCATACTTTTTGGCTGAAGGACAGACACTATATTTTTTTGATAAACTGGGATTTCACACTTTTTGGCTGAAACAAGTTGTCCTAGAAGTGCAGTGTGCTGATGGGTGTGGAAAGGGAGGGGTGAAGGAGGGATCAGTGCACATGATAACAAGGGCTAATCAGGGGAGAGGCGTGGACAGAGTGACGGATGAGGCAAACACGCTGTCAGCGAAATCAGACGCCTGCAGGCACTGGGTCAGAGTCTGGTGGTTCTCTGCTGGCTCTGTGTCTTGTGGTTCTGCCATGGCGTACAACTTTAGCCCGTCTGCCTCTTTATCTGTTTCTCTCAGTCTCTGCCAGTTTGTATCTTCTTCTCTCTCTCTCTCTCTCTCTCTCTCTCTCTCTCTCTCTCTCTCTCAGGCTGTGGCTATCACTCAAGAAGGAGCGACTGCTGTGGAACATGAAGTCCTAGTGGACGACTCTCTCTCTCTCTCTCTCTCTTTCTCTCTGATGTGTATATGTGCGTACATGTATGCTTGTGTGTTTGTGTGTGTGTGGGTGGGTGGGTGGGTGGATGCGTGCGTGCCTGCTTGCATGCGTGTGTGTGTGTGTGTGTGTGTGTGTGTGTGTGTGTGTGTGTGTGTGTGTGTGTTTCAGTGGATCGTGGGACAGGTCCTTTACATCTTATGTTGTTCAGGCTGGCACATGAACAACAAACATAAGTGATTAAGCACTACTATGGCCCCCATTAATGATGGCCATGACTCAAAAAACAGATGTGTTTGCCAGTGACGTGGGTTTTTCTTCCCGTTCATCAAGTCAGCGTAACAGCGTGTAAACAGCTGATGCCAAATTGTCTCCCTACCCCCAGTCCCCTCTCTCTCTCTCTCCTCTCTCTCTCTCTCACACACACACACCAACAATCATATGGATGAAAACGAGGAGAAGCTGAAAGAGATATTTCAGATTATTTATAGCTTAAAACCGTTCACAAAGGACCTTTTTAGTACTGATGAAAAAAGGAGGGTAACAGAGTTGTTACAGCCTGGCTGACCAGACCGAGCCCCTTCAAGGCTAACGATAAAGACCCTTTCAGTGTAATCAGAGCCCTGCTGACCTAGCGAGCCTCCAGGGCTGACGATGAAGAGATGTTTCAGTGCGAGTATTGCTCAGCTGACCATAGCGAGCCTCCAGGGCTGACGATGAAGAGATGTTTCAGTGCGAGTATAGCTCAGCTGACATAGCGAGCCTTCCAGGACTGACGATGAAGAGATGTTTCAGTGCGAGTATAGCTCAGCTGACCATAGCGAGCCTCCAGGGCTGACAATGAAGAGATGTTTCAGTGCCGATAGTATAGTTCAGTTTGACCATACAGCGAAGCTTCAGGTTGATGATAAGAGATGTTTCATTGTTGTATGCCAGTGACCAACTGCACAATGAAGAGATGTTTCAGTGCGAGATACAGCTCAGTGACCATAAGCGTAGCCCTTCCCAGGCCGGACAATGAAAGAGATGTTTCAGTGTGAGTATAGCTCAGCTGACCACTTAAGGACCTTTCAAGGCTGATGACAAAGAAATGTTTCAGTGTTCCATAGTCCAGCAGACCACACAGAGCCCTTGATGATAAGAGATTTTTTTAGCGGTATGAGAGGCCAGCGGACCACATGTGGGCCTTAGTAGACTGATGATGATGAAGAGATGTTTCCGTGTAATTCTTACCCAGCCGATCTCAGAGTGGCCTATAAAAAAAACAACGATACTAAAGATAGGTTACAGTTTTATGATAGCTCAGCCAAACACACAGGGTCGTTTAAGGTCTGATGACAAAGGGGAGTTCAATTTCAGTAACAGCACCGCTGACCTCACATGGCTCATGTACGACTGGTTGTGAAGGGGCGTGTCAGTCTTATTACACATAGCCACTGTATGGGAGTTAAACCATTTGGGGAGTTAAAACTTTTCCTTACACCCGGTTTTACAGCAGTCCGGGAAACCTACAGTAAACAGTAAACCAGTCAGTCCATGCATGGTATTCCTCTCTGCCTCCCAACACCCAACTCCATTCTTTACTGATTGATGAAACCAGTGCCGGTGATTGCAGTTTCTCATGTCCATTGGCGTCGAAGATTGTGCACTTGTATACTCCTCTGCATGAATGAATGTTTGTGTCTGTCAGTCTTTCTCTTCTTTTCAGTCTGTCTGTTGCGAGTGAACACACCACACACACACACCGCGTGCACGCACGCACACACACACACACGCACACACTGTGACGAGATGAGTATGTGTGGTAGGTGGGTCCTTAGGGGAAGGACTGGGGATAATTTCTCAATGGGAATTATCTTAACATTTCACCTACACCCTCTCTCTTACTAGTGGTGGAAGGAGCAACTTTCCGGTACTAGTCATCGAAGAAATTTTATTTATATTCCAGGGACTGGGTAAAATACTTAACAGTGGCTCTGAGATAGTTTTCCTTAGGCCTGTACTCTTATAAGTACTTGTAGCTCCGAGAGACAGAATTGAAGAGAGAAGTTCAAACATTCAACCTTTGATTGAACAACAAAGAACTGCCACAAGTTAAGTGCACTTTCACACATCAACTTTCATTGCTTACTCATAGGTAAGTATTGGCGGGTCAATTCAATAGGCTAGTGTTTAATTCTCATTGGACTACCACAATGAGGGCCCTCCCTCACTCCTACTTTACTCGCTTGCACTCAGTGCAGCAAGCTTAAGATGGCCTACAGGGTTCCGTCAAGTTACACTGAATGTAACCAAAGAGGTACTCATAGACAGGTTCTCACGGTTTCTTCATCAAGTGAGGGCAAGGGTCTGATGGATTTGAGTCCAGGTGGTAGCTAACTTGACTTTGCTACGGAGAGGGTAGTTGATCTCTCCTGTGGTTGGTGACTGCCCCACTGGTGTAGCTTGGTTGTCTGGTGTCACCCTGTGTTGGTGAAGTCCCAGCTTCTGGTCCAGCCGCAATGTGTAGCGTGACCAGGATCCCAGTTCTGCATAAAGAGAACTTGGTCTGTAGGTGAGAATCTGATGGCTGGTTTGTCAAGTGCACACATTTACCCTGGTTTACTTTCAGCACAGGTGTGAGACTCGGCCAGCAAAGTTTTCTCTATGGTAGATTTCTGCTATAACTATTAATCTCCACTTTTTTAAAGACAAGTTAAGCTTACAAAGGGTAGGAGACAGTAATACTATGTTACATAGTTTCAGTCAAACAACTCTTCCATGTTTCTTATGAATTAAATCACACTGACTTGGGCTACACTTAGTCCAAGTACACATGTGGTGTAGACTTAAAGTCTTACACTACAAATCATTCCAACAATCACCAGTATTTATAAATCAGAGTAGCAGTTCTTCACGTAGCACAGGCATACTGTTTTCCTGATAAAAATTAATCAATGAATTATTTTCTTAATAGACAGAACTGCCTACTGGCAAAAGTCAGGGTGAACGCAAAGAACATGATCAGATAGTTAACACAGAATCATAACCACTGGGAGAGAGCTTTTGCCATAGATGGCAAGCCAACTCCTACACAGAATAATCATTCATCAGTTTGATAAATGTTGCTAAGCATTTGTACAAAGTGACAAGTAAACAGGGTATTTTTGCTCCATAGAAACTAACACAGAGTAACTTTATCAGACTGCATAGCCTTTAAACTTGATAAAATCAGACAAATACATAACGAACATCTAATAGTGGGTGAAAAAACAGACGCAGGCCAACCCACTGACTATCTCTAGTATGACTTGGCAAAGATTTGGACTTAAGGAGGTGAGGGGGGAGGGGGCGTGTGTGGTATAAATGTATTATAACTGGGAATGAATTAAGAAAACATGTATCACGATATGGAACTGAAGGAGTTTTCATATCTGTAACCAGTTCCTTAAACATGAATTAGAAACTATTACAGATATGAAAACTGACGGTTTTCATATCTGTTAACATGTTTATCTAATTATATGTCCATTTCTCCATCTAAATCCCCCCCCCACCCCCCCCCTTAAGTCCAAGTCTTTGCCAAGTCATTACTATGAAGATAGTTCAGTTGTTGGCCTGCGCTTGTTTTTTCCCCCACTATTAGATTGTTCGTCTATGTATTTGTCTGACTTTATTCAAGTTTAAAAGGCTGTGCCAGTCTTGAATAAAAGCTACTCTGTGTTAGGTTTTCTTATGGGAGCAAATAATACCCAACTTGTTTACTGTTTATCGTTTACTGTTCCCTGCCTCATTTCATTTCCGACAAAGTTACAAGGTTAACGCTCACAACATACATAAAATCCATACATAGATTCAAAAGTGTAAAACAGAGTTCCAACTCACTTTTCCTGGGAATGAACAGTGAATGACTGGAGATCAACGTGGTTACCAGGAATTTCCCACGCCTTCTCTAGTTGACTCTTTTTCTTCCACCGGTCTGGTCTACAGGCAGCCTTGAGGGGTCAGTGAAGTTGCGCCCCTGTGCGTCTGGTATAAATGTATTCTAACTGAGGAATTCGGTTGTGACAACCTGTCAGTCACCCATCAGGGGTGAGAGGGGGAGGGATCTAGTCTTATCACCAGTCGCCTCGGAAACCGTTTGAACCTAATCGGCACAGCTCACTGACTTCCGCGGCCGGTTTAATTTATGCGTCCGTATAGACACATACTCTCGTGGAGGGATCCGCCAGCGCACGGACTGTAGATATGAAAAGGGGGGGGGGGGGGGTTAGATTGGGAGAAGGAGGGAGGTTTGGCGATTGCCTTTGTGTCACTTGCAGGGGCCATGTGGCATAGGTGGGGGGGGGGGGGGTAAGGGGGATGTGAGTGGTGGTGGAGACCACGGCAGTGGCGTCGTGCCTTTGTTTCATGGGATAGAGGGGGGGGGTGTGTGTAAGCTAGCGCCGGTAAGGGGAGGGAGGGGGGGGGGAGACGGGCAATTGCCACAATGAAATTGAAATTTTACTGTGTGTAGCTACTCAGAGTGGGGAAGGAGAGTTAAGAGGGGGGGGGGGGTGAGACAAGAGAGGTGTCACGCGTTTACCGTGATGCACGTTTTTCCTTTGTCCTAGTGTCTGTCAGCTGGGCTGTTCGCATGGTCCTAAGCGAGAGAAAGGGTGGGGGGTGAGAGGGGGAGAGGGGGCATAGATTTGAAATCAATATTTGCTTTGGGGTTTTAGTGGGACTGACCCGATGGTTTTGTCAAGCGTTTCGTCACACACACACCACACACCACACAACACACACACACTTCTATGACTCACATAATGCACATGCACAATTACTTAGTGACCTCAACTGAAAAGAAGAAGAAGAAGAGAGAGAGAGAGAGAGAGAGAATACAAATGTTGGACGCGAAACACTCAAACGGTGTTCTTTGCTGTGGCACGCTGAACATAGACGTATGTTTATCTTGAGATGGACACAGGAGAAACCAAGCTGTCTCCATCATTTTTTACAGGGAGGAATTCTAGGGTGCATGTAACAATATAGGCATGCATGTAAAAATGTAATCCGCACAAACATTTGTCATGTGATGGGAACTGAAAAATATTCAGCCTACGCAAATCTATGAGTAGGGAAGACCAACACTGACAAATATGATACCATGTGTGTGTGGTGCGTGCGTGCGTGGCGCGTCGCGTGCGTGGTGGTTGTGTGTGTGTTGTGTGTGTGTGTGTGTGGGGTGGTGGTGGTGGTGGTCGTGGTGTGTATTGTGTGTGTGCGTGCGTTCGTGTTATTACGTAGTGTAATATGACTGTACAAACAAGCTCATACAATGGGTCTGGGTTTGTGTCTCTCCTGGAGGTTTTTTTTTTTTTTTTTTTTTTAACGGTTACATTATAAATGTATGTATTTATCATGTTCTGGCATTCACATGAGTACAAACATTAATAACCATCTATTCACGCAGGTTCCACAAGAACACTTGAAAGCTTGAATGGTGTGGATGTGTATGAGCCAGATATGATATGATGTGTCATAAGTGTATGTGTGTGTTGTGTGTGTGGAATAGAGAGAACTGTCACAGTCAGTCATTTATTTATTATCAGCCCTGATATGGCACTGTACAGTCACATAAGCTATAAACCGAAATACGTCTTAAACATGAGCCATACAGTGGCTATGGTGTAATAAGACTGACACGCCCCTTCACAACCAGTCGTATATGGGCCATGTGAGGTCAACTGTGCTGTTATTAAAATTGAACTCCCCTTTGTCATCAGACCTTAAACGACCCTGTGTGTTTGGCTGAGCTATCATAAAATGGGGGGGGGGGGGGTCATTTTGTATATAAATCAGACTTAACTCCCACCCTGTAACAGTATGACCCCCTGGGAGTTAGTTTGTACTATATCCAGATTAACTCCCGGGAGTTAATCCAGGTGTGTTAAAGTTTAACTCCCTGCCCACTAAGGGAGGTCAATTTTTCACAATTTAGAATAACTCCCCTGGGAGGTAATGTGTACACATTTCGACTCCAGGGATTACTTGAACAGAGGGAGTCAGTCTCATCATGACTAGATGACTTCCCACCCACCTATTCCCAGGTGTCTTTCTGTAAGAGAATGGAGATGGGGATTTAATGTTCATGATCATCATATCATAGGAAAGGAAATGCCCGTGTACATATTCATGTGCTCATCTATGCATGTCCTTGACATTTTACTACGCCAGTTTGTATATAATCTGTATGTAAAGTCTGTATACACATGAATTAATGGTTTGATGCCTTTGGTAGAAATACTGTACCTTCAGTCTTTGGCGTTCTCTCTCTCTCTCTCTCCTCTCTCTCTCTCTCTCTCTCTCGCTCTTATGGAATCTATGCGACTATCAGTCACCCTAAGTGTAGGCCATTACACTCAAATGGTGTAGAAATGGAAAAGTTTCAATTTTCATTGTCATCCCACCAATTAGGGAGTGAGGGGGGGGGGTGAGAGGGTAAGGAAGGTGGGGGGAGAATGACGAGTAGTCGCGACGTGACGTAAAATTGTTTGTATTGACTCGCTACATCTGGGGGAGAAAGAAGGAGAAAAAGGGTTGGCATAGATTAGAAATTTGTGTGCGAGACACAGGGGATAGAGAAAGGGGGGGGAGGGGGGTGCTGTTTTTGTACAATTTGTACAAGAGGGTGGCTGCTTGGGACCGATCTGATGAAGTTGTCAAGTGACTCGTCACAGGTGTGGGGTGTGTGTGTGCCAAACTAAAAACGAACGTCGGCCAGCCAATCAGAAAAACACACATTTTTCAATGAAATTCAGGACATGTGACTAATTCACAGAAACCAATAACATCGAAGGAAACAATTCTACCTGATAAGTCTTGATCTGGCAAGGTAGTGTAGGAATACAACCACACACACACACACACACACACACACACATTTTGAAAATATATACATATAAGATGCATGGGTGGTAGCGAGGTGCTGGGAGTGGGTGGTTAGGTGGTGGTTGGGAGTCATTCTGGTGGTATGTCAGAATAACTCCCCTGGAGTCAAACTGAAACACAGAGGGAGTTAGTTTTTTTTTATATTCTAGTTTAACTCCCAGGGAGTTAAAATTTAGAAATGAACAGTTTTACTCCCCAGAGTTAAACCATTCGGGGAGTTAAAACTTTTCGTTACACCGGAGCTTCCGCGTTTATGGTTGAACAGGAAGGTGAAGAAGGTGGAATACAGATGAGTTACTTACGTCAGGTTGACTGCTTCATGGAATGGGCGCTGGACTGGGCTTGTTCCACATCAAGCCCTCCCCCTCCCCCCACTCCCTCCTTCTGTGTGTGTGTGTGTGTGTGTGTGTGTGTGTGTGTGTGTGTGTGTGTGCGTGCGTGCGCGCGCGCGCGCACGCGCGCGCGTGAGTATGTGTGTGTGTGTACGTGTGTGCGCGCGCGTGCATTTGTGTGCACATGCATGTGTGTGTGTGTGTGCGTGCGTGCGTGCGTGTGTGTGTGTGTGTGTGTGTGTGTGTGTGTGTGTGTGTGTGTGTGTGTGTGTGTGTGCATGCATGCATGAGTGGTAATGCAGGTGTGCGTGCCTGCGTGTATGTGTTCTCATATTCACACCCTCTCACAGATACAGCAGTCCATGCACACATAATCAGGCGCCGATTGCCGAGAGTTTCATTATTTTGAGTTGCTGACAGCAGTAGACTCAAGGCACCCACATGACAGAGCAACCCAGGTGCCAGTGCTAGACATACAAGCTGGTCTTCAGGGCTGTTGACAGGTACCGTTATCTCCCGTCAGTAAACAGCGTCAGTTCAATATTCCCCGCTCTCAAAGATGTCAAAGGTGGTGTTTCGTGTCTGCAGGCAGTGCCACCTCAACCTCTTCCACCTGACCTCGATGCATGGGTATACTGCATATTCCGTAATCCTTATTTTGATCATTACATGATGAATGTTAAACGAATTTGATTACTCTTTATGCCCTGGTCTCATGACGCTAAGGTATTCCCCTCTGCATGCATGCCTATCATGGGTTCATGTCAAAGGCTGTGGTGAAAGGAGGTCCATGGAGACTGTCTCGGATGGACTTTGAGCTACTCTCCCTGCAAAATACACACGCAATCGAGCGTGCACGCGCGCGCACACACACACCACACAGACACACACACGCACGCGCGCGCGCGCGTGCACTCACGCACGCACACACGCGCACACACACACACACACACACACTCTCTCTCTCTCTCTCTCTCTCTCTCTCTTCTACTCTCTCTCTCTCTCTCTCTCTTTGTACGCGCGTCAGTACGTGTGTGTGTGTGTGTGTGTGTGTGTGTGTGTGTGTGTGTTATATATATATATATTGTGTGTGTGTGTGTGTGTGTGTGTGTGTGTGTGTGTGTGTGTGTGTGGTGTGTGTGCGTTGCACAACTCTTAGCTGCTGAAAATACTAAGGTCATTTTAACAGTTGAGCTGACCACTGTGACCTCATGTTGACACATTTTGATCTCCCTTACATCCTTAAATGGACACTCAAACGTAGGCTCAACGATTTACTCTTTAATTATGTACGTGGTTTCAGTTTTTTCTGCAACTTATTTCGTTGCCACACTTTCTTTTCGTGTTTCTTTTCTACC
>CM065724.1:37256081-37258581 GCA_033310375.1 Conus canariensis
TATGATGAATGAAGACAATTACAATAAATGCATATAGAAGACTTGTTTGGTTTTTTTCTAACTGAAGTGAAGGAGGGTATGAGGGGAAGCAGGAATATGGATGGTGGGGGAGCAGAGTCAAAGACAAGAATGAGCAGATGTGTGACCTACGCATTGTCTCTCTTTCTCTATTATTTTAGCTCTAGTGTGTGAATGTAAAAACAACTGATTATAAAACTGAACTACACTAATGAACAAATTTGTCTGCATAGATGAATTGTACCTGTAAAAAGTCTGCAGATAAATCACTTTCAGGTTATTATGAAATATACTCAATACATCCGGTTTCTTACATGTACGCAGTGCATAGTATATGAAGCTACCTTATCTCTAGCAAGTAGAGAGTTGCTAGTGTTCCACATGGCAAATTTGTTTTTTTTTTTAATCTGCTGATATCGATGAAAAGCAGAGGGGACTGGTAATAAGTATAATATGTCATGTATTCTTTGCTGTCATTGTTTGATTGTGACCTTGTGTTTTAACATCTTGATGTCAGTGAGTGAGACCTCTCTCCTTTCTCTCTCCTCTCTATTGTAGGTATCTTATCGAATAGAACACCTTTGATCCACACTCTCAAACATCTCTCTCCACTCTCTTACAAACCTTGATCTCACTGACTCTCTTTCTCACTTTGTCATATTCCCCTACAGCTCAGGCCACTATCTAAATGAAACGTATTGAGTCCCCCCCTCTCTCTCTCTCTCTCTCTCTCTCTCTCTCTCTCTCTCTCCTATCTCTCTCTCTCTCTCTCTCTCTCTCTCTCTCGTTTCCTTGTTAACTCAGAGGAAAATCAGAACAGGACGTGTAGTGATGTGCAAACAAGCATTTGGCGACCCCACTGCTGAAAGTCATTACTTGAGGGCATCAGCTGTCGCCAGCAGAGGCTATGGCCATTAACGTGTCTGACCCCTCCAGTCTGGAATGGCAGATAGAGACTGTCTGGAAGGAAAGGTCGGTGTCTGCTTCATCGCTCTTTCTCACTCATGTGTCTTTGTCTTGGCAGTTCTGCCCCCGTCCACCAGTCCCACTTCCCTCCTCTCCCTCTCTCTCTCCCTCTCTCTCTTTATCATCATCATCATCATTATCATCATCATTATCATCTTCATCATCGTTAACGCGGAGGCCATGTTCAACAGTTTAATTGTCAGATGATAAACCTGATTACTGTGAGAACTAGTTAGTCAGTCTGCCAGCCACTCTGTATCTTAGGGCGATCAATTTCATGCTATAGTGATGAAGATGTTTAAGATGGCCTTCATGACGCCAGAACAGCAAATTCCTTGGATTATTAACATATACATATTCATGAACTATTATTGTTCCTTTCTGCATTACTATAGAATACTTTTGTTTCCATTGATAGTAATTTGAGCAATAAAGACGGCATTTTGTACTTAGAGTGTTCTATACTCCTTCCCCTTATATGTTTATGCTACATGGCCATGTGAGTTGAGTTGCACTGTACACTTAATGTATTCCCTTGTTGGTACCAGCTGTTTAATCTTTTTCCTTGTTTGTGTACCGAAACTGCACTACGATCATGTTTCCCTGTTGATAGAGACTTCTGGTGAAAAGATGCAAAATTCATGTTCCTTTTTACAGCCCTTTTTAAACAACAAACAGGTAGGGTAACTCGTGCTCCCATGATGAAATAAATACGCGCCCACAGCTCCAAACGAGTGCTACTTACGACACCGAATCGCCTAGCAGACGTGACTGCAAAGAGCACACAGAACAATTATAGAAACATACAAAATGATGATCCAGGCTTGCCTATATACCCCGTACTGGACACATCTACACAGGAAGAGCAACTGGAAAGGGACAAACACAAATCAACATTTAGTTAAGACTGGTACAGTCTTTTCGATCTTGAATATAGTCAGACGAACAGTAACAAAGACAGGTGACCTCTATTTGATTGAAAGGAAAGGAAATCTTCAATAAGGCAGGGAACAGAAAACAACAAGCAGGGTAGGTCTTGCTCCCATGATGAAATAAATACACGCCCATAACTCCAAACGAATGCTGCTTACGACACCGAATCGCCTGGCAGATATGACAGCACAGAGCGCTCAGCAAGCCTAGTACGAGGGGGGGGGGGGGGGGGGGGGGGGTCTAAGGCTTTTGATGCCTTTGACTTGATCTTCTCTGTTAAAAGCTGCTGATGTGTGGCTTCACTCCCCGGTCTGTAAGCATCATGTTATCTTTTCTTAACAGACAGTCAGGCTTGAGTCATCAACATCTCTGGAGAACCCAATGCCCTCTGAATCATTCAGGTGACATTGTTAATCCAAGTAACATGTACAAACATATACATGAAATAAACAAACCCACATGCAGGTGAAAATTCCATACCACCCTCTGTAGAAGCGTAGGCCATTATGTGAAACTGAGATAGATGGATAAAAAAAATACACACTGACGTCACCCCCAAAGACAGAACAATGCTATCTGAATA
>CM065724.1:37263581-37266081 GCA_033310375.1 Conus canariensis
CTCTAAATGTGTGTTTCCTCAGCGTATTTGTTTGGTATCAACCAGCGTGAAGAAAACCACTAGGTCAAGGCTTGCTACCTTAATGCCTGTGGGTGGCTCAGTACTTCAGCCTGTACTGTCATGCAATGAGGAACAGAATGATGAAGGTCAGACTGCAGGGAATCAGTTTGCTCTGAATCTGCACAAGAGGGCTGCACATTACGCTCTAGAAGTACAGACGTCCACAGCGCTGGAAAACTGGAGCACCACTGTAAGAGATACATCAGTTTGATTAAAGAAACTTGATCGTATGGTTCCGTCTTTCCAGTTGAGCCTGCATTACTGTCAACTCTAGACACTAGAACCCAAAAAAGCTGGAATCACATGATTTGAATTGAACTCTGCAGAAATGAAGCGCTGGACATAGTCTGTGTGAAAATGCAACTTGTGGTTTTGATACACAGAATTACCATTCAGCGTTTTGAAAGAGCCGATTGAGATTCGAGCAACAACTTTTATTGTGTGCATGCCTAGTAAAAGAAACCACTGCAAGTTTCGTTCTAAATGCTTACGTTTGAAAAGGGGACGAGTGTGGGAGTGGGGAAAGAACTGTGGGGACAGGGGAAAGGGGACTTTAATGTCATGAGGGAGAGCAACTGTGCCCTAGAGCTCCCGATCAATGTCACAGAATATGGTTTCCTTACAAATCTGCGAGATCCTGTGTACCCTTTCACAACACCCGCCAAGTACCTTATAGTCTTGTAGCTTCTTATAGGCTACGTTGTACGTGCACCGCCTGGCAACAGATTCATTGCCTCCATTATTCTGTTCCGTGGTGCCTCTCCCACTAACACGTTTATCTATGAGAAAGTAGTGAGCAGAGCAGGGCAGGGGGGGTTGTCGGAAGATGTGATGTGTGTCCAAAGTGGGAAGGGGAGGAGAGAGCTGGATGAGGAGAGGAGGAGGGCGGGACAGCAGATGTAGCGATGTTAAATATCACAGCAAAGTGGCGAAACTCGTTATCACAGACAGCAGACGATACGTTTTCCCGCTCTGCTTGTCTTGGAGCACGTGAGACAAATGCTAATTCAGATCACGGAGCACGTGCACTGCGTAAAGAAAGCGTCATTACCATCGACCCGGTTCTCGTTACTTCTCTCACTAACACACTTACGGTCTATCTCATGGGAGGCGATCTGATAGGGATAGATGATGGACACAGCGGGCTATATATTTCTGATGACCTTGTTTTGGAGCATGCAATGGAGATGCAAATACCTGAGATGTATTTGACCTCGTAACACAATGTTGCGGAATAATTTTCAAGAAATGAACTATCTAGAAATAGAGTTCCACTGTCAATTTAAAGGAAGTTAATAATTCTATTGTCGATCTAGAAAAGCTGTTCACAACTAGTAGCTATGGTAGAGAAATCGTTAAAGGATCAGTCCTCCTATAAAGTTTGTTTTCTTATGATTTTCTGCACTACACTATGTTTACATTTACTGCTCGTGTGTCAGGTTCAGAATGTTATGTTTTAACATGTGAGACGAGACAGTCTCCATAAATGAAATGAAGTGTGTGATTTTAGATTCATGTTTAAATTAAATGCTGCAAAGAAATACCAGATCCAGTCAAATAAAGGCAAAAAAGTACAGAATAAAATCTCGTTTTTGTTCCTTTTTGCCGTTTGAAACCTTCGTTTGAATAAACATAAACATGTTACATTTCTCTTCTGCAACTTTGATAGGAAACAAAAGGCCATGGTGGACTTTGTTCGTGTTATACCAGACTGTGATCTGTCATGATCAACACGTTGTGAAGTGTTCATCCCTGTCTGTAATTCTATTAACAAATATCCTTTTCTGTCTTGCCCTTGAGCCGCCAACACACAAACTGTCTCTGTGATCCTGTCATATTTTCACTTTTTTTTCCCACTATGGTATGAGCTGGGCTCTCACTGACAATTCATGAGATATGCTGCATCCAAAACTGAAGTGAACGATAGAAATCTGACTGCACCACACCGTTCTTAGGACAGTTGCACCGGCTGCCTGTATCTAAATATATCAAGCACAAAATATGCTCAATGGCCTTCCATGGCATCATGCTGTACCACCCTACAATGGCGTATCTGTTTTTCGGTACATTTGCATAACATGATATCCGCTCGACGCGTAGATCTTTGCTCGCTATCCCTGAACTTTTTCGTGGAACGTGCTGCTCTTTCGTATGTTTTCATAGATCAGTTATAGCATTGCTACTTTCCATTTTTTGCCTCTTTGAGGCTCTTTTACTTCCCTCCTATGGGATATTCTGTTCTGTTAATTTGTTCCTTCCCGTCACTTTCTTTGACGTACCATTTTCGTATCTTATTTTTCTTTGCTGGTGTCCACTATTTCCGCCTTTGTGGCCTGTTATCCTGTCTTGGATTCAAATTGTCTGCAGCTTTGTATAAAATGTACTCCATGCAGCAGTCTGACAACCAAACAGTGAAACTGTACACACTGTTCAGACAAGA
>CM065724.1:37268581-37278581 GCA_033310375.1 Conus canariensis
ACACACGTATCTTAGGTATACCACATTCAATATTATGTGAGAATTATGAAAATTCAATTCGAGACAAAAATGACAACCAACGTTTACACGGATGTCATCATATTACAAATAAACAAACGGCGAAAGTTGCCAGTTAAAAAGACTAACTCATACATAAAGATCAATTCGCTGACAAAATACGTAAACAGTCAAAAGAGGTCATCATGTCCCTTTCCCATTCCAAGCTGTTTCCATTAATTCTATCGCAGATGATTATAATTCATTGAAGATTCGCAAAAAAGGCAATATTACGTAGTTACTATTAGTGGACACTTTTAACGTGAAAAAGTTTCAAAACAGGCGGATCCAAAAAAAAAAAAATACTAGGCACATCAACATGCGGGCAGGAGATTGAGAGAAAAGTACAGAATCTAAGTAAGGTCAATGGTATTTCCATAGAAATCAAAATCATTGACTGCATGATATAAATCCAACAATGTCTGCTCCTTTTAGAGTCAGAGAATGGGAGTGGACGACAAAACTGAGGAAAAAAACTAGAAGAGCGCTCCAGACAGTAACAGTCCTCCGCCAAGGTCCAAGAGATCTTGGATTCGCTTTTTAAGTTGGATCTGCACCAAGATTGAAAGGATTCGTCCCCAGGCCAAACTACTCTGCGCACTAATGTTTGGTTAAGACCAACTGAATAGTCTTTGCGTCATCTTGTTGACTGAAAAACAATCAACACGGGGGGGGGGGGGAACATTCCCTCCCGGCGGAGTCAACAACAGAGACTACGTCTGAATATGGGCACATTGTGTGTGTGTGTGTGTGTGTGTGTGTGTGTGTGTGTGTGTGTGTGTGTGTGTGTGTGTGTGTGTGTGTGTGTGTTGTGTGTGTGTGTGTGTGTGTGTGTGTGTGTGTGTGTGTGTGTGTGTGTGTGTGTGTGTGTGCCTATTGTCCTGTACGGATGGAGTCTTACACAATAATCAAACACACTTTACCTTTTCTATGTGTACGCTACTGTATGACTATTGTTCTCTATAAATGATGTCTTACACAATAAATCAAACGTATGTTACTGTTGAAGGCCTGTTTTATTTGTATGCCAATGTATGTGAGGAGGGCTTTAGTTCTCCAGCTTTCTATTCTTTCTACTTCTTTGTCTCTCTCAGTTTGAACCGCAGAATTAAAAAAGAAAACTAACTATCTCCCAAACGTCTAACAACAACATGATTCCACGACGAACAGCGCTTTCGTCTTGCAGAGTATTGACAATTTCGGATTTTCTATTGTTTTAGCCAGTCCGTTCCTGTGAGGTTCTATTTCTGCCTGGAAACGGTATCAAACAGGTTTCAGATTCAAAAGCCGTCGTTCTGAACGTTGAGATAACTATTCAGTTTCCAACTGAGCGTTTAGAAACAGCCGCCACTTTTAACATTTCAAAGACCGGACAACAACTCAATGAGAAGCAGAGTTTAGCGTCTAGGTTAGAGCAGACAGAAGTGCTGATACAATTTTGCAATCGTCCTTTTCTTTTTTCTTTTTCTTTTTTGTTTTTGTTTGTTTGTTTGTTTTGTTTCTTTCAGATAAAGAGATCGTCGTTTTATGTTTTAACAGATTGATGTAGAAAGCAAAGTGGGAAAAAGAAAAGATGAAGGTGGCTTTAAACGTACACCAACGTGTAAACCATACGATTTGATATGTTTAGAGAACTTTACTGTTGTATCAGTTCTTGTAGCGATTGTAAAGATTCCTTGATGCTAAATCAGGAGGTTGAACTTCAAATTTCCTGACTAGATAGATAGATAGATAGATAGATAGATAGATAGATAGATAGATAGATAGATAGCATACATACATACATACATACATACATACATACATACATACATTACATAGAGACCAGCCATCGTGGTGAAGTGTTTAGCATCACAGACTCGCAAATGGGAGATGGTGGATTTGATTCCCATGAAAGCCGTTGATGTTTGTATTAATTTGGGTTTTTTTTCTGCCCGACCATACCTATTGCGAGTTAATTTTGCTAAGAATTCAACTGGGAACACACATTGGAGTTTCATTTACTTAAATGGATGCGTGTCTGAAAGAGTTGCTCAAATTTTCTTACCAGCATTGCAGGTGACTGTATCTCTCGCGCCTGGTTGACGCCGAGATAAATTTTGAAAATATGCGTTTGGTACAGCATTATTCTCATGCCCATCGATCAGCGTAAAACGTTTCACATTCTGTGGCCAATTCATGCCCTGCTCTCATGGCTGTCTCAGCGTCGTTTACCTCTCCACGTCGATGTCCTTGGTATGTTCTGTTGGGGTCTCTGGTGTCAGCAAATTCACAGGAACTGTCGTTGGAAAGACGCGATGGCACCTTCCAGAGGGAGAGCTCACTCACATTGACTTTGCGACAAAAAAATATTGTCGAGAGTAAGGGGGGGGGGATATTAGATGGTGTACTGCATATGTGGGGTCATAACAGACACGACTGAACACCACCGAGGTCACTCACGGGCAGTCCAGTGTCTCCTCTGGTGGGTTGCCTCATGACGACTTAACACTGACTACTCTCTGTGGATTGCCGGTGTCAAGGCTATGGTAGGACAGGCCAGCCTGCAGCTGTAGACAGGGTAGCAGAATGAACAGCATGGGCGAGTGACATGGAAGATGAGGGGGAAAAATAGATAGCTTGTATCTGACAGAAGGGGCACGGCAAGGAATTCTTACTTAGTGATTGCTCTGTATGCTTTAAGCTTCCTTCACAGTGAAGGTCAGAAGGTCCAGTAAGTGATAGCTGCTTTGCTCCATCCAACGCTCGTAAGGCTTGCTACTGATTCCTCCCTACTTGCTGCTCAGCTGCACTTCCCTATAAATAGGAAACCGCCTGAAAAAATGTAGACCGCCTTACGTATGTGAGAAGTATCTTAATAAACGAGCGCTCCACAAACAAAATGTACTTTTTTGTCACTAAAACGATTGGCTAAATCCTTTCCGAAATGTGACATTGGAAATGTAGAACGACGCAGCCTATTGGGGTCAACCATCAGGGATAAAAAAAATTCACTCGAATTAAAAAAACAAATATCTGAAATAAATTCTTAATTTAGAAAAGAAAACAACACTCTATAAACATGAAATGCCTCGTCAGATTAACTGCTGTATCCTGGTTACATGCTAAGAAGTGCTTCCACATAAGAAGAAGGAAATTCTGACAAGTGGCCTGCCTGTCTCTGAAGTGTGTCCATAAAGCAAGGATCAGCCTTCAGTGAAAGAAAAAGCAGTGCGTTTGATTGAAATGATAGACCAATATTTTTTTCCACCTCAAATGGTAGAAAGAAAGAATGATTGCCTATGATTGTTGAGGCATTTCCAGCCTGTACGAAGCCTGAAGACTATCTCCTAGCCGGATGTCGTCAGGGGGTGGTACGCATTGCTCTGATTTTTATTTGCATGCAGTCACCTGCTGTATTGCTACGCCTTGATGTTAATAATTGTCATATTTATGAAAGAGGCATGGTATAGTGACGTGCCATTTCTTTTCTAATCGTCACGATAACATAGTAGGCCTACATGACCTCCTTTCCCCGCCAGTCTCCCTCAAATTTAAACATAGGCTAACAATCACCCGGATTAGGAAGAGTTCAACACATCGTAACCTTGCTAGATCTGAACGTGGCGGACGAACCGTAAAAATTAGAATTGAGAATATTTCTTCCACCAACAGTTTGTCAGCGCTGGCATTGATTTCCATTTTAAATATTTAGAAAGATCTTCACGGCAAAGGAGCAAATACATGTTTTAAGCTCACAAACAACAGACAGGTCACAAGAGCGAAACATGGCTTGTTTGAGATCTTTAGCCAGTTACACTTCAGCCAACAGTTCCTTTATATGCTAACAATCATAGGTGGTGAGCAATGCAGCGCATAGCCAAACTGACGAACACACCTTACATGTACTTGTCGTCGTCGTTGTGTGTGTGTGTGTGTGTGTGTGTGTGTGTGTGTGTGTGCAAAATCTCGCCTTTTGTGACTTCTTTAATGGAAAATCAAGGTAAATGGAAAATCAAGGTACGACTGACTTGTTATGGGAATAAAACAACACACACAAAACAAGGAAAATGACAGCACGCTTCTAAGCTGCGGCAGAAACGCGGTAAAGACGTCAAGCGTGTATTGTGGTGATAAAAGAGATCCCTGGCACAATGTTAAATGTAATAATGCAGCAGTTTCCATAACAAAATGTAACGATGCTTCTATTTCCGGACATGTCATCCATTAAATTGTAATCTGACACCCATTTTGTGCATAATCAGCAAACAGATAATCCGTTTGATTTTGTGTGATTTTGAAATTTAACAAATGTAGACAATCGTTGCAGATTGTCACATTAATTAGAAGAGCACACTGTAAAAATTCATTGATGCACCAGTAGACAACCTCAGGGGAAAATAATCAGAGATGATCATCCCCATGTATTAACAAACTGACAACATCTGACTAAAAAGGTTTCTGCTATTCAGCAGGCAGCGACGTGCGAAAGAAAATTAAATATGTATAGTTGAGTGCTACTGAAGAGTTCAAATAGATCAAAATAATGTTAATCATGACCTTATAACACCAACAGCTTTGTGTATCTTCTATTTAAGTCATAATTTTGCTATGGAATCAGTCATATTCTTTGTTGGAGACATTTGTTTTCTCTTTGATCGGATTTTTTTTCTTTCTTTTTTTTAAAGGGGGGGGGGGGTCATTTGAACTGCATCCGACCACGAAACAAAACTAAGAAACAAATTAAATCATCTTCGTTTAAGTATCAGTTAAAATGCTGCACGGATTGCATTCGATACCTTCGCAAATCCTGAGTTTTCAATGGAACAGGAAGTAAAATGATTCGAATAAAACATGGATCGATATTGATGACAAGTCATCATTAGGTCTAACAGAAAAAGAAAACAAAAACAACTGAGGGTTGAACTCTTGTACTTATCAACTATTCAGTTAGTTATCCTCCTGTCTTTTGTCTCTGTGCATGAATTTTACACTCATCATGTTCTCATCAGTAGGCTAGCCAGCTGACCTGTTGATTTCAGCATTGTGTGATCCTTAAAGAAACCAAAGCATGTTTTCTTTTCTTTCCTCTTTCTTTCAGAAGTGAGAACATGATTCAGGGGTGGTCGGCTTCAGCAGAAGTGAGAACATGATTCAGGACTGGCTGGCTTCAGCAGAAGTGAGAACATGATTCAGGCCTGGTTGGCTTCAGCAGAAGTGAGAACATGATTCAGGACTGGTTGGCTTCAGCAGAAGTGAGAACATGATTCAGGACTGGCTGGCTTCAGCAGTGAGAACATGTTCAGATGTGGCTTCAGCAGAAGTGAAACATGATTCAGGACTGGTTGGCTTCAGCAGAAGTGAGAACATGATTCAGGATGGTGGCTTCAGCAGAAGTGAGAACATGATTCAGGACTGGCGGCTTCAGCAGAAGTGAGAACATGATTCAGGACTGGCTGGCTTCAGCAGAAGTGAGAACATGATTCAGGACTGGTTGGCTTCAGCAGAAGTGAGAACATGATTCAGGACTGGTTGGCTTCAGCAGAAGTGAGAACATGATTCAGGACTGGTGGCTTCAGCAGAAGTGAGAACATGATTCAGGACTGGTTGGCTTCAGCAGAAGTGAGAACATGATTCAGGCCTGGTTGGCTTCAGCAGAAGTGAGAACATGATTCAGGCTGGTTGGCTTCAGCAGAAGTGAGAACATGATTCAGGCTGGTTGGCTTCAGCAGAAGTGAGAACATGATTCAGGCCTGGTTGGCTTCAGCAGAAGTGAGAACATGATTCAGGCCTGGTTAGCTTCAGCAGAAGTGAGAACACGATTCAGGCCTGGTTGGCTTCAGCAGAAGTGAGAACATGATTCAGGCCTGGTTGGCTTCAGCAGAAGTGAGAACATGATTCAGGCCTGGTTGGCTTCAGCAGAAGTGAGAACAGTGATTCAGGCCTGGTTGGCTTCAGCAGATGTGAGAACGTGGCTCACAATACGAATTCAATAGAATTAATCTGCCAAGAACGGCTTGGCTTCAGTAAAATCAAATGTCCCATAGCGGGTCCTTTTCAATAGCTATAAGAGCTAATAACGGTTCGTCGTCAGCAGAAGTTATAACATAGCTCATGATGGGTCGTCGTCAGCAGAAGTTATAACATAGCTCATAACGGTTCGTCGTCAGCAGAAGTTATAACATAGCTCATAACGGTTCGTCGTCAGCAGAAGTTATAACAGCTCATAACGGTTCGTCGTCAGCAGAAGTTATAACATAGCTCATGATGGGTCGTCGTCAGCAGAAGTTATAACATAGCTCATGATGGGTCGTCGGCAGCAGAAGTAAAATCACAGATCAGAATGGGTCTCTTCAGCAGAATTAAGGACCCAGCTTGGAACGGTTTTCTTAAGCAGATGTAAGAACGCAACTTAGATCGAATATCTTAAGCAGAAGTAAAAACACAGCTTGGAACAGTAGAAGTAGAAGTAAGAAATCACCTTGGAACAGGTCTCTTAAGCAGAAGTAAGAAATCACCTTGGAACAGGTCTCTTAAGCAGAAGTAAGAAATCGCCTTGAAACAGGTCTCTTAAGCAGAAGTAAGAAATCGCCTTGAAACAGGTCTCTTAAGCAGAAGTAGGAAATCACCTTGAAACAGGTCTCTTAAGCAGAAGTAAGAAATCACCTTGAAACAGGTCTCTTAAGCAGAAGTAAGAAATCACCTTGAAACAGGTCTCTTAAGCAGAAGTAAAAGGAACTCAGAACGGGATCTCTTCAGCAGAACTAAGAACACAGCTAAGAACGAGCTGTCTTCAAAAGAAGTAAAAATCATAGCTCAGAACGGGTCTTCTACAATGGGGGAAAAAACTAAAAAAAAAAGAAGGAAAAAAACCAAAGTGGCCATTTTAACATGGATCGAGCATAGCTTAGAACGGATCACCTTCAACAGGGAAAAAAAGCAATGCTCAAAACGGGTCGCCTTCAACGCGGGTAGGAACACATGAGAATACAGCGCAGAGCGGGTAGTCCTTAGCATAAATTAGAAAATAGTTCAAGAATCCACTCTGCGTATTGTAGGAATGCTGCGTTCCATCAAACAGACATTGGCCGTCAACAACGACAAAGTTTTAGATCGACTGTTTGATGCTTTCTGTCCGTGTTTAAGATATACTGTACACAAAATGAAACAGCTATAACTTGAATATGTTTCATATCCACACGATCAGAATCACACGTGCAAAGGTCACCGTGTCTAGGGCCTGACACTATAGAAGACGAGGTCCAAACTTTCTCTTTCGCTACCTGAATTGAATCGGGTTTCCATTGTCCGACTCAAATACTCACAGTTTCTTTCTGATAACATTAGTAAAGGCAACAATAGTTTCCAAAGAGTAGCTATTCTTCAGCAGATATTCATGTTGAGGTACAGTCTCATTTGGACTTTAAACAAAATGCAAATGGTCAACATTTCTGAAAGTCGTCTCCAATGATTCTGTGACTACATTTCATTTGAATTATTCGTGTTTTACATGACTGCTTGTTTGAGCCAGCTAAGCAGTAACTGACATGGTACACAGTGGTATGCTTCTGCTCAACTACCATTTTGGAAAAGAACGGCTTGACGGTCTTGTAAACATTTCATTTGAGCGTTAGAACATTATACTGACACTGAGCTGTCTTGATCAGAATGCTGAGAGTCTGGTCATCGACTCTCAGCATAACGGTGTACATAGATGTTTGTCTGCATTGTCATGAGTTCTCTCTCAAGGAGTACTTATCAACAGCTCTGTCATCTTTTTTTTCTTGCGGAGTACGTGTTAAGTTCGGTCTGACGATCTTACGTTATCTATTTAAGGGCATGCATTGATAATACTGATTTTTTTTTTTTAACAAAGATCATTTAGAAATGAGTACTTATATCGACCTGATTGACTATGAGTTCTTTGTCTAAGAGTATGTATTCATATTGATTTGTTTCATAACATAGTTTACAAATAGGGTACAGACAGACGAAAGTGTGTTATTCTCTCTACACAAGGGTATGCACAGGCGTCGGTCTCTCGGCTAACTGTCTCTATAAAGGGTATGAATAGAATTAATCTATTTCATCTGTACTCTCTCTATAGGGGCATGAACAGATGCCAGTCTCTGTTTAATCACATACTCTCTACGGAGGGGCACGGAGAGACGTCAATCTCTCTGTTTTATCATACATCCTCCACTTATCCACTTAGGGGTATAGCCAGGTATGCGTTTATGTGTTTTACGATACAGTCTGTTTATAGGGGTATGAACAGATGTCGGTTTTTCTCTGTTATAGAGTCTGGGTATAATGCGCAGGCAGGGAAAGGTTTTGACCTCTGCTTCATCATAAACACCTTGTGCAAGATTGTGGACAGCTGTCGGCCTTTGTTTTATAAAACACGCACTATATAATGTTATAGACAGATGTAAACCTCTGTTTTAAATACACTCTATAGAGTGGGTTGTGAACATGTATCGGCGTCTGTTTCACCGTGCGTTCTCTGCAAGGGTTATGGGCATATGCCAGTCACTGTTTTATCATACTCTTTAGAAGCGTTTCTAGACAGATCTCAGTCTATCCGTTTCACAGCACGCTCCCAACGTACGGGTGTTGATGACCATCCGTATATTTCATACAATGAATAAAAAGGTGCATGTATTAATATTAGACTGTTTCAATATAAGCTTTCAACGTACGGGTATGCACATGTGTGTGTGTGTGTGTGTGTGTGTGTGTGTGTGTGTGTGTGTGTGTGTGTGTGTCTGTCTGTGTGTCTGTGTGTCTGTGTGTGTCTGTGTGTGCGTGTGTGTGCGTGTGTATGTGTGTGTGCGTGTGTGTGCGTGTGTATGTGTGTGTGTATGCGTGTGTATGCGTGTGCACGTGTGCATGTGTGTAAGGGAAGGAGGCGGATGTGAGGTAGAGAAGTGGGGGAGAGGGCGATATTGTAGAGGTACGAAAGAGCCACATCGTAATCTGTTCAGGTGATCGATGCTGACTGACAAACACTGACACAGTGAAGGCAGAAACAAGTCACCATTTGAAAATACAATTTACAAACATTTCAGATAACAGATTTGTAGAAAGTTATCACTTGATAGCAGAAGGGAAGAAAGTGATCACTTAAAAAAAAAACTGATGGAGAAAGTTTCCAGTTTTGTTACCTCGACCAAAGAATACTTTCCAAATATCCACGTCACCTCTCATGAGTATACGAAGACGTTGTTTGTGCTGATGAGATAACATGCCAAAGATCAAACACAGGTATGGAACAGTCGTACGGATTGTATATCAAACACAGCAAACCTTCTGAAGACCAGTCTCAAGAATGGTCAACAGCATGTGTCTTACAAAAAAATAAACAATGACAACAAAATTGTCCAAGGGTCCAAACACGCGCACGCAGGACACCTGTCCAACTCCCCGGACACGCAACTAGATGGTCACTCCAGAGAGCACAGATCTCAACCAGATCGAAGGGATTCTGGGTCTACCCTGCCATACTAATCCGCACCAAAGTTTAATGTACCTTCATGGGCCAAAGTCCTTCTCTCCATTCGCTGTGTTCAAATTGATTGTGTAGTTCTATCGGCGTGTGCCATCTTGATCTACTGGAAAGGGTCCTTGATCCACTCTAATTCCGATCTGAATAAGAAGTCCATATCATCATTTCGTGGTTGAGTCCGTGAGTCAGGTGATACCTTCTCGCTTTATCTTGCTAATTATCGGTTCATGCGTTTTGTGTAACCTTGTTTACATACAAAACACACCAACAGAAGCACGGATGAGGTCCTAGCCTCCTTGGCGGAGGTGGAAAAGGCCAAACAACATGTACAAACGTGTCCAAACGATGTCAAGCATTATCTGCAGAGCGGAGCTGGCCTAGCTACCAACGCGAGGCCGACGGCGTAGTCGCTTCACTCTCTTCGCTGTCCACTCCGCAGTCCTCCCTCACCTCCCT
>CM065724.1:37286081-37293581 GCA_033310375.1 Conus canariensis
AGCAGGGTTTATTTGATATCATATAAACGCACCCGAGTTTTGTGTGGTGTGGAGGTTCGGGTGGAGGTTTTGGGGTTGCGGTGAATGGGCTTTTTTTCTCTTTTCTGTGTAGTGTTTGTCATTGAAATGGTTTTGAGTGGGTTTGGTGTGATCTTTGCAATTGTTATTTTTATAGTATACTCTGTTTCATATTTTTAGTGCTGTTTCATGGGGTTCCCGTGTGCTTGTGTGTGTGTCTGTTACTTTTGATGAAACATCATGTATGTTTTTGTGCTACGTGAATTTGTAAATGTGCGAAAATGAATAAAGATGTTTTACAAAAACAACAGAAAAAGATCTCGTAGCAGGCAAATATCAACAGGTCTGTCTTCAAGATGGGTCAAAGTGGTCTCCGTAGACTGCTAGAGAAGGTGTTTATATTTACGGTAAATCTCCCAAAGTTGGGGGTATATATTCGTAATATATATACTTTGATTATTATTGAGATTATCCCCACTTCTTCGATTCATATCTATCAATGTGATAGAAAAATTGCTAGACTGCATCTGTTTACCCACTAATAAATTGAGATAGATATATACATTCTTTAAAGGGAGGCATACACAGGACATGTGATGACCAACGCCAATACAAAAAACGAATTCATGCATGACACACATATGTGCGTGGCTATTTTATAGTTCACAATCTATGTATTTATCTATATGTAATTGAGGGAGACGCCGTGGGAATAAACAATAGTAAGAAATGCATGGCTGAGATATCAATATTCATGATTCCACCACACGAAAAGCACCTTATGGTCCATGCAAAGTTGCGTATGACATTGACCTGGCAAAATTATTTGCCATGCTCTCCTCCGTTGCATGCTTCGAAAAAAACAAACTATATACACGAGGAGACAGTTTCTGTAACCCTCTAAGACCTGACAGCACAACTGAATGAGCAGTGAATTGGATCAGCAGCAGGCAAGAGGTCAACATCTCCTACTTGCCAGACACGATCATGCCCGAAGACAAAATATAATCAGAATCTGCGACGCCCTCGCGAATGTTAACATGAGTTGTCTAAGTGTTGACACAAGAACTGCGTGGACTTGCTTCGTTCAGCTCGCGAGGATGTTGATTTAACATTAGCAAAGAGGGCACACATTTCCCAAGGTAACTTTCGTGCCATGTATCGTGTCGTGACTGCATTCACAATGGTTATTCTGTTTTCAAATAAGGGGAAAAGGTTTCATTAGGTCGAATGAATAAATACCCTCGTTCCCATGTTATCTTTTCATCCACAGCCACAATCAGGCCTGTCAGTCGAGAGTAAGAGCGGCTGCCATGAGAAGAAAGTTAGAGGGTAGTACAGGTGAACCGTGGAATTAATTAAAGACCCGTTGCAAGAAGTTTACAGAATTTGACAATATGCATCGTTTTCATTATGATGATCTTATGGTTTTCAAAGCATGCCACACACCTGTCGAAATCCTGTACACTACACCTAAAGGTCTTTTTTTGTCTTCATGTTTGCCTTTCTAGTTTTTCCTTTTCTTTTCGTCTTTCGTCGTTTGAGGATTTTCTTTTCTCTCTGCCTGTTTGTCTTTGTCTGTTTCTTTCGTTTCATTATCTTATTTCGTCGTTTACTGTTTTTGTTTGCTTGTTTTTGCTTTTGTTTTCCCTGCAGATCAGCATTCGTCACACTACACACAATCATTGTTAGTAATGGACGAATGCGATATCAGTTTCCCACACTCCAACTCAATAACCAAACATTCTTGGATTTTTAAGATTGCCTCTGAATGTTGCCATGCACCCAACGACAGATGCATTATGTAGTAACCCAGATCCAAAAAGTAAGATAAACACTTGAAATCCAGGTAGTGCTCATGCAAAAATGTTTTAAAATCATAATGGGCTCAGAATTAGACACTGTAAAACAACACTTATTCTTGATTTACGATACTCTTTTCACGCAAGGACGATTGCAGTTTTCTGGTGTGTGTGAGAGAGAGAGAGAGAGAGAGAGAGAGAGAGAGAGAGAGAGAGAGAGAGAGAGAGAGAGAGAGAGAGAGAGAGAGAAGAGAGAGACGCTGTGTCAGTCCATCGTTTCCAGGCGTCACTTTCTTCTCAGATAATCATGTCCAAAGGTCTCTTCCCAGGATTCCATTTTATGGGCTAAAATCATCACAGTCAAAATCTGTCTCTTCTTGTGATCAGACGCAAACAACCAGCACCGCTCTTATCCTCACACTGTAGGAAAGAGATGGTCTGGCAAAATGGTAGGTTCGCTCTGAGACCATGTGCTAAAAGGTGCCAGAAATACCTACGACGGGGGTCCTTTTAGAAAAAAATGACATGAACAGATTGCATATTCATTCCAAGGCAATTTCAGGCGTTTTTGAAATATACTACACGCACCCAAAGGATTATTCTTGGAGCAATCAGAAAAAAAAAAAACGGAAACAAATTCCGTCTGTGCATTTTGGGAGAGTCAGACAAATAGCACACAGAGAGAAACTGTGAATTTTCGGGGGCAGACTGTACTACCACAAGAATGACCCCAAAGTCACCGACCCCGTCCTTCAGCTACTTGGATTCAGTTTTGTCATAGCTTAGTGACCGTAAAAGGAGCTTTCAGGACTGTCTCCACATACACACACACACACACACACACACACACACACACACACACACACACACACACACACACACACAAACACACCGTCACTTTCTCAGCTGGCACCTCCTGAAAAAAAATCAAGAAAAGACTGAAATTGCACAAGCCGTGGCTGAAAGAAAACACGCACAGGGACACACACACACACACACACACACACACACACACACACACACACACACACACACACACACACACCTCACTCAAACAGGGATCTGCAAGCACAGATTCACCTTATATGGGAAAGAGCTGAAAGAGACTGCAGCCCTCGTCAAGCAGTCTGGTTTTCAAGAAAGGCATATTTACGCGTCTACCAGGACGCCATTTACTAGATAATAATGGCAATTCCACAAAGCATATGTCTTCAAGCCAACAACTGGATAAGTCTCATACAGAACAACAAAACAGTATTCGCGGAAAACAAAAGCAGTATTTCGCGCCGTAGTTAAGTGGTGTGATAGCCGTGACTATTGTGGTGTTGCGCCTCTCATTTCACAAGTGCGTGTGATAGCCGTGACTATTGTGGTGTTGCGCCTCTCATTTCACAAGTGCGTGTGATAGCCGTGACTATTGTGGTGTTGCGCCTCTCATTTCACGACGTGCTCGAGCTTGAAGAAATATGTTTTGTGGAATTGCCATTATTATGTTATAGATGACATTACTGGTCGACGCGTAAATATGCCTTTCTTTAAATCAAACTGTTTGACAAAACTGGATAGCCCTACTTCAAAATCTAAACATGACAATGGGTTGTTTTTCTCTCATTCAAAGGCTCTGTACTTGAAGAAATTTAGACAATAACCGATGGATACAAAGACTTTTTTTTAAAAATAGACTGGGATCTGACTGATAATTTACGTTGCTAACCAGTTGTTCAGTCCGAGGTGCTTTACAAAGGCTCAAACTTAGCGTGGCGTTTTATCGTCTGATGTACTTGGAACGAAGCAACCTCAGGATATTCTGAATTTGTCAAGAAAATGGATTATCAAATACATCATCGTCGAAATAGCCTGAACAATTAACAACGATGACTCGGTAGGCGAGTACTTCAAATGCACATGCATATATGCATGCTCAACACTCTTATTTAACATACGAAGACTGGTTTTAGCAGAGAAGGAGAAAAACAAGAGTTGAGAGAGAGAGAAAGTGAGTGAGTGAGTGAGTGAGAGAGATAAAGAGAGGGACAGCTCAAACAATCAAGAAAATATGAAAGGAAGAAAGAAAAAAACACAAAAAAACAGTATATGAGCCGTACGTCTGCGCCTTCACTCTGAAAATGATAATGTTTCTGCAATTGTTTCAAATATTGACATTTGCACACATTGACATAGAGTGTCCAGTCATTACTAACAGAAGCAAATAATGCAGCAGATACCGTCTTTGCGTGAACATCCGTACCACACGAAAAGCTAAGCAGAGAGAGAGAGAGAGAGAGAGAGAGAGAGAGAGAGAGAGAGAGAGAGAGAGAGACAGACAGAGAGAGAGAGAGACAGAGATAGAGAGAGAGAGAGACAGAGAGACAGAGATATTTCACCACTAACAGTATTCACGTCTATGAGTCAGACGATGATCTCTCACCGAGCAAGAACCAGTCGGTGGCTCAGGTTTCAACCAGCCGCACACTCTTCCATTCTACTTCTGGTTCTTTGGGAGAGGAACACCCAAACAAACCAAGAAACACCTATATTGCAACAGACT
Source organism: Conus canariensis (assembly GCA_033310375.1). Classification (NCBI taxonomy): domain Eukaryota; kingdom Metazoa; phylum Mollusca; class Gastropoda; order Neogastropoda; family Conidae; genus Conus; species Conus canariensis. The sequence continues at coordinate 37,290,450 of CM065724.1, forward strand.
GCAGTAACAATTAACACCTGACAAGAACCGACATAATACCATTACCGGATGGGGAGCCGGGAAACAATCGCTGACAACCGTCCTTAGGGTGACGGGAGGAAATCACAGATGAACGGATACAAGGGGATTGTAGAGTGTGCCATTGTACAAAACTACTGCAGTCATATTTCTGTCTGCGGTGAAAAGAAAACTCCATTTTAGCTTGGACAAATACAGCACGCCAGAGAGGGATTTAAACCGTATTTTCAACCCTTCAGTAAATTAAGATACACTGTCGCAACAAACAGTAGGTATCTACTCAAAATGTCACCAGCGTTTTCATAATGTGAGGAAACAAAGAATTTCATGAAACATGATCATGGAAAACAAAGCACACGATCAGGTCTTTTTAACACCTAGCAACACTAAAAGTTAATGAGATCTTCACATCAACCATAGCAACAAATTCCGCAGTAACCCCAGGAAGTATGAGAGCCATTACGAAGACCTTCTGACTGCAGCGGCAAACAAAAAACAAAACAACACAAACAAAAAATGTGAAGCCGTATAGGCTCGTGACAAACTGACGCACGCTCTGAGACCATTCTCCGAGAAACAGTACAGGGAAAGGGAGTATAGAGGAAGAAGTGACGGACGATGTAGCTAAGTCAAGGGCTTTACCACCAACCAGGCACCTAGCCACACTGATCGAAGAGGGAGATAGCTGGCACAGCATTAATCCTTGCAGTGCGCCAAGGCCACGCTTGGCTGTGGGACTGACTGACTGACAAGTATACACTGTTCTTTGTTGGACGAATAATTACTTAGGGTTATTTCACCGTGGACTCACGACAGTCATGTTCCTTTCTTTGATGTTCCACTATTCCGTTGGCACAAAGTGCTTGTCCCGACGCTCGCACTGACTCGCACAAACACACACACACACACACACACACACACACACACACACACACACACACACACACACACACACACATTTTCAAATATTCATCACTATGTTTTCCCTCCAGGAACTGTTCATAAAAAGTGTTCAGAGAAGGAGTAGGGAGGGATTCTTTGAGGGGACGAGGAAGACAGAATGGAGACGGGGAGTGGGTCAGGGATTTTTATTGGAAAGCAGCTATGAAAGTAACAAAGAGGCTTCCCTTATAACAATATTGCCCCGGTCAGCTATCAATAGGGGGGGGGGGGGGGGGGGAGGATGCGGCGTTGGGAGATGGAGACATAATGTAATGTCCCAGGATTAGCTTGTGATTATAGCAAGTTCACAGTCATGTTGCTACTGGTACATGTATTACAGCTACTTCTATTTAAGAAGGAAGTGGTCGATAACACACACACACACACACACACACACACACACACACACACACACACACACACACACACACAATTTTTCAATTCAATTCAATTCAAATTTAATCCTTTGACCTGTTGGGGCATGGAGGATACAAAAGTAACAAAGAGAAATACGAAACTCACTCAGAACAATGTGTGAACATAGTTGCGAAATGCTGAATTCTGGTGAACTGTAATGATCTCATTAAACAATCTTCCATTTTTTAGAAACTTACTAATTTCAAACAAATGCGTTTCCTTTTTGAAATAAATACAGAAGTTGAAAACAGACTTTGGTTTTAGATATTTTTTAGGATGAATTTTCACGAAGTTCATTATATTTTGGACATTCCATGATGCAATGAAATTCATCTCCATTTCACCATTTCACAGTTACGACAAATACGCAATTCTCTTGGAACATTATGGTGTCTTCCCAATTTCAAAATTTGCAATTTATGGTTACTACATCTAAATTTAAATAAAGATATAACAAATATCTGGTAAGGTAGAAAAATAATGTTCTTTTTCAAAGACAGTCTTTACACTTTTATAGAATACACACTTGTTGCTGTTTTCAAGAGAACTGCGCCAATCACGAGCATAATTATTTTGCAACTCCTTTTAACACACTTACATAAGTTACTTCTGTTTGTGAATGAATGAGATTCCCAAACACAATCAAAACCAGTTTCAAATAAAATGCTTTTAACATAACTAAGCCATGGTGAAACGAAAATTCCTTTTGTATATAGTTCATGTAAGATATTATTATACTTTGTTTGAATACTTCTTAGAATCAGGAACAACTAAGTTAGCCCAGAACCTTATCATTCTCACTTTAATCAGTACAGATAAAGGATAGATTCCGGTTTCACCATAAATCATTGAAGTCATTGTAGTTTTATTTAATCTAAATAGATACTTTAAAAAACGTAACTGTAACTTTTCTAATATATCAACATTTTCATAACCCCAAATTTCACAACCATACAACAACACAGGTACAACTATGGAATAAAATAATTGTATGCAAACATCAATTGGCAATTTCTGTTTTCTTGCAGTTTGTAATAATGAAAACATTGCCTTGAGAGCCTGATTATAAGCACATTTTTTGCTTTGTAAAAAGAACCTGTTCTGCTGAACTCGATGCCTAAGTATTTCATTGAATTAAGAACCTCTATTTTTTCATTCCCAAAGAAAAAAAATTCACGCATACTATTTCGACCATGAAAGACAACTATTTTTGTTTTCTTTGGATTTACTTCTAACTGCCATTGCGTGCAATATATATGTAAGGCATTAAGTTCTTTTTGCAAAGCTGATTTAGAATTTGCCAATAAAATTGTATCATCAGCATATAACAATACAAGCAATTTAATAAACTGTTCAAGTTTCAACTCTTGCGTTAAATCACACACACACACACACACACACACACACACACACACACACACACACAGAGAGAGAGAGAGAGAGAGAGAGAGAGAAGAGAGAGAGAGAGAGAGAGAGAGAGAGAAGAAAACGATTCAGATTCAGATTCAGATCTTTATTTTGTTAGGCCAGAGAGAGAGAGAGAGAGAGAGAGAGAGAGAGAGAGAGAGAGAGAGAGAGAGAGAGAGAGAAGAGAGAGAGAGAGAGAGAGAACACGACAAGAGTACCCGCTCAATACATCGTTTGCACATCAAGTGGTTTAGTGCTTGTTTACGAATCAACACTAGGTGTGATGTCAGACTTAGTACACTTTTCACATAGAGAAAATAAAAGAGATGAAAGGACAGATAGAGAAAG
>CM065724.1:37301081-37303581 GCA_033310375.1 Conus canariensis
CACACACACACACACACACACGCACACACACACACTCATTGAGAGACAGAGACAGAGAGAGACAGAGAGAGAAGGAGAGAGAGCATGAAAACATGAAGTACGCAAACCCTCTTGACATTGAAATGGAATATCTGAACTGTTTTTCTTTAATTTAGCGTGATGGCTATGATGAGAACTTAATTTTTAGATGACGGTATCAACACACGAGAGACTAAGCTATCTCCGGCTTTTTTTAACAGTGGAATACGACGGTCGAGAAACATTCTAAGTACACATGGTACAGTGTATTCTGTACCAGCACTCGGGATATGGGAACTGAAAATATCCAGCCTACAAGGGACTGTGTGGAGGGAAGACCAGCACTGACAAACATAATATCATTTGATCATTTAAATGTGCTGAATGCATGTGATCTCTGGCTGAGTGTGTCAGAGAGAGAGAGAGAGAGAGAGAGAGAGAGAGAGAGAGAGAGAGAGAGAGAGAGAGAGAGAGAGAGAACTGACGTAATGACAGAACTGACCCCTTGTGGTCGGCTAGGCTTAGACAATATGAATTAAACTGAACTTATGAAACTGAACTGAATAGAATTGACGTCTGTGTGTGTGTGTGTATGTGCGCGCAGGCTGTGTGTGTGTGTGTGTGTGTGTGTGTGTGTGTGTGTGCGTGCGTGCGTGCGTGCGTGCGTGCGTGCGTGCGTGCGTGCGTGCGTGCGTGTGTGTGTGTGTGTGTGTGTGTGTGTGTGTGTGTGTGTGTGTGTGTGTGTGTGTGTGTGCGCGCATGAGTGTGAAAGTTTGTGCACTTGTAACAGACAGACCGAGAAGAAGAGAGAGATTCACAGACACAAACCATCATACATGGTACACAAGTGCAGTGTCTCCACGCCCAGTGAGAAACTTTGCAATCGCTCGACATTTGTTATTTTAGTCAGTAAAGAATGAAGCACGGTGTTGGTAGCCAGACAGGAACACTGTGCACGGCTGAATCATTTGAATCTTACTAAAACAAAACATGACAGATACAAACTGACATGCCATGATATCACTGATATACTTCTGTCCTTTAAGAATCATTTAAATGATGTGTAATTCTCATCCCTATCTCGATCTCTGAGGGTGCCAAATTATTCTTGGCCAAAGAAATCCACAAGGTTCTGTATAAAAAAAAAATCTAAAATAGTCTAACATCTCCAGCACCTTGTAGCCAAAACAGAGAGACAGAGACAGACCGACAGACAGAGAGAGAGAGAGAGAGAGAGAGAGAGAGAGAGAGAGAGAGAGAGAGAGAGAGAGAGAGAGAGAGAAAGGGAGACAGAGAGACAGATACGGAGACAGAGAGAGAGAGAGAGAGAGAGAGAGAGAGAGAGAGAGGGGTTCACTCTAACACCCCAGAGACCTCATCCATGGAGCAATCAACCTTACATGAATAATCTGTATTTACCTTCCTCGAGGGCTTGAAGCCAGCACAAAGGTCTGGTTTAACTGCATCTGGGGTAAAACTACAATCAACCAATCAGTGGGTCAGCCATGTGCACGGGCGAAATCCATCTCTGCCTTCCACTCTGCTTCCAGCAAGCAGCCCCACTGTGGAATGACTGACCACACAAATGCCCATCGATTGCAAGGCTTGTCATGTCTTCGGCATCGGAAACTGCGCACTTGTAAACCCATCTGTATGTGTGTCTGTTTATGGATGTCATTCTTTCTGTCCTGAGTCTGACTGTTTGTTGGTATCTTCCTTTGTGTCTAGACTTGGTTCAAAAAGCATAGCTTCATCTCCTTCACACACACACACACACACACACACACACACACACACACACACACAGAGACACAGACATAGTCTCTCTCACACACACACACACACACACACACACACACATACACACACACACACACGCACGCACGCACACACGCACACACGCACGCACGCACACGCACGCACGCACGCAAGCACACTTACACACGCACACGCGCACACACACACACGCACACACACACACACACTCACACTCACACACGCACGCACGCACTCACGCACGCACGCACACACACACACACACACACACACACACACACACACACACACACACACACACACACACACACTATAGCTCTGGTTTACATGCTTGTGCATACAGAATACTCAGTGTCCTCGAGGAAAGAAATCAGGGGAATAAGAGAGGGAGAGAGAGAGAGAAAGAAAGAGAGAGAGACAGACAGACAGACATATTGACAGATAGACATATGCAGACAAAACAGACACCGACAAAGAGAGAAGAGAGAGTGGAAGATCTCATATCAGCCCTCACAAACAACCCAACTTATGACCGTCCTCTTCCTTACAGCGGTGAACCTCACACAAACAAACTCATATGCATTCCAATTTGTTCCTCTTCCTCAAGCGCTTTAAGCCAGCAAAGCCGAAGTGTCGGTTCTACTTCACCTGTGAAAACTGAATTAAACCTTAAGCCAATCAGTCGGATGGTCATGTGCATGAACAG
>CM065724.1:37316081-37326081 GCA_033310375.1 Conus canariensis
TGAAGATTATATCATAGTTTAAGACATTACACCATTATCACAATACGTTCCTGAGATTAACAAAATTATTTTATGATATGGCGAGCACATTAAAGTCAATACCAATTATTCGCATACATGGGACATACATCAGGCATGTCATCAATTATATCTGTAAGGAACGTCGCACGGATTGTACACATCAATGTATGTGAAACAAGAATAACAATATAGAGGAAAGGGGAATGGGGGATGTAGCAAACTGCACCGCACGCGCTCGTGCATTCACACACACACACACACACACACACACACACACACACACACACACACACACACACACACATACAGAGAGAGAGAGAGAGAGAGAGAGAGAGGAGGAGAGAGAGAGAGAGAGAGAGAAAGAGAGAGAGAGAGAAGAGGACGTGAAAAAAGAGAGTGATTGATGAATACTGTTAATTATGAGAATTCAAAGAAAAAGCGTACAGATATCAAAATGAAATTTTTACTCTCACAGAAGTGGGAATAGCAGGTTCACGGTCTGTATAATATGGGCACGCAAGATGATTCAAAGCAATGGCTTATCAGCAGACAGGTTTGATGACATTTTGTTGCAGAAGGAAAAAGTGGCCGTTGCATTCAGCTGAGGGAAACAAAAAGCGAAAGTGAAAATCTGAAGTCTTCATTGCCAACAGAGAACTTCATTTTTTTGTTGCAAGCATTGGGAGTGATCCTTTTCAATTAAACGTCTAATCAGCCTGTGTAAAACTACCATTTTCTTTGGAATACCAATTGTTTCATCTCCACGTCGCGAAAATTTTCTTTACTTTGTAATTGACGTACATTTTTCAGAAACATGTTTGGATCTATTTCATTTGCTGTGTATGTGTATACATAAAAATTTCAAAGCCAAGTAATATGGTAAGTACCTCTTCAGTGTTAATATTATCTTCTAAACCAAAGAGGACCAGTCAAGAGTCTAAATGACGTTCACAGGTTCCACAACCAACAAAACAGAGACGAATGTTGACAGGTATATAAGTAGTGTTCTGTTGTGTCGTTTTCTTTTTGGAAAAAATATACAAGCTACTGTCAACAGTGCTCATTTTGCTCGAAGCATTATTTGTAACCAGAATTATATGGCATCTTCTAGTTTGAAACCATTGGAGTTTTATCTCTGGATCTTCCTCTACTGCAACCTCTTCTATTTAATATTGCGTGATTGTTTTCTATTAAGCAGTGGTAAGCCGTCAGCTCCAGTCGACAGTTCTATGTGCGTGTTGAGTGCAGTTCTCCGGATAGTAATGTGTTGATGTTCTTCTATGAAACACATCCAGTCTGAGCCATGATTTTCCTGGCACTTTCATACACTGATGCTAGTGGCTTGTTTTCACGCGGATACCCTACCAGCGTATGAAGCAGGCCTTACCGTCAAGAAGTGGCTCCCAGTTGTCTTTCGTGACGTGCGTCTCCTCTGGTCATGCACGCATTGTTGTGGCCTGCACTCTTTGCTTGTGGAAGTTGGGAGGATTTGTATGAAGTTCGTCCAGTTAACAAATAAGTCTGACAAACTAATTTTCAAAAAACAAATATTGTTTAATTTGAAGATCAGGTGAAAACTTCATTTCCCCTACGTTTGGTTCCTAATGTTTGATATATCTACATTGTGTATTGTTTTTATTGCCAATGTTTGCTGTTCATATGGTGCTCTGTATCAGAAAGTTTTTAATCTTTGACACAAGATTAAATTGTAAATGTTTGTTGCTTGTATGCTGCTCTGCAGCATTAGTTTACTTTTAACCTTTTGTTTGATTTTCTCTTACTGACCAATGACTTTGATGCTGTTTTTTTTTAGCAGAGTTTTCGTGGTTTTCTGTTTGTGTGTGTGTGTGTGTGTGTGTGTGTGTGTGTGTGTGTGTGTGTGTGTGTGTGTGTGTGTGTGTGTTTCTCGTGATTTGACTGAATTTCTTTTTGCACGGACAATCTTTTCGTTTTCTGTTTGGTCTCCACTGTCTTCCCTGGCATGTTAACGCCACACCGCTGTGAATCAGATCGGTGCTGTTGTGCTGCTTTCATCACGTTGCTGCCCTGAGTTTTAAATCCCTAATGTTGCTTTGCTGCACAGATGAGCTTATCTGTGTCTGTGTTAGTTCAATGTCTATGGCAATTACGACTCTACGTAAGAAAGAGTGGAACTCAGAAAAACAAATTCGACAGCTTGATATTGCTTTCCTGTCACGAGAGAAACACAGGAAATACGTGCTGTCAGAGGTGGAATCAGCTATAGGCCTGTCCTGTGGACTGGCTTTCTTGTTTCATGTCTCCTTGTAATCCTTTTTTTTTTGTCTTGTGTTCCCTGCCACTTCAATGGCATGGCACCCACGCTGCTCATTCAGGTTCCCCGTCCACTGCCACAGCCTGGCCCGTCCCGCCATAGCCCCGGAACCGGCAATCCACAGGGAGCAGTCCGTGTCAAGCTATGAGGCAACCCACCACTGGGGACATTGCACTGCCGCCGAGTCACTCTGGTGGCGTGCAGTGATTCTTATGCTGGTCAGTATACGCAGGACACCACTTAGTTAGCCCCGAATGACGACAATAATTGTTTTGTCGGGCAGCCAGCGTGACTCGGCTTTCCCTGCGGAGGGGGCCACAACGTCTGTCTACAGACAATCCCCATGACTTTGACAGTGCAGGTGACCCCGACAGAATCAAACCAAGGGCATGAAAGCGGAGAAACTGAGGCCGCATGAGAGTAAGGCATGAAAGGCCACAGAATCCAAGACATTTTTAAAAAATCCTGATTGATAAAGATGAGGATGATGAAGATGATCATACGGATTTCCATTCCGGTCTAAGACTGCACAACAGAGCTGTACTCTACACTCACTGTCACGATATATCCCGCCGTCAATAGAACAGTTGTAGCACTAGCAGCAGCAGAGTAACAGGAGATGAAGGAAGGGGAGCAATCGAGGTCAATACTGCATCAAAGAAGATGATGGCAGTAACAGTAGAAGCAATAGTGGTCGGGTACTAGATATTCACAGCCTGAGACTACGATGGAAATAGATAAAAGGTTAGACGCGGAATAAATTTTGTTGGCGATTTAATTAAACTTTTTATTCATGTTATTTGCTGATGACATTACCTTGTCAGCTGAAACAGTAACTGGCTTACGTTCATAGCTGTATGATTCACAGATCGCTGCACCTCAGGTAATGCTGATACGCATTAAAGCATTGTTGTAGTCTTTAGAAACGATGACCATCTGGCACACAAAAAGAGTTGTGCCATTCAACTATTACGATAGTATTCAAATGGATTTCGTTAAGTCTTAAACGATATGTACGATTTTTTCCCTACAGAACAGAGTTTAAGTTATGCGTACCACGACGTAGAAAATGAAGGAAAACTCTTCGCTGTCAGTAGAATATTGTAAACTGAACAATCTTAATAACAGCTTACTACAGAAATGCTGGAACAGATAGACAAATACAACAGAAAAATGGTGTTTGGACAAAGTTCCTTCGAAGATAGATGATAGTAAATTATTTGTTTTGAAAAGATATTTTGGTGTGAGTGTACAAACGCTTAGTGATTCAGTTTAACTATGTGGTATGCTTCGCAGTTTTATGTTAACTGTGAATTCTAGAGTCTGTTGTGTTTGGTATCAGCCGAAGTTAACACGAGTAGGATTAGACAGACTGCGTTATGTTTGGCAAACGGAAGGTAAAGTAAACTATGTGTCTATGAATCGTGACATGTAACGTTCGCAAAGTTTTGTTTTCTTTTGTTTTGTTTTTTGGGTTTTTTTTTTTTTTTTTTTTTAAAGTGCGGGAAAATCAGGGTATGGATATAAATAGGTTCCTCTGAAAAAGACTTCAAACAAAGGCTTCTTGATTTTTGGTGGCAAAAATTGAAATGTCGGATTAACATAGTGGTTAATTTCTGGGATGTAGACAGTTTGAAGTAGTTTATGATTTGGAACCATACGTGACGTTCTACTGAAATTGGTCCGTGGAGACATTCCTTGACAAAATTTCGGTTCGGTGTATTTGGTGTAGCTACTCACAGTGTACAATATAACTATATATAGAAACGTTGATGGAATCCCACTGTATCAAACGGCAACTGAAATTGAAAATTATTTTTCGTGCCTCAGTGTTTAATATATGAGGATATATGATGTAACTTTATTTACCCAAGGTATTACACTAACCCAGATGACTGAAACTTAGACCTCACGTGGTTGAAAAATGAATACACAATCAAGAATTTGTTGTTTTGCTACATGAAGCATTCAAAAGAAGAGCACTATACACAGTTTGAATACTAATCCAAGTTGATAGCATATTCCATAACGTATATGAACTTTGCAATTTCATGTCATCAACTGCCGTTTGTAATACATGCTTTTCCTTTCATCCCTTCTTGTATTTAGCATGCATTATAGTCACACTGTTTGTTCGCATCCCTACACATGGGGTTTTCGCCTTATTGAATACATTCTGAATTCTGAATTCTCTCTCTCTCTCTCTCTCTCTCTCTCTCTCTCTCTCTCTCACACACACACACACACATACACACACACACACATGCGCGCGTGCGCGCGCGCGCGCGCGCGCAAACACACACACACACACGCAAACACACACACACACACACACACTAGTGCGCACGCACACACACACACACACACACACACACACATCTGCACGTGTGCACACACACACACACACACACACACACACACACACACACACACACACACACACACACATACGGACGGACGGGGACACACATACACACACACACACACACACACACACACACACACACACACACACACACACACACGGACGGACGGACGGACGAACGGACGGGGACACACACACACACACACACACACACACACACACACACACACACACACACACACAGAGTAAAACTCAACTATGAATATCACGGTGTGAAGAGAGAACATGCTCTTCAAAAGCCTCTCTGCCTGGTTGTCTGTTAGGAGTGAAAAAGCTAGTCTGCATGGATAATTTCCGGCGTTTCCTCTGAATCAACACTCCTCTCTTCCACGTTAGTGGTACACACAGGGGGATCTTGTACACCTACTCCTATTACACTGTTTCATTTCTTCCACATCTGATAGTCAGCCTACCATATTTAGCAGTCTTCGTCCCCTGGGGGAAAAATCTGTCACTTCAGCCCCAAGATAGCGTAAATAACGAGGACTGCTCAGACAGCATTATCCTTTCAACAGCGGCATCTGATCTGGCAGGCGCCTTTAATGTGTGATTGCTGTCTGGTTTTGCATTTGTCCTCCTTAGAAACTTTCTGTACTGTCATGTGGAATGTACGATGACATCATATGGGTTCTAGTTGTTTTTTGTTTTTTGTTTTTTTTTCAGTTGATCCTTCTTTTTATGGCAGGAATGATTTTGTCTGACGTTGTTCGACTGGTTTACTTCATGATTTATTTTGAAGCATGCAGACTCATAATACTCAGTCTACTCACTGAACAATCAATAACTAATGACAAAAAAAATCATATCCAGAGAAAAAAATCACCACATCATTTCAGTCTCTCTCGGTAGAGCACATACCTCCACCGATGAAGAGCAAATTGTGGACCCGCCCTTTGAGTCAGTTCATAAGTAAAAACAATTTTTTTTTGTGCCGATATATGAGGTAATGATTACCACGGATTAAAAGACAAAGTTCTCACGCATTTTTTTAAAGAGAAAATTGAAAATACAATAAATTATATCAATCTGTATATCACTAGAACGTCTTCATATTATACTTTGTTACTTTGCACCTAACTATCAGCTGGTGTCCAGGACGGGGGAAATCGTGATGGTATTGCTTAAGTGCACTAAGTTGATGTATTATTGGTCAGGCTTAACACACCAAGGTTATCTTTGCACTCATACACGCATATGCACACTCATGCGCCCACCAAACATTCACCTCTCTCTGGGAATGGGATGTCACGCATTCGTTTCTCTCCTAACACGACTGAGCACAAGAAATCCAATTTCTATGCTACTATAATCAAACATGAAAAATCCAATTACGCAAAATGAACAAATCGACACATAAAAGATCAATACTTCCTAATCCCGGGTTATAATGAAAATGACTTCTTACCTGGCCAGGTTTTCACACACACAACCACGCTTTCACACCACACCACAGTTCTTGAAAGTCTCTTCACTTCTTCTTCAGCACTGCTTGATGGTGATGCCCTTGGTTGACTGGCTCCAGGTTTCAGGACTGGGTCTTCGTGGTCGTCTCTGGGATCTCGACGTAGAACTCTTCTTCTTCGTCTCTTTCACCCACCTCTGGGTTCAGTTTCAGTTTGTCTGTCTTCACCCACCTCTGGGCTTCAAACTTAGTTTTCTTCTCTTCCAGCTTGTCTTTCCCTAAGACTTTGCTGTCTCTTCTATCTCCCAGACCACGTTTCTCTCGACCCGTTCTCTGTCCTGCCCACCTTCTCTCCTCTCTCTCCTCTGCCTTCTCTCTCTCTCTCTCTCTCTCTCTCTCTCTCTCTCTCTCTCTCTCTCCTCTCTCTCCCTGGTGTTCTTCTCTTCTCGTTGTTCTCCCTCACTTTATATAGGAATGGAAACAAAGGATTCCCCTTCGGGCCATGCCTTTGTCCATGCTGCCTCTCAAACCCCTAGTTCACAAGTACTCTGAATTCTCCATTCGCTACATTCTCCACACATCTGCATTTACACACATCCCTACCTAATTGATTAGCAAACAAACACTTGGCACCAGATGGACATCGAAAATTCCCCGCCGACTTCGGAGGCCACTTTAACACAGTAATTATCTTAAAGAGGGCTACGATAACAGCATCCACGCGCGTTCAACCAGCCTGACAATAGAACCAACCCAGTGACCCACGGCAATACCATCCGAACGAGTTCAAGACTCCTGCTCTTCACTGACTGTTTACAAAAGAACCTCAGCTGACTGAGTATTTAGCGCTCACTTGGTGCTCCGAGGTCCTAGTGGTTACGTTCCTCTCCCCTTTCGCTGTCGGGCAGGTCCGAACTCCTTACTACCTTAGGTGCCATCTGTCACCTGACCGCTTCGTCCTCCTTGACACGGTTCGACCGTGTGAGATGGGTAAGGCACACTTGTTAATGGTTCTATTACCTATTTGTATACTACGTACAACGTCCCTTTTGCCTCTAAGCGTTTAATGCCTTTTGTGAGAGGTTTCACGCACTTGACAGCTGGCACTAGCATTACAGTGTTCATGTTCTGCGGGAAATTTGTGATATCTTAATGAACAGATCATGGATTCGCCCATTTATCCGGATCCTCACGACGGAACCTCACCAAAATTCAATGCGGATGTTCTTAAACCAGATTCCTTCTCTCCATTTCGTTTGACTGACATCGGCTGTGTGTCTCGAGTAACAAACTAACTAGCAACACATTCGTCGAACAGTTAGGGATCCGCTTTTTGATTCCGATCTGTACCCTAGATCTGCACCTCAAAGGTAATGGATTTGTCCTTGGGACATATTGTTCCTTTTCAAAAAGTTTGGATAAAATGAGTTCGGTAGTTTTGGGCGTGATTTCGCTGATAGACAGACAGACAGACAGACAGACAAGAGACGTGACAATAAACATGATCACCTTGGCGAAGATAACGATCACAGTCACTGTGACTCGTCAGGTAAGGTAGGAACCAAGAGGAAAGATGATCATGTGTTCCTCCAGTAATATCCCTAGCCCTCGGATACCAGCATCAGAACAGACAACTGTTCAAAGCCGGACTGAAAGAAAGCTACTGCACTCCATTAGCACTCCGCGAAAGTGTTGTTCCTGCTGCAAGTCTTTATCTCCCGACGTCTTGGATGTCCACTCTTGTACTGGGAAGAAGACAAGAAAACGAGACTAGAGCTTTTAAAGCCAGGATAATACTGCCAGAGAGAGAGAGAGAGAGAGAGAGAGAGAGAGAGAGAGAGAGAGAGAGAGAGAGATTAAGAAGATGGGTGGTCACAGGGGAAGCGGCGAGAACTGGTCGGAGTCAACACGACTATTTGCTCTTGCCGTTAATGTGAACGATCCATTTACTGTTATTGATAGGACAAAGTGCGTGTGCGCGCGCACACATAATGTGTGTGTGTGTGTGTGTGTGTGTGTGTGTGTGTGTGTGTGTGTGTGTGTGTGTGTGTGTGCGCGCGTGCGTGCATGTTTGTTTGTGTGTGTGTGTGTGTGTTTGCATATATATATATATATATATATATATGTGTGTGTGTGTGTGTGTGTGTGTGTGTGTGTGTGTGTGTGTGTGTGTGTGTGTATGAAGTAAAGTCAAAACTATTTTTTATTGAAGACTAAAATGTAAGATTATAATGATGAAGATGTGTATGTGTGGGGGCGCCCGCGCGCACGTGTGTGTGTGTGCGTGTGTGTGTGTGTGTGTGTGTGTGTGTGTGTGTGTGTGTGTGTGTGTGTGTGTGTGTGTCAGTGTCCATGCTTGCGTGCGTGCGTGCGTGCGTGCGAGAGACAGACGGAGAGAGAGAGAGAGAGAGAGAGAGAGAGAGAGAGAGAGAGTATGACCTTACCAGACCCAGTACCTAAAGTTACGCCACACACCCATTTGCAGTATATTTCACAGCGTTTGGATGAATTCCAAATCAACCATAATTCTTCTCAATACTTCCTTGTCGCTAAGGCTGCAACTGACGGAAACAAGGCTCTGTCAATACAAACTGCTCCTTCGCCTAATGGAAGGTCTGTTCCAGTGGCCGCCTCCTTCCTGACACTGATTCTGCGTTACTTTTTAACTATGTTCCTTTGAAGTCGTATATTCCCCCTCTACCTTTGTGGACAATTCTCCTGTCTTTCTCCTTGTGCTTTTAGCTCTTGTTTCTTTCTCTTCATGATGTACAATCTGCCAGCTGTTAGTGGCGACCAGGTCACGAAAAATCGTTAACACTGTACACAAAGGAAACTACGCATCCAATTTGCAGCGTACATTTACGCACATGAACTTTTAATGTTCTTCGCTGATTTTTTTTTTAAGATAAAAAATCTTAGGAGAAATGGCTGACACTGTCAAAGCGGTCTTGTCTCATCTGCTTTAAGGGTGTCAATATTTTAACTACATTGTCACTGCCTGTTTCGCTGCTTGTTGCTTTCTAAAGGTGCAGCCTGTTTAAGAACGTGATTTTTTATGAAGTGACATTTTTCCCGTAAAGCGGATAGTCCTTAAAAGGCCCTTTGTGGTCTGCAAAGCTGTATTTTTGTTTTTAAAACAGTAACAATGGGAAGAAGATGGAAGGAGAAAACAAAAACTGAAAAGAATGACAATACGTTCAAATAGTGCCATTTTGCACCCTGGTTGCAAACAGTATAGTCCAAAGGATCAATATCATTGAATGCATGACAAGAGTTGACCGATATACCATGGTATCTACAGATATTATGTCAATAGCTCCTCTGCACCGTTTAGATATAGCGATAGGCATGATAATATGAAGCCATTATGGCTTGTGAAGGAGAGGACGACCAGGTTCAGTCACATCTACGGGGAATGTGATAGTAAGGGGAGGAAGGGGAGGCATGATCACTATCATACGCAGGAACTGCATGCCAGCTTCCGGAGTTGAGATATTTTAGTTCAAACCTGTGTGTTTGGTAATGTTCACTTGGAGGGCAAGTCTTCTTCCATATTTTGAGTCTCTCTTCCATACATGTTAATAGACAACAGATTGAACATCTACTCGAACCTTTCTGACTGAGATTAACTTCACCTAACAAGTGACCTCATCATCTAGAGGAAGCTTCTTTGCTGAATTACTGAGAAGACTCCTGAGCATTTACAGGAACCTAATTCACTGAGGTAAACGTCACAGCAGAGTTAACTGACATTAGCCCCAACATCTACAGGAACCTTATTCACTGATGTTAAGCGCACAGCAAAGAGTCAAGAGTCCTCGGCATCCACAGAAACCTTATTTACTGCGGGGATCTTCAT
>CM065724.1:37331081-37336081 GCA_033310375.1 Conus canariensis
CATGAACTACAGCGGCACAGACGACAGAGTCCAGTGCTGAAGGTAACGTTACCAATAATCTTGACTGCAGTCTAGATATAGCTCCATCACATTTTGATTCATTATCCTCAAAATAAGGAGAATGCGTCAATAGCGTTCCTATGGTTTCACTGAAAAAGATAAAGCAAGAAAAAAGCATCTGTATGCTAAACAAAAGCATGGAACGACATGAAAGACTTGAAGAAGCGGCTCACATAAAAGCCGACTTCAGAAACATGTTTTCTGCTAACAGTTCGCACAGTGTTGAGTTTCCCCAGAGGAGTACTGTTTGTTTCAATCAGTCCACACACATCTGGGCACTAGGCCTAGCGCCCATGATCGGAAGTGAACTGTGTGCAGTTTTTGGATGACGTTTTTTTTTTGGGTTCGGTTTCTAGAGACAAATGAGAATGTTCAATATGAAAAACGTTTACGTTACTTTCTAAGCGGTGAAAAGCTTAGATCTCCTGTGATGATGCAGCGGATTAGCTACCTAAAGCTCTTGCCGAGTGGTCCAGACGATTGGCTTGTATCTATATACGTATTTCTTTCAACGGTCAAACAATTGTGTTCTGAAGAATCATATAATTAAATTGAAAGTAAACAATGCTCGCCTGTTCTGTCTTCCCTTTAAGAAAACATATGATTTTAGTTATGATACAACTTTTCTGCATCTTTCTTTCGTAAATAGAAAAATGAACACCACATGCATACCTTCGAAGACAAACCAATTATATCTTAAACAGTTATGAATTCTCAGGCAGCCTGGTATTTTTAAAATGTCCGTCTGATAATCTAAAATAACTCTGAATCGGTGAGACCATAAAGAACAAAGCTTTTCAATAACTGAACTATGTGGTCAACTTTTTAAAAAGTCACTCTGAATACTTGGCAAATGTATCACACCTATTAAGCAAAAGCTGACCGGAGACAAGGCAATGCTAAGCAGACTGTTTAGAAAAATAGTCAACGTCCGAAAAAAAATGTCAAAGGAAACGAATACATCGAAGAACAAGAGGAAAACAGTATCTGCAAAGGTGCTGAATGTGACTGACTGATCGAAGTTCCGTTTTAACTGTATTAAGATCCCTGAATCTGAAAGACAGGGAAGGTTTAAAGACCGTTCTTCTGTTGTGGTGTTTAAGGGACAGCAAGAAGAAAATGCTTCCTGATGAGAACTATAACTGGATGCCAAAGCCAAGGAGTTTTAACCAATGTGTTTGTTCCAACGTGAGGGGGTCGCCCTTTTCGTGTGGGTTAATAGTTCTTCTTAGCCACCCTTTCTGTCAGCAACAGCTTTAATTGCGGTTTTGAAAAGAAAGCTATAGATAGCTTCGATGTCCCATCCTGTCTTTTAACAAGCTTGGCGATTCCATATTCATTGGGGTAGGGTTCACTAGTCCGAGGGTTCACTAGTCCGAGGGTTCACTAGTCCGAGGGTTCACTAGTCCGAGGGTAGGGTTCACTAGTCCGAGGGTTCACTAACCCTAACCCTAATTTTAACCCTAACCCTCGGTCTAGTGAACCCTCGGACTAGTGAACCCTCGGACTAGTAAACCCTCGGACTAGTGGGACGTTCAAGTGTAGGGTTCACTAGTCCGAGGGTTCACTAACCCTAACCCTAACCCTAACCTTCGGACTAGTGAACCCTCGGACACAGCTCTCGACTGGATTATCTCTTACTTGACTGGACGTACTCAGACAGTGTGTGTACAGGGAAGATACTCAGACAGTTCTCCTCTTAGGTACGGTGTGCCTCAGGGTTCTGTACTTGGGCCAGTCCTTTTTGTGCTGTATGCTAGTCCTGTGTCTGACGTCATCAGTGGTCACGCCATGTCGCATGAGAGCTTTGCTGACGATACTCAGCTTCATCAGTCGGCTCCCATTGCTGAAACTGACTCACTGATTTCTCGGACGCGGGGCTGCATTGCAGACCTGAAGGACTGGATGACAACCAACAAGCTACAACTAAACGACGACAAGACGGAACTCATGTTCGTGACAAAACAGCCTAACCATCCTTCTCTGCCTTCAACTGTCACTATCAATGACTGTGCTGTCTCTGTCTCCACCTCTGTCCGCAGTCTAGGGGTCATACTTGACCAATCCCTCTCCTTTGAGAAACAGGTTTCAAATATTTGCAAGATTGCCTATTTAGAACTAAGAAGAATCAGCTCTGTACGTCACCTTCTCTCTACAGATGCTACAAAAACTCTCATTTGTGCATTTGTCTTATCTAGAATAGATTACTGCAACTCACTTTTGGCCGGCCTTCCAAAATACCTGATAGAAAGATTACAGCGAATCCAAAATCATGCAGCCCGAGTCGTCTGTAGAGCAAGAAAACATGCTCACATTTCGCCTCTCCTCCACTCTCTTCACTGGCTATCTGTCTCAAACCGTATCTCGTACAAAATCTCAACTCTCACTTTCTCTGCTCTCTTTGAAAATGGACCTTCTTATCTCTCAGATCTCCTTAAAATCTACACCCCCTCTCGACAACTACGCTCCTGTGCTGACGACCGCCTTCTGCGAATGACTCGCTTCAGGACTACTACTGGTGAAAGATTTTTCTCTTTTCAAGCTCCAGCGACGTGGAACAGACTGCCAGACTGTCTCAGACATTCAGATTCTATCTCTTCTTTCAAGTCTAAACTTAAAACCCATCTATTTTCTCATAATTAGTCAATGCTGTGGGGAGAGAGGGGGGGGGGGTACAACCTAACTCATAGCCGTCTGGGCCTTTTCAAATGTAGCGTATGTGTATGTTCTCTATTATATGTATTTGTTGTATGATTGAACGTTATAGGATTAAGTTTTTGTAGTGATATTTGAAGAATAAGTGAATGTCACATTGGTAGGATTAGGATTTGTTAGTTATTGTAGTAATAGTATTTGTAGTTGGGTGTAAGGTGTATTATTGTATATGAGAAGGGTGAATGTAGTATGACTTTGTAAAGCGCTTAGAGAAATTCGTTTGATTAAGCGCTATGTAAGAAATCATTATTATTACTATTATTATAACCCTCGGACTAGTGGGACGTTCCCATTCATTGCCAAGCATCTTTATTTTTGTTCAGCATTGTGTAATTGAAACGAGGCAGATGTTTAGAATGATGACAGACACCGTATGCACAAAAGAAATGTGCGTGAAGTAATTAGCTCAAAAAAGCCTTTTCTAGCACTTAGAAAGCATTCAGAACTCTTAAGAGCGTTTTCAACGGAAGTCTGAGAGACAGTAAACCCTCGAAAATATTTTAACACTGAGCGTGGAGTGGGAATATGTTTTTCTTGTTCTATTTAAATGTGTTATGTGTGATCGCGCGCGCACGTGTGTGTGTATGCGTGCGTGCGTGTGTGTGTGTGTGTGTGTGTGTGTGTGTGTGTGTGGTGTGGGGTGTGTGTGTGTGGCGCGCGCGCGCGGTGTGTGTGTGAGAGAGAGAGAGAGAGAGAGAGAGAGAGAGAGAGAGAGAGAACTGCCACGTTTCAAAGCAAATACAAAGCGAAAACCCGACACAGGTAATGGAAACTGAAACTATGGTTCAAAATTTGCTTCTCAGATCCGACTACCGTTTCTAAAGAATGCCTGAAAAATACGCAAGACGCAAACGAAAACGTGTCAGGTCTGTCTAAAATCTTCTGATTTAAGTAGGGGGAAAGGTAATCAGCCCTTTTCCTGATTTTTCTCAGTCATTTCATTCCGGTTCTCAAGCATATAAAAACATACAACACACACACACACACACACACACACACGCACACGCACACGCACACACACACATATACATATGTTATATATATTCATATATATTTATATCTATCTATCTATCTATCTATCTATCTATCTATCTATATATATATATATATGTATACATATATATATATATATATTCAAACACACACACACACACACACACACACACACACACACACACACACACACACACACACACACACACACGAAACTAGAAAGAGAAAAGGAATAAAAGTCGTGTTATAACACGCTTTCTGTGGAAAAACACTTTCCTTTGAAAACCATTAGTCTTGTCCACTAAACTTTTGCACCTACCCCAAAAGCAGCCAGAAGTGATCCATCTAAATGGAGAATCTTGGCGAAAAGGGCAGGCGTTTGGGGGATTTATGCACCAAGTGTTTTCAAGATATATTAGTTTAAATACCTGTTTGAACTAGGCAGTCTTTCTCTGTGTGCGTTCTCTCTGTCTGTCTATCTGTCCGTCTGTCTCTCTCTTTCTCTCTTCGCGCATGCATGTGCGTTTGCGCGTGTGTGTGGTTGCGTGAGTGTATGTGTGTGTTTCCACATTTGCATGCGCGCGCGCGCGCGCGCGTGTGTGTGTTGTGTGTGTGTGTGTGTGTGTGTGTGTGTGTGTGTGTGTGTGTGGTGTGTGTCGTGTGTCGAGTGTGCGTGTGTTGTGTGTGTGTGTGTGTGTGTGTGGTGTGAGGAGTGCGTGCACGCGTGAGTTTGTGTGTGTGTGTGTGTGTGTGTGTGTGTGTGTGTGTGTGTGTGTGTGTGTGTGTGTGTGTGTTAAAGCATTTTAGTGCGTAGGGAAAATGCAGTTCAGACAAGTAAGGTACAACGCTACGTAAAATATTACCCCAAATATCAAGCGGTAATAATTGTTTTATCTCTGTTTCTCAACATAACACTTTTCCACAGAAAGCATGAATCAATGTCCAAAAAAGTGTAAGCTATTCGGTTACAATTCCTCTTCCGTTTCCCACTCACGTACACCCATAACGCACACCTCACAGCGATTACCCAAATGTCAAGAGGTAACAATGTTCCAAGAAGGGCAAAGCCCTCCTTTAAAAGCCTGTGACTGTCTGGCGGTCCGTCATGACCAGTCAAAGTTTGCGTGCAGGGATGATTTCCCAAAGTTCCTCCCGGTCAACACACTCCTCTCTTCCACCTCAACGCGGCGCCTCTGGGAATGAGATCAGCGCTGTTTTCCTTCCGTGATCGC
>CM065724.1:37341081-37343581 GCA_033310375.1 Conus canariensis
AGTGGAGTTACTGTGAGTCTCTGAGAGTGTTGCTCAAAGTTCTTGAATAATACTACAGGTGTTTGTATCTGGTTGACGCCAGGATGTATTATGAAAGGAAGCGCGCAGTACGGCCCTGTCATGCAGTCTCAGACAAGAACGGAAATCATCAGCATCATATTCATCATCCTCATGAAGAGCAGAGAGATGAGAGGAGGAGCGACGAGAACCGTGTTGAAGCATTAGCACCATATAGAGTCTGCAGAGGAAGGACTAAGGAGAGATGTTGAGAGGAGAGTTGCTAACTGATGAAGAGAAAAAAAAAAAAAAGAGAAAAAAAAGCAACCATGTCCATTTGATAGAGCAGACCAGGAGAGAGAGAGAGAGTGCAATGCGTTAGTGCAGGAAGGAAGAAAGGAGAACAGATCAATGTCTGGTAGTCACTATTCAATTTGAACCGGGGTTCGACCTCATACCTGGCAGCGCCACTTCCATCAGGCAGAACCACAGGCCAACGCCAGTAACCTGACCAGTGCCAGCGGTCCAACCTGACCAGTGCCAGCGGTCCAACCTGACCAGTGCCAGCAGTTGTGTTGTGACTGGTGCTTGTGAAAGTGACAGTGAAAAGAGAAAAAAAAAGAGAAGAAAAGGAAAGACAGTGATTCGTAATAGTTTAAGATCACCTGGCCAGGTAAAGTAGAAAGTCTGTTTATACCCGGGTTAGTTATGATGATTTAGATAAATGTTCTTTTTCTTGTTCAAAAAAAAAAAAAAAAAAAAGAAATATATATTTGTGAAGTTTCAAGGAAAGAGAGAATGTTTATTTTTTTGGACTCCATGTGCATTGATGTTTTTTTTTTTTTCCTCATTATGTGTAGTAAAGTTATAGACTTTACTAGTGGTTTGATGTGACGAATGCATGATATATGAATGAGATTGTAAGCAAGCTGTGAGTGTGTTTGGGCTGTGCGCTAGTCCTTCCTCCACTGACTTACCCGAGGTTGACTACGTATGAGAATCAAGCAAGTCTGAAGAAAGATTACCTTGCTCAATTTTCACTCCACAAAAGTGTGTCTCGGATGCCAATTATTATCTCCTGATATTTTAAAGGTCCATTTGTTTTGAACTGAAAAGACGTGAAAACCAGACGAGATGCTTTCTTCTTGTTTGTTTTTAAGCCGGAGGTGTCACTGTGTCAAGACAAAGAGAGAGCTGCAGACAGTGATGGGTCAGGGTGGTGGTGGTGGAGGCAAACAGCACAGGTATCAGGAGATGCGTGTCGATCGAGCTACGTGTCATCAGGACTACCTGTCAATAGGGCTACTTGCCATTACCGCTGCTACCATTGTCACTGTATGTATTAGCGCTTTGTGCCATTACCACTAGGTTTAACAGCACTACGCCTGGATTGCACTTCTTGTTTTTTATCGCTAGTGTTTTCATAGCTATATCTTACTAGTGCTAGCCAGTTACTGAAGACACTGTCAGTTGGTCTGCTTACTCTCGTGGGAAAGTATTCTTGGGGTTTTTTTTTGTTTGTTTGGTTTTTTGCCTTTGATTTTGTTCCATTTTCTTGTTTGTGCTTAACTTTTCTGATCAATGGCGAGGTTAACTCGTTTAGCCTTGTCATGTTAAATATTTGGATGGGCAGGTAAGGGTGGAAGTGGCGGTAACTGGTCAAACTCAACCCGAGCACTGCTGTTACCATTCATGTGAACCATCCATTTACCGTTCACCGTGTTGTTGCCAGGACGATGTGTGTGTGTGTGTGTGTGTGTGTGTGTGTGTGTGTGTGTGTGTGTGTGTGTGTGTGTGTGTGTGTGGTGTGGTGTGCGAGTAAGTGCATGCCTGCTTTGGATTACCCATTCTTAAAAGACAGCATACATTAAGGCCAAGTTTGCTGTCGTTTTATATTCTGCGCATTTTGCATCGACCTTCGAATCTTCTTGGCTTGTGGAGTACAGTGTTTTACATTGGGAATTTCATAAAAGTAATTGTGTTATCCTTGCAGATTTTATTTCTTATTACCGGACTCTACCTTTTTGATTTTGGACTAGTTCAGTCTATCATTCTACTGTGAATTCTTCCGTTTTCATTCACCGAGTGTTCATCTTTCTTTTCTTTCGTCTTCGCATTCTGCGTCATCTTCAGTGCTGCTGCAGTGACATTACCCCCATACCACTCTGACTGTTCATTTTTTTTCTCTTTCTTCTTTTTAAATACTGTCTCATCTTTCCTGCCACTGCAGTGGCATTACACCCACACCACCCACTCTGGCTCCCCGTCTACAGTTATCCCCGGCTTGTTCCGGCACAGCTCCGGTGCCAAAAAATAGGGAGAGTCAGTGTCAAGTCGTCATGACGGAGTGCTCATCTTTGCTTTTCCCAGATATTCTTCTTTCAGGCAGCAGGACTTTCCCAGTGTGGGGGAATTTCCTTTCCATTAATACTGAAGTACTTCTAATCAGGAGGGAACAAGCATGTAGGAGCGAGCCCGACGAGCAGTTCAGAGAACGAAGTCG
>CM065724.1:37353581-37376081 GCA_033310375.1 Conus canariensis
ACTGGTATATTACAGTCGCCATCCTGGCCTTGAGTATAAAAGCTTGATTATATTTTATAGTAATCATATATTCTCGTGTGTGTGTGTGTGTGTGTGTGTGTGTGTGTGTGTGTGTGTGTGTGTGTGTGTGTGTGTGTGTGTGTGTGAGTGTGTGCGTATGCGTGAGTGTGTGTGTGTGTGTGGGTGTGTGTGTGTGAGTGCGCGCGCGCGCACGTTTACTGCACAAAGCGCTCTAACGTACAAGATGTTTTGAAGGTGTCAATTTTCCATGTATACATAAGACCTAGTGTTGTCCTGTTAATACTTTTATTTGTTTGTGTGCAGAATGTTATGATTTCTGTGATTATTGTATGTATTTTTTCAGTATGCTTTAACCTGCATCCAAGCATATTGTTGCACTAAAAATAGTTTTCTTCTAATGATAGCGACAGATCAGGCTGGACTGAAAAACTGGAAAGAATTTTGATCCGCTTTTCGCTGCACTATCAACTTTATCATTAAGATAAACTGAAGTCTAGAATGGAACAAATCAGAAACCGACCCCAGTACCTCGTTAAGATAGCAAAGATTTTAACAACTGGTGAGCTAATCTGGAATCTACACAGAACGTGATTTGAAGTGCAAATTTTCAAAAAAAAACGTGACAGGTAATTTTATGCCAACAGTATCGAAAGAATTCTGCAGTAAAGATTGAAGTGTTTGCTCCAAGGTAAAAAAAAAAGTTTTCTCTTTATTCATTGTGTTTAGTAATCATAACACTGAACCTGTTTGATTCTTTAGCCTAGATCCGTCTATATATACATAGATATACCTCGAAATAATGATGATACTTCTCTTATAATTTGCGAATTAACATGACCAGTGAAAAGTTTACATTGCCGGTCTTTTATTTGTATGACAAGTATCAATCATACTTCTGTGAAGTTCCAACAATAGTACTGAAAAGAAAGAAGGTCTAATGTATGACTCATCATTGCTAAGTCTCAGAGTTTCTGAAAACATTAGAACTTTAAGCTGCAAGATTAACACGAGATGAAATGAACTTCGCTTTTCGGAAAAAATCAATGCCTGATCTAATACCATCTCTGTTTGAAGATCACTTTCAACGAATGTACTTCTGGTGACGCTTTAGGTAAAAGTAGCTTTTCTGTTTTCATTTAACGGTATAATCTTAGCTTTGATTTAGGTTCAAAAACAGGAAGCATGTGTTGGAAGACCTAGGCCAATTCAACGCTTTATTATCCATAATTCGGTACTTTTTCGGCTGGTATTTTGGTGCACTAGCAACACTTCTTGTGCAGATGTTATTTCATATCTTATTAAAGATTTACAGAAGTAGATTATTGCTGTAAATTACTATGGTCCTATCCCCAAGTTTGCTTGTTGATGATTTTCGTCGTTTTCATTCAATGCCTACCTTGCGCTGAAGAAAGCTAAGTGACAAATTCGTTCATTTTCTGTCTACTATTTGTTTGTGTCTTCCCTGAAGAAGACCTAAGAGGTCGAAACGCGTCGTGTTTTGTCTTGTGACTCGTTTGTCCACGTTACTCTTGGCGGTTCGCTAACATTTATTTAAGACTTGTTTAAATTTCCGCTTGCAGTCGTCCCACTTTGCAACTAGATTTTAAGAACGTTTATGTGCTGCTCTCATCATGTGTTATATAAGTCAATTCCAATACAGCTTTGAAGCCGCCAAAGATGTTGATGATTCACAAAAAGGAAAGTATTGCCTAGTTGATGAGAAGGTGCAATTTGTGGGCTTTACGTACTCTTAAAGAGAACACTTTTCTCTGATGACAACTGTGACCCACTTTTTCCCCTATGTATTGTCCGTGCTTATGAAGTTCTTTCTGATAAACAATTCTTGTGTGATATATTGGACGTTTTAGCGACTTTTTTTTACTTACGACCATTCATATGCACGAACAGTCGACAGATTGAACTAGAAGTACACTTGAAAGATTTTGGCGGGTTGATTATACATTAAGGTTGAAAACAGGAATGGAGCTACAACTGATCCTTTACAGATGCCCATTTCCATGACTGTATTCAGTGCATGTTCCCGATTCTTATTTTGAAAATCTGTATATTCTAGAAATTTTTGGTTTGTACTTAAACTTTACATGATCGACGGTCTTTTTTTAATTTTACTTCTAATTAAGTAGATCTCTCTCTCTCTCTCTCTCTCTCTCTCACACACACACACACACACACACACCACACACACACACACACACACACACACACACACACACACATACACACAGAATCACACGCACACAGACACACACATCTTATACAAACACATACACGCGCGCGCGCGCGCGCAGTCATACCCTACATTCCAAACCTTCACAACATAAATCGGTCCAACCCATCGGACACGCATGACAATATACACATCATGTGAAGTAAAACAAATAAACAACCACAGGAAAAAAAGGAGCGGAGGAACGACGACAACAACAACAGCAGCAGCAGCTGCTGCAGCAGGACAACGCCTGAATGCAATATGACTGTGTCAAGGAGAGCGGAAATTCGGTTGCTCTTCGTTATCTGGAAGAGATTGCGTTGTTATTAGCGTTGCCGTCGATGTATCAGCGTGTACTGCAAGATTAAAGAATAATGAAGGAGGCAGAGGAGGGGCGGTGAAAGGCCAGATGGTGGCAGTGGTGGTGCGTGGTTTATTTTGAGTTTGAAAGGCGCAGGAAGGAGGGCAAAGGGGTGCACGTGTGGAGAGACGAGCGAAGAGGGGGTTACACGACGTTTTTCTTTGTTGTCATTGTCAGCTGATTTGTTTTTTGCCTCTCCGCCCCCCCTTTCAACAGCAGCCAACAAAACACGCACCGAATGAATGCCACAAATTGCGCCCCAAATACCCGTGGTCAAACTGAACAGTCAATGATCATAAACAATCACAAGAAACCAATTTGGCATATTCTCATCTTTTCCAGTTTCTGCTTTTTGACACAGCCCAACTGACAACAGAGGGCCTTTTGGGGGCTGAAAACACGTACACACGCATGCATGCACTAAGATGCATCTACACACACACACACACACACACACACACACACACCACACACACACACACACACACACACACGCATGCATGCATGCATGCGTGCATGCACGCCAACAGACAGACAGACAGACACACGCGCGCGCGCGCTCACACACACACACACTGACTCTCTCTCTCTCTCTCACACACACACACACACACACACACACACACACACACACACACACACACACACACACGCACGCACGCACGCACGCACGCACGCACGCACGCACGCACACCGTCGAATACACGGCGTTCTTGCCAAAGCGGAGGTGATTAACTGGGTACAATTGTCACCCTCTGTTGCCATTTCCTGTCCGGCTCATTCTGTCTCTCTGGCTGTAATCGGCTGGGCTATAAGCAATATTACCTTACCTCTGGCTGTAAATAAGCACCGATCCCCTGCCCCTCCTTCCTACCCCTTGCCATCCTTCCCTGCCCTTCCTACCCCCTCCTCAGCTTTCCTTCCCCCTCTCATACCTTCTCTCCTCCTCTTAACTCCCACCCTCCCGTGTTTTTCCGGACTTTGTGGGCTTCTGCGTGATGAGTATGTGGCGTGTATTAGTAGTAGTAGTGCTTCAGTTTTACGTCTGTTCACATCTGTGATATTAGACGAAGAGAGAGAGAGAGAGAGAGAGAGAGAGAGAGAGAGAGAGAGAGAGAGGAGATCAGAGAGAGAGAGGGAGAGAGAGAGAGGGAGAGAGAGAGAGATAAAGAGAGGTGCATAAATGTCTGTGACTATGTAAGTGTATGCATAATGTGGTTATCTAAGTGCATATAAATGTCCCTCTAAACATACCGGTGTCGTATAATATCTGGGAAGCGTGATATCTGGCAACGCGTTCCCAGATTTACCGTGATATCTGGGAACGCGTTTCCAGATTTCCCGAACTTCCAATCGTGAAATCTGGGAACTGGTGTAAAATCAGGGAGCGCCTCAGAGAACAGACTAAATGTGGCCTTCCTAGCAGATTTTGCAATCACGCCAAGAAGGCCTCAATAGAAGGCCTCAGAAAAAAAAAAAGAGTTTTTCATTCCTCTATGTTGTGAAAATTTGTTGAAATTACGTAAAGAAGGCCTCAGAAAGAGAGTACTTTGTGAAAATCATGCCAAGAAATTGATTTTTTTTTAAGTGACAAGAAGGCCAAAGATCTCAACTGCACCTAAATAAATTGTTTCCTACCTTATCTCGAAAGTCCATTCTTTTTTTCTTCTTTCTGCCCTTCTGAGCTCTGAAAGACCACGTTCCCAGATATCACGGGCCTTCCCAGATATCACAGTACATTTTGGGAACGCGTTCCCCAAAAAATCTGTGATATCTGGGAAGCCTTCCCAGATATCACGTTCCCAGATTTCACGCGACACCGGCACCAGACGGTTTGCTTTCATAATTGATTGACTTCAGGTAAAGAAAAGGACATATTCAACACCTTGGTACACTTTTCATTTCTAGTTCCTCTCTTTGTGCATATATCAGCTAGCTCATTACCCCAAATACCACAATGCGATGGAATCCAACAGAAGGTGACATCAATTCCTTTACATATCAAAACATGAATAAGATGGCATATTTCATTTACAAGAAACTTGTTCGAAACGGTATTTGGAAATTTTATGGTTTGCAGAACAGACATTGAATCCACACAAATAACTACTTTAAATATTGATAGAGGCAAGTCAGTTAAATGTGACAACGCCATAATAACAGCTATCATATCGGCGACAAATATTGATCTGTCTTTTCCGATGGGGCGCCATAGAGTGGTGTGGTATGGTAATGGTATGGAGGTGGTGTGTGTGTGTGTGTGTGTGTGTGTGTGTGTGTGTGCGTGTGCGTGTGTGTGTGTGTGTGTGCGTGTGTGTGTGTGTGTGTGTGTGTGTGTGTGTGTGTGTGTGTGTGCGTGTGTCCGTTATCTATTACCGGTTCTGACCACATCCTGGAATTGTGAAGGTCTGCTATATAAGGACTTTGGAAGAATGTGAAGTTGCCTCTTCAAACTAATTATGAGTGAAACTGAATTGGAGCGGAGTACTGAATGTCTTCTAAATAGACATTCTAACAAATGTTACGGGCTGGAGCAGGGAATTATGCAGCTGCTACATAATAACTATGTTCTTTTTTCATCATTTTGTTTTTAATGTAGCTGCCAAAAACTTGAAACGGTGTCAGGACGACAGACTGAAACTCCTGTGAAAATCGCATCTATTTAAAAAAAAGATTGCTATATGGGTGCATTTGGAGTTGAATTCCATTCTATCCTGGTATGCCCGAAATACTCGGATTTTAGGGGAAATGTAAACTCAATTCTCCCCAAATCAATGTTTAATCTTAGCAGTTTCTTGTCAGCAACTAAAAGTCGTTAGCTAAGATTAACAAAATTTATGCCTTTCATTAAGATTAAAAAAAAGTTCTGGCCTGCCGTTTCCTAAGTACTTTTAATTGACATCTGATACCTTTTGACAGATATATAGTTTCAGCCACGTAGAGATCCATACTACATGTCTCTATCACCCCCCCCCCCCCCCCAACCCCACCCCCAGACCCTCTCTCTCTCTCTCTGTGTCTTTGAAAATTCACTGAAACCCTTGATCAGTATTTCATAAGATGGATATACGGCAGCGCCTCTCTCTCTCTCTCTCTCTCTCTCTCTCTCTCTCTCTCTCTCTCTCTCTTTGCAAATTCACTGAAACCCTAGATCAGTATTTCATAAGATCGATATACGGCAGCGCTCTCTCTCTCTCTCTCTCTCTCTCTCTCTCTCCTCTCTCTCTCTCTCTCTCTCTCTCTCTCTCTGCACATCGTATACCAAACGATCCTTCTCCCTGTTCTGCTTTACCCCCAAGAACTGTGTGTGTAGGCCTCGTGATGTGTTCAATATTCAGTATACGTGTGCGTGGGGTGGGTGGGGTGGCAGTGGAAGATGGGGTGCGGGCTCGTATGTGCACGCGTGCATGTGTGCGTGTGTTGTGTGTGTGTGTGTGTGTGTGTGTGTGTGTGTGTGTGTGTGTGTGTGTGTGTGTGTGTGTGTGTGTGTGTGTGTGTGTGTGTCGTGCACCTCTCCATCTGTCCAGCGCACCTCCCATCTGTCCAGTGCACCTCTCCATCTGTCCAGTGCACCTCTCCCATCTGTCCATGCACCTCTCCCTTCTGTCCAGCGCACCTCTCCCATCTGTCCAGCGCACCTCTCCCATCTGTCCAGTGCACCTCTCCCATCTGTCCAGTGCACCTCACCCACTGTCCAGTGCACCTTACCCACCTGTCCAGTGCACCTCACCCCCTGTCCAGTGCACCTCACCCACCTGTCCGTGTACCTCACCCACCTGTCCAGTGCACCTTACCCACCTGTCCAGTGCACCTTACCCACCTGTCCAGTGCACCTCACCCACCTGTCCAGTGCACCTCACCCACCTGTCCAGTGCACCTCACCCACCTGTCCAGTGCACCTCACCCACCTGTCCAGTGCACCTCATCCACTTGTCCAGTGCACCTCACCTACCTGTCCAGTGCACCTCACCCACCTGTCCAGTGCACCTTAACCACCTGTCCAGTGCACCTCATCCACTTGTCCAGTGCACCTCACCCACCTGTCCAGTGCACCTCATCTACCTGTCCAGTGCGCCTTACCCACCTGTCCGGTGCAGGGGTCCTGCACCTCGTAGAAGAGCCTCATGTGCACGGGGTAGGGCAAGGCACAGCAGCAGGCTAGCACCCAGGCCAGGACGATGATCTTGACGGCCCGCGCCAGGCTGGAGATGGTGTGCGACTTCAAGGGGTGGCAGATGGCCACGTAGCGGTCCACGGTGAAGGCGGTGATGGTCAGCACGCTGGCGTAGGCCATCATCTCCGACACGAAGGACTTGACGATGCAGAAGCCGGCTCCGAAGCGCCAGGGGTAGGCCTCCCAGATCGTGGACATCTCTGGAGGTAAGGCTGCAACAGGGACAATTATGTCTTGTAAGATGCATTATCAACTTGTAGTGCCAAGACATCATAATCCATCACCGAAAGATTCGGTGCTGATGTTGACTGACAGTCAAGGGACTGCTGCTGTTTCATAAATAGCTGCCAACCATCTGGAACCAAAATTTGGGATCCAGAGCATGTATGGGGATGGAATATGAAGACAGGGGCAGTTCAGCTTTTGACTGAAGGTATTTCAGACCCCCACCCCCAATTATTTCTGTTGACGAATGTGGGCTTTGAAAAGAACATGCACATTTTGTATTTATGATTGTCAACATACATATAGCATTATATGGGTTTTAGAAAAGACAAACACCATCCCAAGCCCCACATTTGTAAACAAAAATTTGAAATTCTGGACTCTCTCTCCCTCCTTCGATGGTTCAGCGTATCCCAAAAATATCAAAGACAAGATATATGTGCACATAAAACTGTGAAAATGAGAGAGAGAGAGAGAGAGAGAGAGAGAGAGAGAGAGAGAGAGAGAGAGAGAGAGAGAGAGAGAGAGCATAAACAGGCAATTTCCATTGAACAGACAGAGCGAATTGAGAAGGATTAAACCCATGGGTTGCTGAAAAGATCTCACGCGGGGATTAACATGGACTATCAACATCTGACTGTGGAGTTGTTTGTCTTGTTGAAAGTCTCTTTTAATGTGATGGACAAAACAGTACATACATCTACAAACAGTTCCCCACTGCCGTATCTAGATGTTCCTTTTTATCACCATTCAATGATCCCAAAGAAGAGGGTGCATCGACACAGTTTCCATCTTCAGAAATAAGAAACGCATTGGAATGACAAGGAGAGTAATGAGAACCGAGAACGGTGAACGTTATGATCGATTGATTATACAATAAACAGCAAAACAACAGACACGAAAACAATATACAATCGAATAACGACCCGTGAATTAGTCTGTAGTTGATACGGCTGTTACATCGAAAGAAGGGGAAAACAAAAGGGATCAGAAAATGCCAGATGCAATGACTTCAGCTTTACATAAAAGAAAAGCTTGTGAAGGAGGTCTTGCAGCCACCTTAAAGCAAGGAATAGAGACTGGCTCTGAATGTTGATAGTATGTGTTGATCGTGGGATTGAGGAATGGTCAAAATGTCCACACGCTCTGGAATGTGAAGTTGGTGCTTTCATCTTTCTGTTTCTGTGACCGTATCTGTCACACGCCCGCACACATGCTCCAGACTTTTGAACGCATTCGTAATGCGTTTCTTGTGGACTCAGAGCCTGACAACATCTCATGAGCAGGTATGAAATACGATCATGTATGCTGAGTTGTGAGGCTCTGGGCTCAGTACGAACCCCTAGTGACTGACCTAGCTAAACGACCTACCATCTCACCCTGCACAATGAGAATCAGCAGACCCCACTGCCACGAAAAGAGAAGAACAAAGCCCGCACCCATGAGGGCAGGAGAATTTCAACAGCTTCTTCTACTCCTAAGAGCACCAGGACAACCGAGATTAAGCCAACATGGAGTTTTCAACCACCTCTGCAAGCACACCAGCCATCACAGCAGCCTCACTGAACGACACGACCTCCAACCACGAATGACCACACTTCTCGCCAACCATCCCTTCTCCTCCCTTCCCCATCACCTCTGCCCTCACTGCAGCCACACACAGGCTTCAGTCTGGAAACACCTTGTCCTTACTAGCTTCAGACTGATAGGACGTTAATCTCGCCATTCACCCGCTCAATATGCAACAAATTATTCAATAAGTCTCTCTCTCTTTTCATCCTGAGGTTATTGTGTCAAAAACGCATTCCGACGCAAACGGGAAGCATACTGAAACATATAGTCCACAAAATAGCAAATAGTCCAGGGTCATGCTAATCTCCAGCCAGGAACCTGAGTCTATTTTGAGTTAAGTTACAAAATGCGTGAGGTTCAGTTCAAACCCGGCCGATTTTCACAGTGAACCCTGGATGTGCTCAATGTTGTGTTCAAAGCCCGAAGTGCAGTTTTGTTTTATAACTCTATTTATTTCTTACAACATCGCAAGAGCAGACAGGCAATAAGATCATATATGCTCTTGCTAAGTTGTCAGACTCTGGGCTCACAATGAAAACCGGCCATTGACTTGCCTAAAAAGACCTATCATCTCACCCTGTGCAAAGAGACTCAGGCACCACATGTTCACACACACACACACACACACACACACACACACACACACACACACACACACACACACACGTCTCCCACTCACTCTCTCTCTCTCTCTCTCTCTCTCCACACACACACACACACACACACACACACACACACACACACACACACGTACGCACGCACGCACACACACACACACACACACACACACACACACACACACACACACACACACACACACGGCTCCCAACCTCTCTCTCTCTCTCTCTCTCTTTCTCTCTCTCTCTCTCTCTCTCTCTCTCTCTCTCTCTCTCTCTCTCTCTCTCTCTCTCTCTCTCTCTTGCAATATATACCGACAAAGTTTTCCAAGGATCCCTGTCAGTTTCGGTTAAGTCTGCTGATGGCATCACAGAATGAAAGCATAGTAAGAAATTTCTCAATTTACTTATTCAAGGCATTTAAGTTTAGATCAGTCATAACATCGTGAGAGAGTAGTCCATCCAGTTTTGTTGTGTCCTTTGTAATTCTTATCTTGTTGTTATTTTCTCCATACCCCCTCCCCCCCCCCCCCCTTCATAAGGGGCAATGGCCTTTATATGAAATAAACCATCTGAGTTCTGAGCCTCTCTCTCCTCTCTCTCTCTCTCTCCACACACACACACACACACACACACACACACACACACACACACACACACACACACACACACACACACACACACACACACACACACACACACATACACACACACAAGTTTGGTTAAAAGGTATTTCAGTTGTGCTCGAGAATCACAAACACTGCTAAACGAAGACCATTTACGTAAAAGTGGTAATCATTTTTCCATGGATAATTTTCTTGTGATTCGCTTGCCTACGTTTTTTGGCGGTGCTTTATCAATAACTTTTCAAATTTGTTCAGAAATTGGAGTTTAGTCGCCAGAAAAAATATTATGATACACTCAAATACACCTTCTACTAATAGTACAAATAATACATTTTAAGCGAGAAGAACTGTTAGTTGTTTTGTTTATGCAAAAACGATTTCAACATTCAAGCTTAAATGCGAAATCATTAACTGCCTGCTCGGCAGGGCGAGTTTCCGTAGATGACATGCACAAAAAATTGATGATATTAATTGAGTTTCATGTTTATCTTGAAATGTCTCAAACTGTTGTTGTTGTTGTTGTTATTATTATTATCATTGTTATTCTCATCATTATCATTATTTTCATTATTATATTTATTATCATTGTTGTTGTTGTTTTATTCATATTATCAAGAGTATTTATACAGCATTTTTCCTCGGTTAGAGAACAAGCTCTAAGCGCTTTACAATCCACGCTCTCGTTTGCAAACAGGTAGCCCATCTGGGCACAGCCGACTTAAAAGCAAATTGCTTATGCTACATTTAGTCGTTTCCCATGTTTGTTTGTTTTTTTCAGTCGAATATCACCCACTCATTTTTCGTTCATTCTTTGATTCTTTCGGTGCATGCAACGGATGTATGTGTTATCCATACTAATGGTCAAACTGGTCTTGTCTTCCGACAGCTGGTGATTTCATTTTGCGTGTGTGCAACGTGTTATGCGTGAATTCACACACGGGAACCTCGGTTTATATTCTCATTCGAAAGACTTTTTCTCATCAATTTTTTTCCATTCTCTTGCGAGGAAACATACAGTGGTGGTTGTTTTTTTCATGACTGTGCAGGGTTTCTTTTCCGCTGTTTGCAAGACAAGTGAGTGAAGTTACATGGACTGCACAGTTCTTTTCCATGTCTAGGTAAAGTGACGGTGAGAGCTCTTCGCCAAGACAATGGAAAAAGCCTTTAGTCCGTGTGTAGTTGTACACTTCTGAGACAGGTCTGTGCAGCTTTCAAAATTTGCTCCGATAGTTTATAGTGAGTTCCATCGAGCCCAGGGCAACAGTCACTGCAGGCCTGTTGAGAAGATTTTCATTCATTTGCGCTGAATGGAATGTTGTACACTTTAGTGTTATCAGACGAGAAGTTACCGGAATCTTTCCTTTCAAATTTTTATTTTGAAGAAGAAGGGCAGAAGTTTGATGGCAGTAGGAGACTGTGCTTCAATGGTCGATGCACGTTAGATTCGCAATAAAGGAGTATGAACAACAGTACCTGTGGTTGAAACATTACTTTGCCAGTGATTGAAAAAGCGATGCACTGGTTTCATAACACCGAGTGCTGGTCACTTCCAGAAAATGCGAATGCATGGATATGATTTATCCAATATACACTTCCAATTATCGCAGCCCGGCGTATTTCTGACAAGTAAGCAGAAATACATGACAAAGACGGACTTCACTTTGGACCGACTTGTTTGGCAGCAATCAGAATATGGAGGGTGGGACCAAATTCTATTTCCCAGACTGAATTTATGATATTGTGATATGCAAACGAAGGAGAAAACAACGAAGTTGAAAAGTTTTGAGAAGTTCCGCCCTTCCACGTAAAAGCGTGACTTAATCAGAAGAGATGTTTCAGGAAAGAGGGAATGCAAACAAAATAAGAGAACAAGATAAAAAAAAAAATACAGTTTACATGATTTTCAAAATAAACAACCAAAGTGAACATCAAATGCCCATTTTCCTGTTGAATGTGGAGCTTTCTTTATAGTGACGACTGAAGGAGGAACAAACGGGCTTAGAACATTTGAGATTGAGCAGTGTTATTATCATTTACTATTATTATTTATTATCGATTTATTATTATTACAAATCATTATCATTATTATATCATCATTATTATTGTTATGATTATTATCATCATCATCATCATTATCATCATCATCACTGTCATCATTATTATTGTTATGATTATTATCATCATCATCATCATCATTATCATCATCATCACTGTTGTTCTTGTTGTTCTTGTTGTTGTTAAAACGGAAATCACATCCAATAAAGCAATGCATGAAATACTTGTCGATTCCAGCCACGAAGCCTGCCCAACTCGAACCAGTAGAAACCAGTAAACTGTGTCATCATCAGAGAGATCAGGAGAAGGCTAGTCTGGCCAAAGACGATTGCAAAGGAGGGCCAGATAAATGTTTTCCCTGCACCGCCACTGAAAGGACAAGACTTTCCTGATTCGTTCTCTCTCTCTCTCTCTCTCTCTCTCTCTCTCTCTCTCTCTCTCTCTCTCTCTGAGAAAGATGACAGATTACCTGCACACGTTCCCGGCCAATCCATTACCCATTCTGATCTCTCAGAAAGCAAGTTATAACAACGAGCCCAGACTGCAGGCTCTGTGTTATATCTGTCAGAACAGTCGTTGACGGGACTTGAGAAAGCGCGAACGGAGAGTTCCATTGACCTCTCCACATAAATCATTCGGCATGGACTGTCATCGGGAGCGCGAGAGACCTACGTTCTTGTATTCAATTACTTATCATGTGTATTTCTGTTGACCTTTTCACATAAATCATTCGGCATGGACTGTCGTCGGAAGCACTAGAGCTACGAGACCTACGTTCTTGTATTCATGTATTCATCACGTGTAAATCTGTTTGTTTGTTTTTTGTTTGTTTGTTTTTTTGTTTTTTGTTTTTTAAGTAAAGGTTGGTTCCAGATTTTGGAAAGGAATTACTTGTGCTGCTTACTGCCCAGCCGTTCCCTCCGGAAACAAATATGTGTATAACATTCCATCAGACAGCTCCATCTATACTACTGAGATCACAACGTTGATCCTGGCATTCCTAATCGTCTCTAAATTAAATATAAAGACTTTTTATTATTATTATTATTATTCTTTCTGTCTCGATATCAAGCGTAATGACTTCATCATTTTGTTCACTCCCTCTCCGCTTTGTAGGCCATTGCTGGCGGCAACCACAAGCACACACAACCCCTGAGCTTTAGATAACTGCACACCTTTCTGAAATCTGATGATTACAACATAGTTATTGCATAGTTATTTGGATTTGAGACAATGAACTGGCTGAGACAATGAATTGGCTAATTAATTGCTGAAAATGCCGCCACAATTAAATAATGAACAAGATTGTATGTCTCACACACGTGTGAAACCCACAGTTTAGACTGATGTCTAAGACCTCTGACAAAAGGACCAGAAATCGCTTAGATACCAAACTCTTTCAGATCCACCAAATCTGAAAAGGTTTTGACCATTTGGTATCAGTGACCGTTAAAAAAGGTTACGCTAATTACGTATAAGCCACTCTTTCTGGACCCACTCATATCTTTTCAAAGGTAAGGAAGCTTAGCGGCCCATCCGTCTTCCACTAGCTGAAATGTTTTGGTTCCTGGAAAATAAACATTTTTCGTCTGCTCTAAAAACTTATTGAAGAAAAATGGGGCTTTTTTGTAATGTTTGCGAGCTAAATACATCTGGTTCAAAGGTATTTTATTCTTTTAACAACAATTAAAGTGAATGAGGAATTTGTCCTTAGGAGCATTTAACTTGTAGGGTGACAATCTCATCATGTGCTGGGAACGATTAAGGAGAAAGACATTCGTAACATTAAAGTCAAGCTTAACGGTCAAACCGTCCAGACGTAACATGGCCATTGGAAATAATCATCCTGGAAGAAGGTGAGAAAGGGACATATCTAATGTATACCTCCAACTCGGGAACACGTTCAAATGGGCAGTGAGCGAACGTGCTAGTTTTTGTATTGGTCGTCAGCCGTATCTGGACACTCCGTGTCTGTGAACTCTGCATTCGACGACTGAACTGATATGGCATGGCACTCATATAAAGAGAGAGAGAGAGAGAGAGAGAGAGAGAGAGAGAGAGAGAGAGAGAGAGAGGGAGACAGAGAAAAGAGGAGAGAGAGAGAGAGAGAGAGAGAGAGAGAGAGAGAGAGAGAGAGAAGAGGAGCAAGAGAGAGACAGACAGAGAGCGAGAGAGAGAGAGAGAGAGAGAAGAGAGAGAGAGAACAGACAGACAGACAGACAGACAGACAGACAGAGACAGAGAGAGAGAGAAGTTGGGGGAGGAGCAATGGTCAAGAGAGGCAGGACATGCAGAAGGAGGGAGAGGTAAAGATCAGTTCGGGATGGCAAAGTTCGGAATCAAGAGGGTCTCCAGGGAGAGGGTTACCGTCCGTGAACAACTTCCGTCACCTCGTGCCCCCAACCCACCCCTCGCCCTATCCTTCATCTCCACCTTCCACCCTGCCCTAGACCCACGCACAGATGCTCGGATAGCTCAATCTGTACATTTCGCAGAGATTAATATCTCCGACAGGTACTTCTGCGGGCCGATTAGACGACGTCTTCTACGTTACCTTTATGATACATGGCTGACAGAATGAAAGCAATACACGATTATTAAAGATTTCTGTTCTGACCAAGCTTGCAAGATCAATACGTATTTGTTTCAAAGATTAGATTTATTCAATAAAATTTCAAATCATTCAAAGGCCGGGTCCCCCCATCGGCATTTCTTAACCCTATTCCCAACTGCCACCCACGCCCAAGCGTGGTACCTGAATAGCTCAGTTAGTGAGGCTGGGAGAGAATTACATCTTCAGGAGTGTCGTTGGAAAGTAACATTAATATTACACAAATAGAATCCGTTAGAAGAATAGTGCACAATTCAGGGAATTGTAAATATAGCTAAAATGATAATTATCTAGTTCTTAATTAAAGGAGATGTTTATAGATACCACCAGTTTATGTTAGGAAGTCTTGACGCAGTGGTTTAAGACAGACAGACAGAAGAGAGAGAGAGAGAGAGAGAGAGAGAGAGAGAGAGAGAGTGTGTGTGTGTGTATGCGCGCACGCGCGCAAATGTGCGTATGTGTGTGTTTGTGCGTTATTGTGTGCGTGCCTGTCTGTGTGCGTGCCTGCGCGCGCGCGTGTGTGTCTGTGAGTGTGCGAGTGTGCATGCGCATGCGCGCGCGGTGTGTGTGTGTGTGTGTGTGTGTGTGTGTGTGTGTGTGTGTGATTTTTTTTTCAAATTTGGTTCTGTTTAAATCCCAACCTTCACTCTACTCCTGTCTTGACAACGGACAAAGTCACACTCCTAATTCTTGTTTCTTTCTTTCTTCATTTTTCTCTGTTTCCATCACGATGATTCCAAGCAGTCCAACGCATAGTTCAGTCAGGGGATTACTGGCAGTGGAATCTCTGGTGTGCCTGAACCTTGTATTTTAAGGAATAAGCAAATACCGAAGTGTCATCAGAAAGCGATAAGGAAACATAATGATAGCTAAACTGAAATGTTAGCGCTGGTCGACAGTAAGGAACACATAAATGCTCAGAAAATAAAATGAAACATTGGAAAAAGAATATGTTACATGGGCGTAAAAGGCTTTAAAAAAAGTAAGAACACTCCTTTGCAAAAAGAACAGGAAGCTGCGTTGTTGCGCACAATATTGCGCATTACCTTTGTAATTTATTTTATTGCTATGGCCAAAGGAAATAGGGAGAAGAGGAAGGGGGCTTTGCATCACCTTTCTTGCTTCCTTGACTATACACTGCCTTTTGAAATAATCATCCCAATTTCCTGACAGTCATGAAACTCGGAATAATTGCACTCTCCCTCTATTCAGATTCCCGTTATTGCTTTCGCGGAACAAACAGCCCCGTATAGTCTATACACTGTTTTCAGATCACCTTCACACTTTACTCGGCTATGATGCAGCTCTCTTACGACCACTTCACATTTCTGCGACAGACGATGAGAGCGCGCACTCTTTTTAGATTCTTTTTTATAGCGTTCATAACATTCGAAGATCTGGAAGGGAATGTACATTCTTCTAACTTCATATTTTGCTGTTTTTGATAGAAGCAGAGCAGGAAGGGAATAGGCTATACATTACCTTTTAATCACTCTTGCAACCTTTTTTTTTTACCAACGTACAAACGGAAGGGAATATACTTAGGGTTTTTTTTCATAAGTCTTATTGCTTACCTGATAGTAACATAGCTGGGGAGGAATGTACACACTCTATGTAAGCCTCCTTGTTGGTAACAGAACAGGGATGAAACGAAATCTTCTTTTAGATGTTTTTATGGCTTACTCCACAGTTTTACAGTTTGAAGGGAATTAAACTCTTGGCATATAATCTCATAGTTTATTTCATAGGCTTCGAGTTGGAAAAGAATTACATTTTTTTTAAATCAATCCTC
Source organism: Conus canariensis (assembly GCA_033310375.1). NCBI lineage: Eukaryota > Metazoa > Mollusca > Gastropoda > Neogastropoda > Conidae > Conus > Conus canariensis. The sequence continues at coordinate 37,369,866 of CM065724.1, forward strand.
ATCTTCCTTGAAGGCAAAAGAGCTGAAAGCGAATGTGAATTACATTCAGATGATTTTGTATTGCATCCTCGATGATATTGGAGCTGAAAGGGATTGCGTCCTGTTTCCAGGTCACTTTAGCAGATGTTTTTCGCCCGAGCAGAGATGGAAGAGAGTGTACGTCCCAGATCGATTATCCTCATAGCTTCATTACAGGTCATGGAGCCGGGGAGGAAAGGTAGGGGGTGGGGGTGGGAGGCACACGCTACAGGACCCGTTAATAACTTGACATAAACCATCACGGGTGAAATACGTGATCTTACAAAACATGTATAATAAAACAGTTCTGGTTTGAAAACAAATTAACCGAACAAATAGACTTGTTTGACAAGAAGCAGTGAGAAGACTTTACGTGCATAGACCGGCGCACGTCACCGGCTCCAGACGTACCGGCGCCATCTGATTGTAAAGCGATGACGAATTAGCTAGAGAAAGACTTTATCACAGGCAGCTCACTGTGTGGAGCATCTGAAATCTTATAGATTTCGCATACACTGGAGGCACTCGCTGCCTCAACACAAATATCTTATTGGAGAAAAAGAAAGAACCATAAAGGAAATGAAAGGAAAAAAAAGAACAGACAGAATGGTGGACGGAGAAAAGATGATTGATACCGAAAAGGGATTTTAAAAAGGGAGAGAGGGAAGAAGAACAACAACAAACAAACAAACAAACAAACAAGCAGAAAGATAGAGAGAAAGAACGAGAAAAAGATGCAACAACAACTACAAGCAGAAAGAAAGAAATTAGGCGGTCCAGAATCAAACATATCTTGTGTTAAATCTTCTTCATCACCTTCACAACATTTCACGTGAAAACAACTACGTGCACACTTACATTGGGCTCACGTTTGATCAGTCATCAACAATAGTTCATTTATTGGATTCTGCAAGTGCATTTGTGTTAACATCGATCATTAGATTGCAGAAACTTGCAAATAAATATTGTTCTTGTAAAATTAACTTTTGTAACTCTCAATATTCAAAGAACAGCTAGCATGCTCCTTTTGAATTTCAACCACAACACTATAAAGCAATTATGATTCATGGATTTTTATTTTCAAAAATACCTACTAGCAAACACTGGACAGTCACGGACACTGACTGTACCGATACCCTGATTGGACTTATCAAAACTGAATCTCATATACAGTGGTAGAACATACTTGAATAACCTATTCACATGTTAAAAAGTTGCTTTTGATAAATCGATAAGGGTTCTTCTAATAGGCAGAATTAATAACTAGGCTGATCATCATTAGTTATAGAAATACGATCTTCCATGTATATTTCATGTCTACATGAATACCATACTCGTGTTTATTGCATTGATGGACTCTCTCTCTCTCTCTCTCTCTCTCTCTCTCTCTCTCTCTCTTTGGTTCATTAAAGCAGCCGCCAGATGTGGGCATAAAAACTTCAGCAGACGTCTTTCAGTGGAGATAACAATTTTCACATCCTGTCGCGACTACGTCCTCTATTCAGGGCCGAAGACCAGAACTGTCAAGTCGAACACAGCCGGTCAAAATAATCGTGATGAGGTTCTCTCTCTCTCTCTCTCTCTCTCTCTCTCTCTCTCTCTCTCTCTCTCTCTCTCTCTCTCTCTCTCAACACCCTTGCCCTCCTCTCGTTGAATATGAGCCAGGTAAATTCCTAGACATGTTGTAACTTGTTCACACACATGTTATACTTTCAGATATTCATCTAAGATATTCATCTAATACGTTTCTTTTTCTTTTTTTACGGAATGGAATTTATTTCATATCGTCCAGTCGATCTTCATCTGCCCCACGTATTTACGACCAAACATCTTCAGTATGACACCTTCTATTTCTTTCCTACCGCGCGCGCGCGCGCGCTCGTGTCAGTGTGTGTGTGTGTGTGTGTGTGTGTGTGTGTGTGTGTGTGTGTGTGTGCGCGCGCGTGTATGTGTGTGCGTGTGTGTATGCGTGCGTGCGTGCGTGCGTGGGTGAGTGTGTGCGTCTGTGTTTGTGTGCGTATGCGTACGTCCGTGCGTGCATTCGTGCGTACACGCGTGCGCGCGCATGTGTGTGTATGTGTGTGCGCGCGCTCGCTCGCGAGTACGTATGTAAGCTTATGTGTTTAAAGCAAGGTGGACATAGATCTCACTATGTTTGTTATGACTTTGCGGACTTCAACATTTTCACGCTGTGTGTGTGTGTGTGTGTGTGTGTGTGTGTGTGTGTGTGTGTGTGTGTGTGTGTGTGTGTGTGTTTTATATTTTTATCACCGTTTGAAGTTAATTCAGGTTTTGTCTTCTTTTGTTTTGTGGCGGATTTTTTTTCTTTGTTTCTTTCTTGTCAACATTGCGTTACATATCATTGCAAATTAAGGTTTATCTGTCAATGAACCGGACAGTCAATCAAACTCCTTGCGTGGTTGGTGGGCTATAATATCACGAGAGAGAGAGAGAGAGAGAGAGAGAGAGAGAGAGAGAGAGATGTTTCATTTTTTAAAGATATAGGCCAAGAAACATGCAGACTAGAACAAAGATTTTTTTCGCGCACTTGGTGAGCATAAAATGTACGTACATAATTATATCTAATATCAAATTGCTTATTATAACGTGATATTATAGTCGTCCGCCTTTTAAAAGACTTAGACAGAAATACAGACAAATTTTTGATAATACTTTGACTTTTCAGGATAACAATCTAGATAGTGCTGGTCTGTCATAACACTTGGCAGGAATGTAGTTTATTCTTAAATGATGAAGCACTGCGCAACATATAACAAAGTGAACTCCGTCGTTGATAACGGATCTACATATAGGACACAACATATTCCTTCCATCTTTCTTATACCTTTGACTATGCACTGAAAAGTCAGAAACACCACATCTAAATTTTGTTAAAGCGCATCTGGTAATGCTGTTCAGGACTATTCTGATTCGTTTTTGTAAAGCCTGCATCTGCATCACACTTCACAGCAACATAAGATATTTTAAGTGCGACATTTACATGTATTATGCATACCACAATCGTTGGTGCACGTCATGTGAATTCAGTAGAGTACAAAAAATTAATTGCACTCGCACTTGCCCACACACGATTTTCTACATACTATATACATCTAGAACATTTATCACACAAAATGTACATGGAGAGTTTTTTTTTATGAATAAAGGAATCACACGATGCAACAAAGTAGTCATTAACGCTGACACATGACCTAGAACGGAAATAAGCCGTCTGTCCCCATGGTATACACATTCAGTAAAAAAAAATAAAAATAAAAAAAACGTATTAAACAAGCGTTTTATACATTTATACATATATTCACACACACACACACACACACACATATATATATATATATATAGGTGGGTGAATGGGGAATAATAATTGCTTCTCAAAATGAACCTTCAGCAAGCTTATAGACTACAAGGGAGAGACAATCTCCAATGGGGAGCAAACTCACTAACATATAACTCCTGGTCAGATACCTGTATTTCGAAACCTGATTGTTTCTCCTCAGTGACCGCGGAAAGTGGTAATTTGACTCCTCTGCCTTTCCGGTTTTAAGAAGAATGCTATCCCAGAAAAAGGCTGGTGTGCAATACCGTAGTATGTTTGTTGAGTTTTCAAAAAGCCAACCAAAGGTGCCACCTAAGAAGCAAAAGAAAATCATGAAAGAGCAAAACAAGCTACATTTTCTTGTGAAAAGTAGAAAATATAAAATGATAACCTCTTAAGACACAAGTGCTGAGGGCCAGTTCTTGCAATGAAACCACAAGGGACTAAATCACAATAAATTATTAAATTCCAAGGACAAGTAACCGAGCACCATTCCAGCAACTTACAGAGCAGCTTGGTGTTGCAATGACTGCAAGAGAGATTCAATTATAAACAAATCTTGCTCTTATGTCTTAGATTGAAGAAATAGGGGCAGATAAACATTCATATCTGCAGTGGTAGATAATTCTGCCGAACTAACAGTATGTGCTTGGGAAGGCGAAAACTGGAAAGGCAGAGGAGTCAAGTTACCACTTTCCGCGGTCACTGAGGAGAAATAATCAGGTTTCGAAATACCGGTATCTGACCAGGAGTTATATGTTAGTGAGTTTCCTCCACATTGGAGATTGTCTCCCCCTTGGAGACTATAAGCTTGCTGAAGGCTCATTTTGAGAAGCATTTATTATTCCCCATTCACCCACCCAAGCACATACTGTTAGTTCGGCAGAATTATCTACCACTGCAGATATGAATGCTAATCTCCCCCTATTTCTTCAATCTAAGACATAAGAGCAAGATTCGTTTGTAATTGAATATTTTTTGCAGTCATTGCAACACCAAGCTGCTCTATAAGTTGCTGGAATGGTGCTCGGTTACTTATCCTTGGAATTTAATAATTTATTGTAATTTAGTCCCTTGTGGATTCATTCCAAGAACTGGCCCTCAGCACTTGTGTCTCAAGAGGTTATCATTTTATATTTTCTACTTTTCACAAGAAAATGTAGCTTGTCTTGCTCTTTCATGATTTTCTTTTGCTTCTTAGGTGGCACCTTTGGTTGGTTTTTTGAAAACTCAACAAACATACTACGGTTGCACACCAGCCTTTTTCGGGGATAGCATCTTCTTAAAACCGGATATAGATGTATACACACACGTGTGTGTGTTATTCTTTGAGCATCTTTTTGCTCTGACATAATAAAATTCAAACTATGACAATTGTTTAAACTCATTCAATAAAAAAAAAATCTGTTGTTATTCTATTGAACTCACTACTAATTAGAAGTGAGAAATTTTTATACAGCAAAACCTATTCATAAAAGAATCTTCTATTTGGTGCCTACTGTTATCAATATTAAAAACTGCATAATATGGTGATACATCTTGAGAAAAATAGCCACACGCATTTAAAACATCATTTGGCATCTGAAACAATTTTTATTAATGACAAACTTCGAAACGTCATCACAATTTGCATCAAGTTTTTCCCACGTAAATCACAAATTTACTTCTAGTTGAGGAAATAAGTGAAGTACATCCCCTGATCGTCGTCTATGCTCACTGAAGTTGAGTGCAAGTTTAATAAAGACAGTGGGATCGGGAAAAACCATGTACTTAAATTCTCAAACAAAAAGTGTCTGCAATGCAAACAACATCAAAACATGACACATTGTTAATTGTGACATGATAAGAAATCTTGGAAAGTAGACTGGCAACCTTTCAGAGGAAATCAACATATTTTACCATTATTAGACGTGTTAGATGAACCATCAGTCTGACATGTATGTATTTAGTACAATATTACACAGAGATTTTTTTACAACATTTACATGTCGGAATAGGCTCCCAATCATTTTAGCGTGCACTGGCACTGACATCAATGACACAACTAGATGACGATGTCGCTGGCAGACAGGATCATGAAAGTTCTTTCACAGCTTCCCAAAACTCATTTGCACGTGCTGAACCGAATTCAACCAACTTTTTTCTTGCAGCCGGTGTGAACATTCCTTTGTCTGCCCCCGAATTTTTACCTGGTTTACTTTTGTTAATACTTATCCTAGGCCATGTCTGTAGGGTGCTTCAATCCAGTTATCATCAGAAAGAACAGCGTTTTTACCGTCAATGAGCAGGTGGTCATATATCATTGTGGCTCACTTTTCTTGGTTTCTGCCTGCGTTAAGCTGAGGTAACATTGAGACAATTTTCGCTTGTTACTATGTTGCTACCTTTTAACTTATAATTTTGCCTTCAGTAGTTTTATTATTTCTTTGTAAATGGCACATCCAGCTATCACTGACATGTTTTCTTTTGAATTTAAACGACGGACCCTGTCAAAAGATAAATCATCAATACGTTCAAAATTGTTTGAAATCGTGTCCTTTAAGAGACTTTTACAATTTTCTGCAGTGTCATTTCTGTCTCTTTGTGAAAACAAAAATGATGTCACCTTTGGATTGACCTTCCAAATCAAAAGTTTAGTTCCAGTCTTTCTGTCACATCTCGGTCAGTTCATTGTCAGGCTCTCAAAGGTCTTTCACCACTTCTCTAAGAGTCTGAATTCCATCTAAGAGTATGAACGCCATCTAGGACCCTGAACTCCAGCTGGTTCCTTCGTTCAATACCGAACATAGTAGCATCGTCGAGCTTGTTGTAAAGTCACTCCAACAATACCAGAATCACCGTGACGACGTGTTACGGGCGAA
>CM065724.1:37393581-37396081 GCA_033310375.1 Conus canariensis
TATTGTCGGTGGCGAGGCTGTGGTGGGACAACTACGGCTGTGGCTGTGTAGGGGTAGCCGATATGAGCGGCGTGGGTACTGTGCTGCTGAGAGGGCACTACAGATGAAACAGGAAAACACGCACGCACGCCCGCGCGCGCGCGCAACACACACACACCACGCACACCACACACCACACAACACACACACACACACACACACACACACACACACACACACACACACAAATAAATGACTGCCTGCTGCCTATCCTCATTAAGGGACAAACATCTAACTTTACCTTCACAATACGTTCCAGATGCACACCATGGAATGGAATTCTCAAGAGCGAATCAAAAACGCCTCACAATTCATGCTGAGCAGGTTTCACGAAAAAAAAATGTGCATTGAAGTTTTGCGCATAATGATTACTTTGATCTTACCACGGAAATAATTAGGCGGGATTAAATGCGTGTATCTTGGCCACAACCCTGTTTGCTCACAATTTTAGCCATTAAAAGTGTTGTGTGTTGTGTGTGTGTGTGTGTGTGTGTGTGTGTGTGTGTGTGTGCGTGCGTGCGTGCGTGTGCATGTGTGCGTGTGTGTGCGTGTGTGTGTGTGTGTGTGTGTGTGCGTCGTGTGTGTGTGTGTGTGTGTGTGTGTGTGTGTGCGTGCGTCGTGTGTGTGTATGTATACGTTTGCGTGTACGCGCGACCGCGTGTGTGTGTTTGTCCGCGCGCGAGTGCGTGCGTGCGTGCGTGGTGTGTGTGTGTGTGTGTGTGTGTGTGTGTGTGTGTGTGTGTGTGTGTGTGTGTGTGTGTGCATGTGTGCGTGTGTGTCAGTGTATGTGCGTGTGTGTGCCTGTGTGTGTGCGTGTGTGCGTACGTCATGTGTGTGTGTGTGTGTGTGTGTGTGTGTGTGTGTGTGTGTGTGTGTGTGTGTGTGTGTTAGACACAGACAGACAGACAGGCAGAGTGAGGATAAATATCAGTGGGGCAGAAAGTTAACCGCAGGCAGCAACGATAAATGAAACAAGATGCGAAGCATATAAACGTACTCCCAGTTTTCCAAACCGCTTATAAATCGGCCAAGTGCTTTGTGAGATAAGAAATAAAGGCAAAATAACGGTGTTAGCGGTTATTTAACCGATGTACACTTTTGAAACTGGTATTTTTAGTCCTCACTGGGCTAAAGCCTGTGTACATATCAAATTTCGTCCAAATCGGACAATATGTCAAGAATAACGGTTTTTAACGGTCAGATTTTGAAACACTACATGGAAGTGCCATTTGTGTGTGATAACCTTTCTATATACCAAATTTCGTTAAAACCCACCAATATATATAAACATAACGGCAAAATAACGGTTTAACGGTTATATAACCGATATACACTTTTTAAACCGGTATTTTAGTCCTCACTGGGCTAAAGCCTGTGTACATATCAAATTTCATCCAAATCGGACAATATGTCAAGAATAACGGTTTTTAACGGTCAAATTTAGAAACACTATATAGAAGTGCCATTTGTGTGTGATAACCTTTCTATATACCAAATTTCATTAAAATCCACCTATATAAATATAAGAAATAACGGCAGAATAACGGTTTTTAACGGTTGTTTAATCCATTTTCAGCATTACATCACTTACATATGGACAGAGGCTCCGATTTGTCACAAGATCATTCAAACCGCTTATAAATTGGCCAAGTACTTTCTGAGATATTCCATAAAGTAGAAAAACCGTTACAGGCCGTTACAGCCGTTAGTAATGGCTACATACCTACAAATTTTCAGAAAGATCGGCCCAGTAGTTTTGTCTGGAGCGAGTGGAACACATTTTGATCACTGACACACGGACAGACAGACAGACAGACACACACACACACAGACAGCATTTCTTCGTTCCCATTCTAAAGTACTCCCTGTTCTATAAGAACTGGGAGTACAAAAAGGAAAACCAACCACGGAGCCAAGAAACTGAACGGGCTACAACGATCTGCGGTATCCACGAAAAAGGGGGAAACAACAACACTGTTTAACCTATCAGTGGTCTCCAACAAGCGCCACCAACATTGCACCCAAACACACAAACAAGAGCATCTGGAAGGATGAAAGTTGTTTATTATTTACGGTTTTTAAAAAACCGTTTATGGTAATGCACGATTTCGTGATTTTGGAGAAAACCAGTTTAAACACATCCCAGATTGTTCCGTCATGTTCCTTAGTATCTGTCACGGACACAAATTGCTGGTCCGTACCTTAGTCGATCTTCCCTATGATAAATGGCATTTAATAGGATATCGTCTGTGTCAACTCGCTTTCCCCACAGTGTCTCACAAGAAATATCACTTTCAGATCATGCGTCATTCATTTGATCTAGGTTTGTTAAAATTTCTCTCTGTCTCTTTTCTGTCTGTCTGTCTCCCTGTCTGTCTGTCTGTCTCTCCCTCTCTGTCTCTGTCTGTCTGTCTGTCTGTCTGTCTGTCTCTCTCTCTCTCTCTCCTCTCTCTCTGTCTCT
>CM065724.1:37401081-37406081 GCA_033310375.1 Conus canariensis
TCTGAACACTCCTCTCGTGTCGCAGACGACTCGTTCCCCTCGGGCACTAAACAGAATTAGGTTCCCCGAGCAGAGGATAAATATAGACTTCTATTACTGCTGCCCTCTTTCCCCCTCCGGTAGTCACAAGTGGGCACTGTCTGGCTATTACTACTAATACCTGTCAGATAAAAGACCGCTCCCATCTGCCCCTATCGGCTCTAGCTTTGTTTTTCATGTGGGCATAGAGTTACTTGTAAAGTTTTGTATATCTCAGACAGAAAGATAAAGTTATGTCGTTATTGTTGTTGTTCTTGTTGTTTTTTCCACGTGCTTAAAAACAGAAAACTAACAAGACATTCTTCAGTATGATTCAGTGTCTGGGAAACCTTGTCTATTGAACATCATAATATAAACAGTTTTTTTTTTTTAAAGCAGCAGAGTATGCTTGAGTGCTTGACTTCAGTACGTTACAAATGACACGATTTGATCATTTTCATGACTGTAGAGAGGCTATATGGACAACCGATTTTGCACAAACGCACACACACCACACACATACACACACACACACACACACACACACACACCACGCACACGCACGCACGCACGCACGCACGCACGCACACGCACACACACACACACACACACACACACAACACACACACAAAGTCACGTATAAAACACACACACACACACACACACACACACACACACACACACACACACCACACACCACACACACACACACACACACACACACACACACACACACTCACACACACACACATACACACACATACGCACACAGATCGATGCTAAAACGAGTTCATTTTCTGTAAAATCTTTAGTTGCAATAACATCCAACACATCAAAAGTACGCAGAGAACAAGCTTTTAAGTTTTAGAAAATGAAGTGATTGAAAAAAAAAACCCACCAAAATAAGCCATCATGTCATAGAAATATATTGCTAAAAAATTCTCTCTCTCTCTCTCTCTCTCTCTCTCTCTCTCTCTCTCTCTCTCTCTCTCTCTCTCTCTCTCTCTCTCTCTCCACACAATCACAACCAGGATTATGAAAAAGGATTTTAAAAAAAAGGATAAAAAAAAAACATTCGTTTGTCATACTCAAAAGGATTTCACAAATATTTGTTTTATTCAAGAACGATTTCATACTTAAAGAATTTAGTTCAAAGGTGTTTCAGGTAAAAAGGGATTCGCGAAGGAAGTATTCGATCGGGTGTATTCGCAGGCTCAGTGATATTTCCTTATTCTTTTCCCTTCATTGCAGTTCCCTGCAGATTTCTGTTAAGACACGAGCGAGGAATCTTCAAAGCCTGCTTGAGACAGCTATACCTTTAGTTAACCCTATTATCCAAAAGTGCTTGGATTCTTTGGGGAAAACCAGAGTCAGTGATGGCTGTTTTAATATCTATATCTATATATTCATAATATATTATATATTTATAATATAAATAATATATATATATATATATACATGCATATTTACACGCACACAAACACACATACATACATGTATTTATACATAATATGTATGTACATATATATATATATACATATACATACATATATATTGCTTATTTATATTTATGTATATATTCCTCTCTCTCTCTCTCTCTCTCTCTCTCTCCCCTCCCCCCCCCCCCCCCCCCCCCCCCCCCCCCCCCTTCTTCTTCTTCTTCTTCTTTCCCCTACCCTCATGCCCTTTTTTTTCATTATTATCATCATTATCATGAATTATCATATCATGTATACTTATATAGCGCTTATCCTCGGCTAGAGACCAAGCTCTAAGCGCTTTACGATCCACACTCGTTTACACATCGGGCTGCCTACCTGGGTAGTGCCGACTGAAGAGCTGCCAGCTGGCGCTTCATTTAGTCGTTTCCCGTGTCATCCAGTCAGTATCGTTCAATATCGTTCACTCACTTTCCTTGCTTCCCTCATTCTTTCCATTTCTCACGCAGGGTGCTTGTTATGTGTAACGTGTCATTCATACCAACGGCCAAACTGGCCTTCTCTTCCGGAAGGTTGTGATGGGATTTTACGTGTGTGCAAGCTGTTATGCGTGCGTTCACACACAACCTAGATTTATAGTCTCATTGGAAGGACTTGTATGGGAAATGGAGTCAGAACCAATGTTTCCGAGGGAAAAATCCCCCTGTACTGAAACGGCCCGGCGGAGATTCGAACCCGCAACCTCAGGATCACCAGGATTACGAGTCCGGCGCTCTACCACTGAGCTATTCCGGCCCCTGTTTGAATAAATGAAGATCAATGACAATTATTCAGTCATCAAAGGCGACCAGAATTCCTCATTTTATACTCATGATTATCATCGTTTCTTCCACAACACATATTTTGTACAATAATTCCCTAATCAAATTCACTGAATGTATTACTATACATTCATCCAACTTCTCTACCCTGCAAAACGCTGATGTACATAGATTGATTCCAATTTTCCACAAAACGCACGTGTGCATGGCTGCACTTAACTCATTGTCCGTTCGACGTTGCATATATGTGTGTATGTATGATCCCATTCCGATAGGTCTGTTACGTGTCCAGCAGCACTCTGCGCCAAGACGAAAAGGCAGATCTGGCCAGAGGGAAGTAAATGGGGGGATTCTGAGGCTGGTCGACCTAGGGTCAATTCAATAGAAGGGGATGGAAGATCGTCCTCGTACCCCTCACTTTGCTGCATACGACCACCCCCTGCCTTCTGTCCAAGATCCTCCCGACGAGATTCAGAGGACAGGTGAAAATCAATGCCTCTCGCGGACTTCTTTCTCCCGGATATGAAACGAAATATGCATGCATGCATGCGCCGAATATCGACCATTTCCATTAAATGGTTGTATTAGAACCGCGAGATTTAATGCACGTGCAAATCCGACTTCGGTTGATTCCTTTCGAATGGAAAGTAATCCATTCAGAATGCATTAAGTGCAGGAAGTAATCTTTAAATATCAGAGACAGACAGACAGACAGACAGAGAGAGAGAGAGAGAAACAGACAGACAGACAGACAGACAGACAGACAACAGACAGACAGAGAGAGAGAGAGAACTTGAACTTATTCAGCAGCAGGCCGCTGTGTTGTAGTGGTCAGTGTCGATGACTTTTAGGCTCGAATGTTGTGAGTTCGATTCCATTCGGAAACATTCCTTTTCGCTAGTAATCGTTGGGCCCCAGCTAGCCCCTACCCAGAACGGAATGTGGTGTGGGCTTAAATGACAGGATTTGGTCCAAACACTTGGCTTGTATTGACTCTAAAAACCACCACTGCAGTGGCTCCGTCTGTCCAGCCTTTGACGCCAGGCTATATGAAGCAGCTACAAAAGTCCGCGTAGACTGCAGCTCTGCTTTGTACTATCTGTTCAGAACGGAACTGTTAATAATCACCTTCATTCCAGTTGATTATTATTCTAAAATTTAAAAAAAAAACAACCTGTGCGGCCCTTCATGTCCCACTCGCATTTTGACTTCGGTTTCAATTTCATCTCCACGTTCATGTCTACGTTTAGCTCTGGCTGAGGTTGTCAGCGCATGTACGTCCATGAAGACAGTCGTAGGACGTGGTGGGGCGCTCCGAATGTTGATAACCTAGAGTATAACAAAGTCACAACTGACAAAAGTGACCAGGTCAAGAGAAAATGTTATTACTAGGGAACAAAAGCCCCAACACTTAACACTGAAAAGGCTTAATACGACTTCTAACATATTGTGCGTTCAAAATACCCGGGCCTGAAAGGCAAGAATGTCTGATCAGGATGAGGACTTACCGTTACAAAACAAACTCGAATGTAAACTGTCAACTCCCTTTTTAAGCGAATCTGCGCACTGGGAACCATTTTCGCACAGCTGGTGGCCGATGAAGAGGGAATCATCATTGTGATCGTCTCTTCTGGGAACCCACCAGGCGATAGGCCCATCGAAATGTGAACTTTGGACGAGGCGTTTGAGACAGATGGTTTGGACTGGGTAAAAAGTGCTACAGATCCCTTGTACGACAGTCCAGAATCCACATGTCCTGGCCACTTCACCATCAGACGGTTTCCTACTGCCACCATGACATCATCTGCTGACTTTGTCCATCTCCCCGCTAACATTTTTTTTGTTGAAACACTTTTGATATGAAATTAATCTTTGACAAAACATTGACTTTTCGTCTGGATAGCACGGCTAAAAACATAATCTATCGCAGTATGAAAATTGTATAGATTTACACACAAAAAAACCCAGTGTGTTCCTGCTAGTCTAGATGTTGAGAAACATAAAGTTCCAAAACTTAATAACTTTTACATCCACCTTTATGTGTCTGTAATAATGAAGACAGAAACATTCATACTGCTGTATACACCAGAAAAAAGCTAAGTCATTCTCCTTTTAGTCTGTCATATATGATCATATATTACGGAGAAACTTTCTGCCGCCGTTGTATCTGGTAAAGTAATTGCAAATGTTAATGCAAATGTGGTTTTCAATTATTACCAAAATAGTCCAAATGGAGAAAATTCGGACTATGTACAGTACTTTTCTATTTATATATTACGGTGGAAATTTTTGCCGCCGTTGTATCTGGTAAAGTGAATGAAAACATTAATGCAAATGTGGTTTTCAATTATTACCAAAACAGTCCAAATGCAGAAAATTCGGACTATGTACAGTACTTTTTGGACTATGTAAAGTACTTTTATTAGACAAAAGAATGGATCGTATTGGGTGACTTCAATCCGCACAATACTTTTTAGGTACCTACTGATTATATTATAATTTGTAATCATTTAATTTAAAACATCGAAATTTCTAAATTAGTTCTATTAAAACGATCACGTATAGAACTGAAGAGCATGATGTCTGTTCTCATAAACCAGCTTCTATAATTTGACAACAGTCTCTCCAGATTTAGCAACGAATGCGAATTGTACCAACAAGAAAAATATGCTCCTATTGTTCCATACACACTCACTTACTTACATACGACACACACACACAC
>CM065724.1:37408581-37413581 GCA_033310375.1 Conus canariensis
CGGCCACACGCCATTAAGTTCTTGCTGAAACGAAAGCCGGATAGCGGTCCGGAAAGCAGACTCGCGTAGAGGGGACAGCTGCCCAGGCAGGAAGCAAAGAAGGGCGAGATTCATTCATTCTGGCTGGATGCTCACAGTCGCTCAGCCGCTGCACATTCTGCTGAAACCGTTCATCAATAGAATGTACGGAAGTCTATCTAGCTCGCAATTCTGGACCTGGTTTGAAAGAAAAACAGTCAACTGTGTAAAAGAATCACACACACACACACACGCGCGCGCGCGTGTCCACGCATGCACGCTCGCTCTCTCTCTCTCTCTCTCTCTCTCTCTCTCTCTCTCTCCCCACCCGCGGTAAAAGTTCAGTAGAAAGAAACTCGTGGAGAGCGTGGCAGCAGAGAGTCCTCAGAAGAGAAGCCCCCTTCAAGCAAGTGTTTCGGCCCTTATCTCCTGACACTCTAGGGGGGTTGGGCCACACCCGGTTCATGACTCCGGATGTCCCTCTGCTGCCCCTTTTTTTCCCATCTTGGGACGAGCCATGGCTGGGATTCGAACCCATGACCCTCTGGACATGCTCATTTTCCACTTAATGACTCGCGCTTTAACCACTGAGCCACAGGACACCTGATATTTGTAGGGAAATTAAGCCTTATGAAGTTCACTTTTGTTCCTCCTTGACCAGATCCAGCTTGAACACCTCTCTGCCGCTTCTGCCATTGCTTTCAGGGCTCTGGTTTTTTTCCTTCCCTGCAACTGAGAGCTGTTTCATGAGGCTGTATGCAGACGTTCCTACAAACCCCCTAGCTCCAATTTCTGCAGTGAGGACTTTGACCTGATAGCCTTCTCTCCTCAGGCTGTTTGCCAGATCAGCATACTTTTCAGTCTTGTAGATTTGAGCTGCCTCCATTCTGTTCTCATATGGCACCGTGAGCTCGATCATGATCAGCTGCTTGGTTGACTTAGAGTGGACTACTATGTCTGGTCTCATGCCACTCTTGCTGATGATCTCTGGGTGACTCTTCCATTCTGGGAGGTCTGCAGTGCACTCCCAGTCATCTGCCCCATCCAGCAGACTCTGCCTGCATGTTTCGAGTGGCACTGTTGTTCTTGGCCATGATTTGCTGCCTCCTGCCGTGAAGAATGTTGCGGGTGCTTTTGGAGTCCTGATTTTCCCTTTTGTGGTGTTGGTACTAGCCCAGACTACTTGTACAATTTCTTTGAGCACTTGGTTGTGCCTCCATGTGTACCTTCCTTGAGCCAGGGCTACTTTACATGAGCTTAGGACATGCTCCACTGTTTGTTTTTCATGGCAGAGGGGGCATGCAGGATCGTCTGTTTTCCCCCACTTCACCAGGTTTGCATTTGATGGCAGAAGGTCATATGCAGATCTGAGAATGAAACTGATCCTGAGAGGGGCCATGTGCCAAATGTCATTCCAAGTGAGACTTCTTTGGAGTGCATTCTCCCACGTTGTCCATTGCCCTTGCTGGCTCTGCTGGACTGCTTTTTGGAGTCTTTTTTGGTCTTCTTCTTTTCTCATCTCCTGAATCATCATGTCTCTTTTGGCTTTTCCTTTGGCCTTTGACCACCATTCAGTTTTGGTCACCCCCAGTCCCTGTCTGTTGGTCTGTGTGTGTCCTGTTATTTCTCTGATCTTGAGACTTTCTTTTGCAGAATCCATCGCCTCTTGAACTTTCCATTTTCTGCCTGTCTTCAGCTGGGGCTTAATTGCTTCTACCACCTTGTCTCCTGAGTCCTCCAGCATGCTTTGAAGTCTGATCTTCCCTGCTTTGTATTCCTCCAGGATGGATTTCAGGGGTAGTTTCAGCTTTGCTTGGCGACAGTACAGCGCTATGTCAGTCAGACAGGGTGGGACACCAAGCCATTTCCTTGTGAACTTGTTGATTTTGGCTTCCATTGCCTCCACTATGCTGGTGCAGATGTCGTATATCATCAGAGGCCATAGGAGCTTTGGTATCAGCATGAACTGCAGACACCAGACCTTGTATTTGCCAGGGAGCCCACACTGGTCAATGGTCTCCAAGCCTTCCTCCGCCATCTGCTTGGTTTCTTTTGCTCTTTGTGTGTCTTTCAGCGTATCATCATACCATCTTCCAAGGCTCTTGACTGGTTCTTCTGTGACTGTTGGAATGGCCTGGTTGGCAACACTGAAGACCACAGATCCGGCCACTTTTCCTTTCCTCAGTGAGAGACTCCGTGATTTCTTTGGCTTGAACTTCATTCTGGATGAGGCAACTATGTCGTCCAGCCTCTCCAGCACATGACGTGTCTCGTCTTCTCTGGATGAAATCACTGTAGTGTCATCCATGAAGGCCTTGAGAGGAGGCATCTTGTATCCATCGCCAAGGTCTGTTTGTCTCGCGTTGTTTGTTGCTGCTTTCAAGATGAGTTCCATTGCCAGCACGAACAGTATTGGGGAAATTGCACAGCCCATTGCAATACCCACTTCCAAGTTGATCCAGTCTGTTGTGTACTCCTTGGGAGAGAACCGCATTGAGAAGCCATTGAAGTACTTCTTGAGCATGTCGCGGATGTTCTTTGGCACATGGTACATCTCAAGAGCCAACTGTATCATCTCATGGGCACAGATCCATATGCGTTTGCCAGATCAAGCCACACTACGTCCAGGTCTCTCTTTTCTGTTTTTGCTTTTTGGATTGCGTCCCAGATCATTGTGGCGTGTTCTACACAGCCCGCCACGCCTGGGATGCCACCTTTCTGGACTGACACATCCAAGTACTTGTTTTCCATCAGGTACTTGGTCAGCCTTGCTGCCATGACAGAGAAAAGATTTTCCCTTCGACGTTCAGTAGTGATATTGGCCTGAACTGGCTAATGTCACTTGAGTTTTGCTCTTTGGGGATGTACACACCATCTGCCGTCATCCACTGGCCGCTGATCTTCTGGTTTCTCCAAGCCGATCGCAGCAGCCTGTGGAGCCACTCCAGCACCTTGGGACATTTCTTGTAAAGCTGGTAAGGTATTCCGTTTGGCCCTGGTGATGATTTGGCTCTGGCTTTGTCGACCACCTTCTTGATTTCCGCCAACGTTGGAGGCTTGCCATTGAACTGTTCCTCAGGGTTGGTTGGCCACACCAGACCTTGAATGTCGAGTGGTGCTTTGCTCTGTGGGTCAGAGTATGTTTTCCTCAGATGCTGCTCAAGAACTCCTTTGTCCACACTTAGGGTCCCAGATTTTGGCTGCTCAAACAGTGTTCTGGCAAACTGGAAGGGGTCTCTGAAGAAGCGCTCTTGTGTCTTCTTCTTTTTGCTCTTCCTCTTCCTCGCAGATTCCGCTTTGCTGAGGGCACTGTGTTTTTCTTTCAGGTCTTTCCACAGTTTTTCCAAGCCTTGTTTTTTCAGCTGGCAGTGCGGTCTTCATTTGCATCTTGAGGTTTTTTCTTTTGGACCCTGATCTTGTCCATCTTTTCTTGGCGTCTGGATTTCTTTGGAGGTGTTTTCTCTTTGGGTAGTTTTGCTCCATAGGCGTCTCTACATGTGGCATACACAATGTCCCCATATGTGGCTAGTTTGTGTTCCAGGGTGCTTTTCCCTATCAGTGCATCGAGTCTTTGGACGATTTTTGCATCCAGTTTCTCCCAATCTTCAGTTTCGTTTGCTCGTGGCAGGTTGAGTTTCAGGCGCCTGGCATCGAGGGCCTGTGCAAATTCCTCATCCGAACCAACAGCGTGGATATATTTGCTCTTAGTAAATTACTGGTAGTTCCTTTGAAAACATTAACATTTAACATCTGCATTTGTTCACCTGTACAGTACATGAGATGCTGGTTTAAAACTATAAGAATAAATGGTGAAAAATGTTTACATAAAGCTGTGATTAGAACCATGTGGTAACAAGTCACAAGGTTTGGATATCTGGAAGTTTTGGTTTCAAAATGGATGGGGGGTTCTCTAAATAAATCCATGTAATCAAAACGTGTACTGCTTTTGAAAACAGCTACATCAAAGATTCGCTGATAACTGATGACAAACCTGCCATAAAATCTCCAGGGCAGCTTTCGTTTTACAATATCCTCAAAACACCCGATGATCGTGTTAAACACCGTGTAGTCATCATTCAAAGGCATACCGGAAGTTATCTGACGATTTCGAATCGGAATTTTAGACATCACGGATTTTCCGTACCAATATCCTTAGAGTATATACACATTAATATGCTAGGTCATTGAAGTGAGAAGGCAGTTCATGATAAAGACTTTGCATCTTGTTGTCCAGTGCTTCTGAATTCATGGCATGAATATATTCCACTGAAATTTTATCATTTCTGAGGAACTTTGCTCAGGGCAAATAAAAGTGAAAAAGTTACAAACTGATGTAGACATGTTATTTTTAGAAAATCGTAAAATGTGCACAACTATGCTCGATTACATGAGCCTAGCTACCAAGATCATCATGTCTATCTACTATGTTCTTGGTCAGCTCCTTGATGTAGTATTGCCTTACTGTATGAACTGTTACTGTCATATTATATCGCCTTCAAAGGGGCCATGGCCTACACTGAATTAAACGTTTTGTTCGATTGTTCTCTCTCTCCCACTCCCTGTTCCCTCCTCTCTCTCTCTCTCTCTCTCTCTCTCTCTCTCTCTCTCTCTCTCTCCCTCCTACTCTCTCTCTCTCTCTCTCTCTCTCTCTCTCTCTCTCTCTCTCTCTCTCTCTCTCCTACACCAAGAAATAAAAGGAATCGGGTCAGGAAGTGTTCAGAGAACGAGATCTCTCTAAGTCTGATACAGTTATGGGAGGTTCAATGGTGTAGTGCACCTTATGCGGAATTCCTGCTGACGTTGAGAAAGAGAGACGAAAGGGGAGAGAGGGAGTGGACAGAGGAGTGACGTAGGTTTATAAATTGCCGCTATACCATTGACGGCGGATTCAACGGGGCGGTGCACCTTGAAATGAGTCCAGGGGAACGGTGACCAACGAGGGGAAGGTCCGTGCAGACAGAGGCCGGACAAAGCCGTGTCTG
>CM065724.1:37421081-37438581 GCA_033310375.1 Conus canariensis
ATGTGACAGAGAGAGAGAGAGAGAGAGAGAGAGAGAGAGAGAGAGAGAGATAGAGAGAGAGAGAGACCGAACCGAGACCGAGACAGACAGACTGACAGAGAGATAGAGACAGACAGAGAGAGCCTAGACTAAAAACATGTCAATCTCGGAGACCGTTATCCCTTCGGCTGCATTCTAATTGAGCTGACGTCCTTCCATTTTAACTTCTTTCAAGCCGTTTGAGCTTCTCCTCTGTCTTCTTCTCCTCTGTCTTCTTCTCTTCTCCTCCATCCATATTCTTCTCCTAGTTTTGTTTTCTTTCGCTTTTTTTTTTTTGCGTCATCTTCTTCTTTTTCTTCTCTTTCTCTTTTTTCCATTTTCTTCTCGTCCCACTTTTCTTTCTCCTTTTTCCCTTTTACCTTCATCTCCTTTCCCCTTTCGATACCTTTTCCCCCTTTTACCTTCATCTGCCACTTTCCCTTTCGACCTACCTTTTCCCCCTTTTACCTTCATCTGCCACTTTCCCCTTTCGACCTACCTTTTCCCCCTTTTACCTTCATCTGCCACTTTCCCCTTTCGACCTACCTTTTCCCCCTTTTACCTTCATCTGCCACTTTCCCTTTCGACCTACCCTTTCCCCCTTTTACTTTCATCTGCCACTTTCCCCTTTCGACCTACCTTTTCCCCCTTTTACCTTCATCTGCCACTTTCCCCTTTCGACCTACCTTTTCCCCCTTTTACCTTCATCTGCCACTTTCCCCTTTCGACCTACCTTTTCCCCCTTTTACCTTCATCTGCCACTTTCCCCTTTCGACCTACCTTTTCCCCCTTTTACCTTCATCTGCCACTTTCCCCTTTCGACCTACCTTTTCCCCCTTTTACCTTCATCTGCCACTTTCCCCTTTCGACCTACCTTTTCCCCCTTTTACCTTCATCTGCCACTTTCCCCTTTCGACCTACCTTTCCCCCTTTTACTTTCATCTGCCACTTTCCCCTTTCGACCTACCTTTTCCCCCTTTTACCTTCATCTGCCACTTTCCCCTTTCGACCTACCTTTTCCCCCTTTTACCTTCATCTGCCACTTTCCCCTTTCGACCTACCTTTTCCCCCTTTTACCTTCATCTGCCACTTTCCCCTTTCGACCTACCCTTTCCCCCTTTTACCTTCATCTGCCACTTTCCCCTTTCGACCTACCCTTTCCCCCTTTTACCTTCATCTGCCACTTTCCCCTTTCGACCTACCCTTTCCCCCTTTTACCTTCATCTGCCACTTTCCCCTTTCGACCTACCTTTTCCCCCCTTTTACCTTCATCTGCCACTTTCCCCTTTCGACCTACCTTTTCCCCCTTTTACCTTCATCTGCCACTTTCCCCTTTCGACCTACCTTTTCCCCCTTTTACCTTCATCTGCCACTTTCCCCTTTCGACCTACCCTTTCCCCCTTTTACCTTCATCTGCCACTTTCCCCTTTCGACCTACCTTTTCCTTCTACTTCTCATATTTCTTTTCCTTCTCCCCTTCTTTTTCTTCTTCTTCTTCTTCTTCTTCTTCTTCTTCTTCTTCTTCTTCTTCTTCTTCTCCATCCTCTTTTCCTCTTTCCTATTCTCCATTTTTCTTCTTTTCTCTTCTTCGTCATATTCTCTTCGTTCCTATTCTTCTCCCCTTCCTCCTCCTTCTTCAGATTCGTTTCCTCCACTTCTTTGTCATCTCCTCTTTTTCTCCACCTCGTTTTTCTAATCTTCGTTTTCCAATGTTCCTCTTGTTGTTGTTTTTTCCACTACCGTCTTTAATTTGTCATCTTTTCTCCCCTCCCCCTCCTTCTTCCATATACGCTCCCCAAATTTATTTTCTGCGGAACCCAATACATGAGCTATGCAGTCCAGTTAAAAAGAGTGGTTAGTTAGAAATCATGGCAGTGAAATAGTAGAGCAGATTTCAAATTGTCATGAGAAGTCTTGTGATGTCATTTCATGGGATACCGAATTTTATTAATGATTTTGGTATAGGAATGGCCTAGCAACGACCTTATTCCGTCCACAGTTGTGCATTTTCAAATAGACACTTCGTCTGGCATTTCCATGAAATCACAAAATGAATGATTATGACAAACGTTAATGATGAAAAATTATCTTGAACAGAAATACATGTGGTTGTACCCACTGTCCACCAATTCTAACCACGAACTCTCTCTCTCTCTCTCTTCTCTCTCTCTCTCTCTCTCTCTCTCTCTCTCTCTCTCTCTCTCTCTCTCTCTCTCTCTGCGCGTGCGTCTGTGAGAGTGTACGTTTGCAAACGTGCGTGCATTTGTGCATGTGGGTATATGCATGCGAGTTCGTCCGCGTGCGTAACAAGAGGGCAGGGAAGGAGAAGAGAGAGGGAAAGGTCGATGTCAGGGGATGACACAGAGATCTAACGATTTTAACAACGGCCAGTTTTTTTCCTGTGATTTGCAGGCGAGCCACGTCCTCTACCTCAATGCCTTCTGCAGTCCGCGCTGTGCCGAGGGGATCGTAAACAGCGGCAGGAGTCTGGTGGGAGCGGTGTTCGTTAGGCCGGGACGACCACCGCAAGGCTCTCTGTGACGTCACCTGCTCACCACCAAGGTGCAGGGCTTGACTGGTTTATTGGTTGCCGGCCTGCATGGCCTGCCTACACAGCGCCCAAATTGTCTTGGAAATGTTGGCAGACAGTTCTTGTCACTGCGCCCTTGAGGGGGGCCTGGTTTGCTCGAAGGTGGACGTTGCTTTTTTTTTTTAGCAAGAGGTTTTTGTACCTGCGAATTGTCGCGAGACAAGATTTCGAAGTTTCATTGCGTCATCGTTTTCATCATCGTCATAAGAAGTAAGTATCTCCCTTTCTCCTCATTCCTCCCGCGCCGTATTGGTTCATTGGTGGGGCATGGAGTTTGCAGTCTGACAGAAACCGAGAGCACACTGACGCCCAGCCCTAATATAATGGTGTATTTTCACTGCCCGCAATGTGTTGTCGCTTTGGTGGTTCCCGTATGTATCAGATTTGGTTCTCCACCCTTCTGGAATGGTAATCCCCGTCTGGCGCAGGTGGATGTTAAACCTGATTGTAATTAGCTTCTGTACGTGTTTCAGTGCATGTCGGTATAATCCCTTCATGTTTCTACCTGCTCCGTACTTGCTGTTGTTTCTCAAAGATCCAGCATCTGCCACAGAAAACTGTGTATTTTGAATTTAACAAGGACAAAATTTTTGTCAGCTACGGATGTGTGATACTATAGTCTGCGTTCGGGATTTTTTTTCAATTAGATAGCGGACAGGTACATAAAAATGACAAGGGAAGAAGGCGGGTATATAGCGAAATAAAAAGCAAAAACCTACATCAGTACTTCATGTCGTGACCTTAAGACCTGACGCCCATGATTTGTCACGGGGATTATCAGGCCAGGCGCTTGATGAGTTTTGGAGTAATCAGCTCAAGGACACACCCAGTGACGTCAAACAGATCGCACACAGTGCTGATGAATCTGGCGTCTCCATCCAAAGACCGGGTGATTCTCCTCCATATCTTGACAAACTGCTCACATCCGGGGACTATGCGGTCTACATGATGCTTTCAAGTTGTTTTCTTGCTGCTTTTTTTTTTTTTTTTTTTTTTTTTGCAGTACCTGCTCAAACCGGATTTAGAGATGCAATGTCATTCGTAAGTGCAGTTTTCGGTCTGGAAAAGAACGGCAACGACTGGCCAGAGATTCTCACCCAGTTTGTCCCAACATTTGTTTCAGCATTCGTACTACTTTCTACCGTGTGCAGAGTTCCAGTAACGAACCAGGTGATGCTGCTCCGAATCATTCTGACAAATCAGCTTTTCTGCACACACAAACGGTCAGGATGGTACGACTTTCCTGCAGAGCTCCATGTTAACAATTATTTGCTAGCGCCAATAACTACTTGATATTCATCACTGAAGATCGACTTTTTCAGTTGTCAGTTGCAGTACTCTGCAAGCACCGTGCCAGTATTTTTGTGATTTACCCATACAAACAGTGGCTTCTTCGAAACCCTCCAGTATGGCAGCAAACAGGTTAATCTCGTCCGATTTTAAAAAGACAAGTTAGTTCTCTATAATTCTTCTATTTCTCCTGCCAAACATCAAGTCTAGAATCTAATCTCGCTTTGTCAATTTCACTGGTCGGCCACACGTTGGCACATATTCCACAAAATACAAGACCACAAATCGTTTGTAAACGGATCTAAATGTACAGACATGTCCCTCAAAAATCTCTCTCAAATCGTTTCCAACTGTCGCCATCAGCACACAAATTCACATCAAGTTGTTTGACCTAACTTTCCGTCTTTAGCTATCCACGAACCAGCTTTTAAATTTGCATCTAAATCGAGCAGATGACCATTTTCAGTGACACATCTCATTCAATTGCCAGGCACGCATACCTTCAGCCATTCTATCGGACTATCGTGGCACGTACTGACATATGATGTGTTTGCACAGTAGGACACACATTTTGTCTATAAAATGCGAAAGCATTTGCCATGCTGCTGTATTTCTCCGGTCAAGTGCTTGGAAAACATGAGGTAACGTAATATGACATACCTTACCTGAACTGCTCTTAGATATAGATTTTGAAAAGGCTTTGATTCGAAAAGTTGTAAAGTATTAAAGACATGTTTTAAAGCATTGCATGTACATGGATGAATACATTCTATGAAAAGATAAGATCATGTATAATTGTAATCGATTGATTTCAGACTGGTACGAAATTAAAAGAAGCTGATAACAAAGAGATAATCTGCCCAGTTATATAGTTGTGCTATGAACAGAAATATGTTCCATTACGATATAAGAGAGAAATCCTGTATTCAAGGAATTACTGTCAACCCAATGTTGAACATACGTCCACTGGCCGATGATACACAGTTCTCACTTGTATGAGATAGCAAATCTTTTCTAACTGTGTGGGGGTTCTTAGCAGGTTCGTTTCTGTGTCAGGCCTTCATACAAATCTAGATAAAAAAAAATAACATCAACTGACTGGGAAAAAGGAACATTTCTGAAATTCATCATGTGAAAATTTGTATAGGGAGTTTGTTTTATTAATGACCTGAAAATATGTGCAGACATAAATCACTCTGTAAGCAATAAGCAGCTATTAAGCATGCATTCAAAATACATAATGCTTCTAAGCAGGACACGTTTTTAAATCTTGTTATCTTTTCAAAAGTGATTCGCCTGCTGTACCTGCTACCAAACCAGATGTCTTATTTGCAACATGCCATGAGGCTTGTTACAAATGTGTGATGAACAATACGCCGTCTAAGATTAACCGAAAATCTGCTCTCAAAACATACGACAAATGTTAGTTATATTCGTGTTCGTCAATACTTTTTTCATCATGAACGCTGTCTTGAATATATAAAGCTGAAGATTCTTCCCATAAATGGCGTGATCTTTTGTCGCATCGCCTCTTCCAGTCGTCTCTTATGGATAGACATGGTCCAGACTCTGCCTCCAGTGTCACAAAGTATAACCAATTTTGAGCGTAAGCCCTCGAACATTACAAAGTTTTCTTACACAAGAGCACCCCCCGAAACTCCGCTGAACTTCTCCCTGAACCACTATACGATGACAAGCGATTTCAAATTGAAAAGAAGTACCTCAGTTCGAGAAAACTACATAACAAAAATATTTATTCTCTCTCTCTCTCTCTCTCTCTCTCTCTCTCTCTCTCTCTCTTCTCTCTCTCTCTCTCTCTCTCTCTGATGAGAAAGGAAAGTTTCTCCTAAGGAAAGATGCACTATTTCTATTGATTTTGTCACCTTTACTGACGACAAATTGACAATAGACCAGTAAGGAAAAAGCCTGGTGTTAGCATTTTGTCATGAATAAGGTTCTCGGTTGAAATATGATCTTTATTATGAATACTTCTAGAACAAAATGTTGTGATAAAATGGGACATAAAACTTTTAATGTGCAGTGGCTGGAAATCCTGCTTTTTACACGCGCATAAGATACGTGACTTCCGGCTAAAAAGGCCTCGACTAAAATATTACAGAGGTGTTTATGCAGAAAGTTAGTTTTGAAGGACATTGAAATTGTACGGCTTTCGTTCTCTCTCTCTCTCTCTCTCTCTCTCTCTCTCTCTCTCTCTCTCTCTCTCTCTCTCTCTCTCTCTCTCTATGTAGTGTGTGTGTTTAGCCTCGGGTCATGACCCATGTTGATTCGCAATGTATTAACCTACCCCACTCCTGCACCCCACTTCCCCACACAGACAGGCCTCTGTGGATCCGGGCCGTTCTGTTTGTGTTCAGAGGTAAGCGATGTTGACAGAAAAATGAGGATCGGGGATCCGACCAGGTCATCCTCATGTCGGGTCTCCACGTCATACCTTATCAGCGCTTCTCCCTGCAAGGCTGAGTAGTTCGCCGTCTGACGGTACGAGTTCCACTCTCGACGTCACCCAGCGTTAAGACTGGCCAGTTCCCTGCCCCATCTTAACGTAATGGCGTTCTGGTGGTGTCAAGACAGTATTACACATGAAACTCCGCCACCACCAACATCCCCACCCCCACCCCCCACCCCGCTACTCTACCCAACAACGGGTACTCCTACCTGCCATGTTCCATTCAGTGGATATGGGCGTTACACCTTACAGTCAAGTTCGCCTGGGAAGAAATAAATCTCTTGATTGCTATGACCCATTTCACGTTACTTTGGACGCCATATGAAACAGAGACAGAAACTCAGAAAAAAAAAATGGCCCGAGAGGTAGGTCTAAGAACTAACAGAGGCAGAGAAGCATGCATACAGTGAGGCGGGAGAGGTTGGAGGAAGGGAGGAGTGGGAAAGAGAAGAGAGGTTTGAGAGACAGAAGAACAAATACAGGCAGAGAAGCACATACACTGTGAGGAGGAAGAGGGAAGGAAGGGGGGGGGAAGAAGATATAGTTTGAGGCAGCAGGAGGAAAGAGAAGAGATAATTGAGAGACGTGTAGAAGAACAGATACAGGGAGAGAACAACGAGGGGAGAGAGGTCAGGTAAGGAAGGGAAGGGAAAAAACAGAAATGAAGAAGAGAGAAGAGAAGGAGAAGAGAAGAAGAAGAAGAAGGAGGAGGAGGAGGAGAACAAGAAGGAACAGGAGAGAGAGAGAGAGAGAGAGAGAGAGAGAGAGAAGAGACAGACAGAGACAGAGACAGACAAAGACAGACAGACAGACAGACAGACAGAGTTTTTTTAATGCATTGCATACTATTGTATTCTACTGTAGTATATTGTATTCCACTGCACTGCACTACATCACATTGAAGCGTACTCTATCGTACCGCATGCTATTATTTTGTCAAAACATTTCTTCTGTATGGTTTCAAAGTGAGGTGACTGCGGGCGGAAACTGAAGCAAACTTAAAAGAAACATCACTACTCAGCCGAACGACAGAAGTACATTTCGTTCCGCGGAATAGTATTTTTTTTAGTTTTTTTTTTTTTTATAACATTCAGAGTGCTCTCCCCCAGGAAAGCATGTCGCCTCCGCACAGCGCCACCTTTTTCCCTTTTTTTTTTTTTTTTTCGCTTTCAGCATACATTCTTGTTGTACTACCAAAGTGGATTTTCCTCCGAATAAAGCCTGGAACAACTCCTCCTTCGCTACCACGAAATCTTTCCCCTAACATATATGCCTGATGAACACGCTGTCTCGGTTTATCGTCTCATCCGAAAGGCTAGCACTCCGGTAACCACTGTCAGTCTAACTGAAGAAGGGTTTGTAGAAAAGGAAACCCCACATGAGAATCGGACCCACGGACCTGGGTTTCTCTCGCTTACTAAAGGGAGTGAGGTATCCACTAAGCCACCTCTCTAACTCGAAAGAGAGAGAGAGAGAGAGAGAGAGAGAGAGAGAGAGAGAGAGAGAGAGAGAGAGAGAGAGAGAGAGGAAAGCGCAATGTGCAATAAGGAGAGTAAATAGAAATGAAGATTATCCGAATGATGTACGTTATTCACATACATACAAAAAAAAAGCCTACAGGCAAGTGCATGGTTCAGTATATGCACGCAACGGTCCTGCACGTATTAATAGATTGTCCAGGTGAGTATGTAAACGGCCAACCCTCCAGCCACAGAGAGAAGAGAGAGAGAGAGAGAGAGAGAGAGAGAGAGAGAGAGAGAGAGAGAGCGACCGACCGACAGACAGACAGACAGATGGACAGATAGATAGAAAGATAGACAGAAAGATAGATAGACGGACAGACGGCGGGACAAGCAGATAGAGACATAGAGATCCATTTATGGATAATATATACATTCAGACAGACAGACAAACATGCATGCATACATACCAGCATACATACATGCATAAATATACACATGAAAACTTAAGTAAACATACATATACATACATGAACATACATAGATATATGTGTAAACAAACATATAGGAAAACGATATTGTCAAGCTTGGTTCTATATCATGTCAGCTAATTATATTCACCTCTGTTTTGCTTCGTAGAAATTGCATTTAAATTATCTCACATGTGCATACAATATTATTCAACATATCCGTCCTCAGTATATGAAGCAATCATTATTATCATCAAAGCTTCGCAGATAACAAAAAATCAGTTTTGTAATATTGAAACACAGCTTAATTGTTATTGACTGTTTAAGGCCTTTAACGACCGGGGAAAAGGTCTCATCAATATTAATTAAACTGCCGAGTTTTCTTCTGCTAACACTTTAAGTGCTATGATAAACGCAACTAAAAAAAAAAAGGTCTACCTACGGACGGACAGACAGACACACGCACACACGCGCAGACACACAAACACGCAAGAGAAAAAGAGAGGGAAGGAGAGAGAGAGGAGGGAAGGAGAGAGAGAGAGAGGGGAGAGACAGAGACAGGGAGAGAGGGGGCAGACACAACGAGAGAGAGACAGAGACAGAGAGAGAGATTCAAAATTGGGTGATTACACCAGCTTGCTTTGTTACACACACATGTTGCAATAAAGTATGGTAGGAAATGAGAAGACTTGGGAAAATAGACCCAAAAAAAGAAGAAGATGGAAAAGCGGAAAAAATAAGAAAGGAAAAGAAAAACGTAATACACTGGGGGAGGGTTATTCCTCTTCTTTCCCTTCCTTTTTAAACGACGGGAGCCACTGTGGTAGTAAGAATGATAATAATCCTCAAAGGACGCTTGGAAGGAGGCACACATATAATCACATCAGCGAGAAACAGCTGCCTTTTATCTTTTGTGGGGGCAAAAACGAGGTACACAGTGTTTTGCAGCGATGAATGTGTGTGGGGAAGCAATAATAAACATACAAACAAAAATCCATGTTACCCCTACCCACATCCCAAAGAAACTCCCGATGAGGAAGGAAAACAGGGATAGGAGGGGGGGGGGGAGGGGGCTGATGAGGGTTGTTCCGCGTGCAGTTGTTTTGCTGTCCTCTCTGGCGCAGAGCTGTATTTACCTCACACCGACTTCTGCCGAAAAGTTACGAGGTCTTCCTGTGAAGCATTCGCTCCACCTCCCCATGCATGCCGCGTCTATACACCCAATTGTTAGCAAGATTACCTCCACTCCAACCCCTCTGTCTTTCTGTCTGCATGTCGGTCGGTCGGTCGGTCAGTCGGTCGGTCGGTCTCTCTCTCTCTCTCTCTCTCTCTCTCTCTCTCTCTCTCTCTCTCTCTCTCTCTCTCCCCTCTCTGTTGTTGAAAGAGGGCTGTGCTTGATCATCACTTAATTGCACACATATACTTACTTACTTGCTAACTTCCTTCACACACACACACACGCGCGCGCGCGCGCGCGCGCACGCACGCATGCACGCGCACGCACGTGCGCGCATGGAAACACAGAGAGAGAGAGAGAGAGAGAGAGAGAGAGAGAGAGAGAGAGAGAGAATGCAGAATCAGGCAAATCAAAACTCGGTTACAAAATGACCAGAAGGGCTTCGTCAGCTGCTTCGGGCGCTGAGTGAATGGATGTTATGGGCACAACTAATATAACGTTCTAGGCTGCCTCTTAAACGGGCATCCTGATATCTTTGTGTTACTGAACTGGACTGGGTTGGCAGACACGATGCGGTTTTGATGGAACATGTCTTTTTGACTTGTACACATTTAAGTAATGGGACTCACCTCAAGCACCTTTGATACATTGTTTTCTTAATCTGGATGTTAACAGATTTGTTCGGCTGTGGATACAGAGGAAATGTTCGTCTGTATTCCTTGTGATGCATAGTAGTGAATTCGCGTTCACAATTGATATCGTATGTAAACCGAGTGGGATTACAATACACAGTAGTCACAGTGGAAGTATTCCGACAGTGGCAATCGTTGCCCTAAGTGATAATCAATGGAGCTGACAATCAGATTAGATGCAGTGGACCCAAAACGTTGGGGGTGTTTTCTGTTCTTTTTACTCTGCCTACTGTACGCAGGTGACTGATAGAAGTCTCAGCTGAGTCTTCAAATTCCGCATGTTTTTTTCTATCAGCCAACATTTGATTTATTTGTAAACATTTTGCATATGTATACATAGTCAATGTTCAACGCAATACGATTTGTAAAAACATTTTCTTCCTAAAGCTTATTTTTGTGACATTTTAAGATGGAAATGCACGTTTCAGGCATGCGTTTGGTCCACAGTCTGCGACTAGACAAATATTTATACTTAAAGTTAGCTGTAACGTGGGTCAGAAAATTCAGAGTAGCTGATCGATCGCTGTTCAAGTAGATCTGAGAACAAAGTGAGAAATTCAATATTTGGTCAGTGTTTCCGTGTTAGAGTCAGTGGAGACATCTGAGACCTAACGTGTTCACTCAAGCTGTCTGCGAGGCAGTACAGGGTGGAAAGAAACTTGCAGTTTTCAGACTGTATCAGTTTGTGGCACCGGGTCGATGTTGACCAGAGGTTTGTCCCCGAGTGGGACTGTTAGTCATTTCACTCTGTGTAGTGACGAGGCCTGGACTGCGAACTGGAGTCTGGACGAGAACCTCTGTCTGGGACCGGGTAGCATTTGCAGAAAGCCTCATCTTCCACCTTACTATCCATCCTCTCTCAAAAGTGGTCGGTGGCTGGTGCTGTGGCTGGCACTCTGGAATGAAGATGTTGATGGATGTGGGGTGGGGGTGTGGGGGCACCCGTTCCAATTTTTCCGAGGGACGGAAAGCATCAGGCATTGATGAGAAACTGACCCTCCACCTTCAGTCCTGCAGAAGGCAGACATTCAAGCGCCAACCATCCCTTTTATCTGATTACCTACCCGATATTAGTTGCGGGGTGATCAGTAATTTAACCCAAGGTGATTTTGTGCGGAATGAACACATTTTTAAAGAGTTCCGTTCATGTCTCTGAAGTCAGATCCAGAAGAAATTATCATCAATAGATTTGTTATGTTGGAAAAAAAGATACTAAGAAATGATTTTGCACATTTTTATGAATATTTTCATGCCTTTACGTCCCAGAATCCAATATCTGTTAACGGATGTTAGTCTCATTGTAATTTGTCTGTATACGTTACTCTAACTTACATGTAGAATCCGTTTCTCTTGTTCAGGAACTGTCACACTTACGTGTAAAGATCATCGATCCTGCTTGAGGTGAGTCATATCACTTTGATGTGTGTAAACCATTGCACCTGTTTCATGTTAATGTATAGAGACCATGACACCTGCTTCAGGAGAGTCTGATTTAATGTGTAGAGACCATGACACCTGCTTCAGGAGAGTCTGATTTAATGTGTAGAGACCATGACACCTGCTTCAGGAGAGTCTGATTTAATGTGTAGAGACCATCACACCTGCTTCAGGAGAGTCTGATTCAATGTGTAGAGACCATCACACCTGCTTCAGGAGAGTCTGATTTAATGTGTAGAGACCATTACTCCTGCTTCAGGAGAGTCTTATTCAATGTGTAGAGACCATTACACCTGCTTCAGGAGAGTCTTATTTAATGTGCAGAGACCACTACTCCTGCTTCAGGAGAGTCTGATTTAATGTGTAGAGACCACTACTCCTGCTTCAGGAGAGTCTGATTTAATGTGTAGAGACTATTACACCTACAAGAGAAGAGTCTTATTACTTTAACGTATAGAGACCATTACTCCTGCTTGAGGAAATCTTATTACTTCATATTAGAGACTATTACTACTACTGTAGAAGAGTCACATCATTTCAATATATAGACACCACCACTCCTTGAGGAGAGTCACATTACTTTAATGTGTAGAGACCATCTCTCCTGCTTAATGAGAATCACATTACTTTCATGCAAGAGAGTCGTATCACTTTAATGTGTATAGACCATTACTGCGGTTTGAGGAAAGTTATGTTACTCTAATGTGTAAAGACTATTATTCTTGTTTGAGTAACGTTGCGTTGCTTTCATAAGTAGAGTTGATTGACTTCTACCTTGCGGAGAGACCGTCCGTCTTATTGTGCTTGTGAAACAATCGTGTCCACTGTGCACGCCCTCAGACATAATGCAAACCTTTTCAATGAAGCTGTAGTGATAGCCAAGATGGGGAACATGACGCACAGTAACCAGGGCTGTCGCTCTCATCTTGATGCACTTTTGGTTTCTTTGCACAAAATGATTTGAGGATCACGAGCACAAACATGACAACCGTTTGGGCGTGATGAGGTGGTTACAACACAACATGCATTGTGAATTATGTTATTTTTATGACAGAGCTCTCTCTCTCTCTCTCTCTCTCTCTCTCTCTCTCTCTCTCTCTCTCTCTCTTTCACACACACACACACACACACACACACACACACACCACACGCGCGCGCGCGCGCGCGCGCTCACACACACGCACACGCTCACAACACACACACACACACACACACACACACACACACACACACACACACACACAGATTCGTTACCCCTCTGAATTAAACACCTCGTTGCTCTTATTTTGAGCAGAACGATACAACAACAGTTTTCAGCACAGTCCATTTGCAGTGAACATGGCACAGAAAGGACTGCGAACTGGTGGAAAGAAAATAAAAGGAAATCGCTACGGAAGTCTAGGAGAATGCCCCCACCCCCACCCCTCCGCATGGATCAGTGATCATTCTTACGCACAAATGTACGTCTCTGACGCATAAACTTCCATCTGACGCACTGGAGTTCAGGCCAGTGCGTCACAAAAATGTACCAAAATTTACCGTGACGCACCGATTTTGATCTGTACGCATCACAGCTCTGAGCAGCGCATCACGTAAAAGGGCTTTCGTCAAATCCGCCACGATCGAAGTTTAAAACGTAAATATCCTCGACGATTTTAGAACGTTTTCAATCGATGAATGACTTCCGCTTGAGAACTCTTCTCTACTGAAAACCAACAAGAGTCGTCAAAATTGACTAGGACTGTCCAGTCTATGATTGGACCACAAGATCACGTGATTCAGCTATGTGGGGAAAAGCATGGAAAACCGTAGGAATTTCGACTTTTCAGAATCAAAATCCGACGGTTCAGCTGTGGCTCGTGGGTGATAATTTAGCGAATGGAACAAAAGTCGAACGATCCATACAACATGACCAGTTCGGATAATTAAAATGGCTCCGTTCTGGACGTACGAATGTGTTGCTCACAGAGCAAGAATAGCCAGTCTACGGTTTTGTTGTAGGTTCCACACGGCTTCCGATGCTCATTGCATGGCGACTGGAATTTGGTCATACAATAAAATATTCAACATTAAAGAAAATGGCTCGCGTAGTGGAAATTCTGTGATGATAATCACAGAGGACATCTCACAAATCAAGTTTCACTGTTAAAACCCTGATACTACAGGTACTCACACTTATTCATGTTAGTTGATAACACTTTGAAAACATAGAACACGAAAATTAATAAATGATATTTAGCACAGACTGAAATGTTTTATTAACTTTATTATAAGCACCTCTTTTTATGTATTTCTGTCTCTTTCTCTATGCATTTTGTGTGTGAGCCAGTGAGAGCACGTTCGTGTGTGTGTGTGTGTGTGTGTGTGTGTGTGTGTGTGTGTGTGTGTGTGTGTGTGTGTGTGTGTGTTCACTACATTTTCTAGCAGTTATTAATGGTGACCCCCTAAATATTTGTGTAACCCCCTGAAAATTTGGAAGCGAGTTTTTTTTTGTACCGAGTCTGACCCCCTAACTTTTAGGAAAGAATTATCACTGCCATGGATTATTTTTTTAACCCACGAGATAAGCATTGTGAGACATTCTAAGGCACGAACAAAGAGTTTGCAAATAGTTGTCAACTGTTATTTTCAAACATAATTCATTGACAACGTGAGTCATTCTCAAATAACAATATGCAAAGTATGCCATACGCACAAGATAAAATGCCAGATCCGAAAAATGTTTACCGCGTCGATGAAACAAGAATCAGCAGACTGTCAGTATTTTCAACTTCTTCATTTTTTTTCCCTGACAGAAAACGCTATTTAAAAAGAAATATGGTTTTAAAAAACACGATTTCAGGTATGAAAAATAGCATAAAGAAAAAAAATCCTGAAGAATTTCCATCCCTGAAAAAAATATCTGCCGGTGAAACAACATGTTACAATGTATCCAGTCAGAACAAATTAGAATGATTCGTTTTCTTTTTCGAGCGTTTATTTCCATTGAAAGGAAGAGAGAGCATTGCGTGATTACTACCAAAACAAATCCTTTCAGACCTGCTCCCATTCCAAAACAACATCCATTTTCTTTTCGTATCGGAGGTAATTAATAAATGAGAACGAACTGAATGACAGGACTGGCCAAATGTACAACATGATCAGATAGATAGCTAGATGGATTGGTGGACAGACAGACAGACAGACAGATAGATAGACAGATAGATAGATATATAGATAGATAGATAGATAGATAGATAGAATAGATAGATAGATAGACAGACAGACAGATAGATAGATAGATAGATAGATAGATAGATAGATAGATAGATAGATAGATAGACAGATAGATAGATAGACAGATAGGCAGACAGACAGACAGACAGACAGAATGAGAGAGAGAATGAAAGATAGAGACCAGCGATTCAGGAGCCAGTATTGCTAGGTTCTAATAACTACTCGTCTGTCTGCAATCAGGCATTGGCTAAATAACTCAATAATAATGTTCGCAGCAGGTCTTAGCAATACAAACCCATTGCACTGCTCGTCTGACAAGTCACTGTAACCTTTCTCTTGATAAGTATCCATATCCGTGCACCTTTTACCTAACAACTCTTAGCAGTATGACAGAACAGAACACACGTAGACTTAGGCCGCAGAGAAGCGGAAAGTAGGTTAAGGCTGACGGGTCACGATCGTACGTCCTCCCAGCGCGCGTCAGGTGCTGAAAGGCTTGTTCTGTGCGTGCTAAAGGAGCTGGAGCCACTGCCAGGTACGTGATGCTGGAGAGGATGGGTCTCCTCTTGCTCCGTGAATCTGTTACTTCACGGCATGACTGCCGACTGTGTTGAGTGCAGTGAATACACAAGAGTGTTAAGACATGTCGCATGCAAAGAAAAACACAGCCACTATCCTGCAAATAACAAAGTTGCATGTGACGAAAGAAGAAATGTATCTCCCGTTTTTGGAGAGTAGGGCAATCGGTATAACAGAAGAGGATTCGTACAGATATAGGTTCTACACTTCAGGTCAAATTGTTTTCTTATTGTGCGGACTCTAAACACAAAGATTGTACCGAAACTGGGAAAGTGATAAGCAGCAGCACAACACCATTTTTCTTGCCCCCAGATACTCTGCATAAACACCTGACTGGCTCGCTTTATCGATTACCGACAAAACTTTGATGACTTTTGGTCACATTCATATGCCTTTAAAAAAATTCACAAATGGCAAGATTCTTATCTTAATTTACGAACAGCTGTCCCGAATTATTACTGCAGACAAGATGGTTTCAAAGGTCGGCTCGCACAGTTGATTGACTGAATGATTAATCCTTCGCCACTCGCAGGGATATGGCGAGAAGTGAATGAACTGATACGTCCTGTTTTGCCCACTAGTTTTTCGTCCAGACCCCTGATCTCGCTTCCTTTCTTTTGCCAGTGTAATGCGCTATAATCACTCAACACTTGAAATCACTCCGTGGCGAGTGAGAAACTGGACGTACCCAAAGTCAGCACATACCGCCACCCCACCCCCACCACCCCAATTCCGCCCCCGAAGCAAATCCAGACCGGCCATCCCCTTTGTTCCAAAATTACTCCTCTTCTTCAAAATTCTGACTGTGTTCAATACAAAAAAAAACATATCAATAAGAACAAACTGCACATGAATTTGAGGGGGAGGGGGGGGGGATAACCTGTCGCAAAACCACTTCACAATGAGTGATTCGGGCATGGTTCAAAAACACCCATCTCTCTCTCTCTCTCTCTCTCTCTCTCTCTCTCTCTCTCTCTCTCTCTCTCTCTCTCAAGATATTGGGGGGGGGGGGGGGGGGGGGGGGAATAAGTTTAGGCTAACAATTTCTCTGTCATTATGACAATGATTTGGCAGAGATTAAGAGGTGAAGGGGTGGGGATATACAAGTGTGTGTGTGTGTGTGTGTGTGTGTGTGTGTGTGTGTGTGCGTGTGCGTGCGTGCGTGCGTGCGTGCGTGCATGCGTGCGTGTGTGTGTGTGTGGGTGGGGGGGGGTGGGTGGGTGTGTCCGTCCGTGTCTGTCTGTATGTGTCAAGCAACCAGTGATTTCAAACAAAAGTTCAAACTACTTGATATGGGCGCAAAACTTGCTATATGTGATGAAAAAAACACACACGGAGAGGAAAACGTAACTAGATAAACTATGATTGGCAAAACGTTGTGCACTAACAAGGGGAGTCATCTATTCATCCATCCATTCATTTATCAATACATTCATTTATCTGTCTTTCGTTCATCTTGAAGGATAGGGACTATCTTATCTCCTGCGCTCTCTCACTTGCATGTTTTCCAGTCCGCTCTTTTCCGGTTCTTATACACAAAACCACACCTCAGCGCGTGCTGTCGCAGTCTCAGAGCCATATCTGCGGGGATCTGCCATAATCAGGTCCACGTGAAATATAAAGCACTGCTACTAATTTACCGGGGTCACTTTCATGATACCTGTTCAGACCCAAGTTTCACAAGCTAAAGATACAATCTTTTATTCCAGGAAAACTGCTATAGGGTGAACATATAAACGAGAAAACAAACAAGAGGAAACAAATAACGGCAACATCAAAACATAAAAGCCGAAACCATAATGATATAATATATAAATGAAAGTGGTAGCAGACAGATATTCGTAGGGAAACGTAGGCTAACAGTTATTGAAGTGTAATCAAAGACTTAACATTAAAACAGAGGGAAGAAAAGGACAAAGTTTGCTTTTCATGTATTACCACTACACAGTTTTCAACTATTTTTCTTTCTCACTTTTCTAGAGCTCTTGCTGGTCATATACTTTGACATCACTTTTGTGCTTTTAGATAATGGAGTATAAGGATTTAAGATTGCCTTTGAGCTTATCACGTTTCACTTTTTTTTTTTTTGTCACTTCAATCAATC
>CM065724.1:37443581-37446081 GCA_033310375.1 Conus canariensis
TGACGCGACATCCCGACAATAAGCTGATGGCGGAAAATACAGCCACGTTTCTCCGTGGTGGTGGTGCTGACACTGACGGAAGTAGAGAACGTGTCGACGAGGTACTCAACACATGTAACAACAATCATTCAGTCTCTGTAAAGAAAGCAGCCGGTGATCAAATAGTGTCCCAGGAAAGTAACAGCCCGCAACACCGCATCTAACAAAGAAGTAACATGTTCGGCAAATAAGGCAAAAGTACTGAACACTGTCAGTAGTTTTAAGACAGAAGACCGCCTCAAAAACCCAGCTGGCGAGGACGGAAATCCTGATCTGGATACAACCTGCCTGTAACTGGATGATAAATATCTCACCTCAAGGTGCCTGTACAACCCTTCCTGTGAAATTCGTAAGTTACATCATCGTACTTCCATGTTATGGGTTCCTTATCAGGATGAACGTTAACATCACATTTCATGTTCATTCCGTCAGTTCTTTCATTATCTTCCCTTATCCCTACCTCAATTGTGAATGGGCTCACGAGCTTGAAGCAATTAAATCGTCCATATTCGTATTCTCTCTGGCTTCTCAGTAACAAAGCTAATGTAATTGTAAGTGTGCCTACTGCGATAAAATCTCTCTCTCTCTCTCTCTCTCTCGCTCTCTCTCTCTCTCTCTCTCTCTCTCTCTCTCTCTCTCTCTCTCTCTCTCTCTCTCTCTCGCCGGGAGAAATCTCTCGCTTCAAAAGAATGGAATAAAGGGTAAAATGTACTAATGTATCAAGAGCATGTACAATTGTGTAAAAGCAAGGGTCAGGTGTGGTGGTGAATTTACAGATTACATAGTTTGTACAAAAGGTGTAAAGCAAGGAGATGCATGTAGTCCTGTTTTATTTTCTTTGTTTATCAACGAATTAGCACAAGAAATCATAGAGAAGGGAAGACATGGTGCAACACTGTCTCCAGATACAGTTGAATTGTTTATTTTGTTACTGGCAGATGATATAGCTTTGTTGTCAGAAACACCAGTTGGCCTTCAGACCCAGTTGAACAATTTATGTAATGCAGCTTCTAGACTCCAACTTAAAGTAAATATGAAAAAGAGCAATGTCGTGGTATTCAGAAAAGGAGGGCACCTTGCAGCACGAGAGGGATGGTTTTTTAATGGTGAGCAAATGGCTGTCGTTAACTGTTATAAATATCTTGGTATTCATTTTTCCACCGACTTAGTTTTGTGGCTGCATGCACAGATCTCGCAAGCAGAGCGAGAAATGCTTTGTTATCAATTCTGCAACGATTGTTCGTACTTAATAATAATTCGCTGAAAGTATTGTTAAAAATTTTTGATACTCGGGTGCAGCCAATTGCTCTGTATGGTGCTGAACTGTGGGGACTGGATACTGCCGCCGTTCATGTTGAAAAGGTTCATTTGTATGCTCTAAAGAAATTTTTAGGAGTCCACATTAAAACACCTAATGATCTTGTGTATGGAGATACTGGATGTCACCCTATTTACATAAATTCAAGTGTACAGTGTATCAGATACTGGCTAAAGATATCACGGATGAATGATAACAGATTACCTTTAAAAGCTTATAACATGTTACTCTGGTTGGATTCACGAGGCAAAACCACATGGGCGTCAAATGTTCGTAAGACCCTATTTCTAAATGGTTTTGGATTTGTATGGCTAAACCAGGGTGTGGAAAATGTGAAATATTTTTTGCAATTGTTTCGTCAAAGACTTATTGATAACAGATGGCAAAACTGGCATGAACATGCTCTGGAAAGTGATAGATTTACATGGTACAGATCGTTTAAATCATTTAATAATTGCGAAACTTATCTTTCACTTGATATTGACAGACATATAAAAAATTATATGACGAAGTTCAGATTTGGTGTCTCAGATATAGCAATGCATCGTCAACGGTATAATGTAGTTTCTGACAGCAATCTGACATGCCCGCTATGTGGAAAGGCAAATGATAATGAAATACACTTTCTGTTCGTCTGCTCTGCTTTCAGTGACCTACGGCAGGAATATATTCCATGTAAATATTATGCAAATCCATGTCAGTTCTGTGTAACTCTATTAATGACGAATGAAAATAAAATTATTGTGAGGAATTTGTGCATGTATTTATATAAAGCCTTTAAGAGGCGAGCTGTTATGGTTAGCTAACAAATGTATTGACGCGCCAATATTACATGGATATGTATATCCTAGTATGGTATTAATGTATGTTTCAGTAGAGTAGACTTCATGCACATGCGTAGTAGATTGTAATTCATCCATTTGAGTATCATTTTATTGCTGTTTTTTTCCCCATACATTCTAGTAAAACTTTGTGTTGATGTTGTCACACTTATCATGCTGAGTTTTGAATGTAATCCCCCTTCAGAAGGGGCTGTGGCCTATCTGAATAAATTTCATTTCATTTCATTTCTCTCTCTCTCTCTCTCTCTCTCTCTCTCTCTCTCTCTCTCTCTCTCTCTCTCTCATGATGATGATGATGATG
>CM065724.1:37453581-37481081 GCA_033310375.1 Conus canariensis
TAGAAGACCTCGACTATTTCAAAAATGCCTCGATCGTAAAAACGTCGGGGAATGTATGCTAAATGTGAATGACAATATTTCCCGTAGACCACCATGTGCTCTGGTCGATTGGATTTTAGCTGTATTCGTGCACGCGAATGTTCCGAGCGTGTGGTATGTGTGTGTGTGTGTGTGTGGGGGGGGGGGGGTGCCTGTGTGTGTGTGTGTGTGTGTGTGTGTGTGTGTGTGTGTGTGTGTGTGTGTGTGTGTGTGTGTGTCCGTCTGTCTGTCGTGTCTGTCTCTGTATCGTCTGTGTGCGCCTGTGTGTGGATGCGGATGTGCGTGCGTGCGTGCGTGCGTGCGCGCGCGCGCGTGTGTGTGTGTGTGTGTGTGTGTGTGTGTGTGTGTGTGTGTGTGTGTGTGTGTGTGTGTGCGTTGTGCGTATAGGTTATTGGCAGCTACATGATGTGAGATACAATCACTTTACAACATACTTCACGACAACCCTTTTCGGAGATATTCCACCCGATCTGATTTCTGTCGTCCTGAAAGATGAACATTTTTAGAAGACACTTTCTAAAGCCAGTTTTTTGTGTGAGTTAAACATTTTTTTCCCTCTTAATGGACAAGGAATTGACCTGGATGAAGTGACAACCCCGGCATGGTCCCTTGTGGTCGGCTGTGCTACCAACAGACTTCGGTGAATCAGAGACAGGTCATTCCAGTCCCTAACTAGCAAACAAAGTGATTCCATGGAGCCTGGAAACTACTGCTTTGGGAGTCCCACCTGTTTGATTGTTTAGCAAGCTGCCTCTCACTCTCACAGTTTTCTGGAGAACCTATAGCTGTGTGCTGAAAAGCGTGCACTGGGAGACTGAACAGCGGGGTCTGAGCGGATAACAAATGCTCCGGCCTTTCGTGCACCTGTGAGAAGAGGTGGATACGTGATTGTTCGTGTGTACGCGCGCGCGCGCGCGCGCGTGTGTATGTGTGTGTGTGTGGTGTGTGTGTGTTGTGTGTGTGTGTTGTGTGTGTGTGTGTGTGTGTGTGTGGTGTGTGTGTTGTGTGTGTGTGTGTGTTGTGTGTGTGTGTGTGTGTGGTGTGTGCGTGCGTGCGTGTGTGTGTGTGTGTGCGCGCGCGAGAGAGAGAGAGACAGAGAGAGACAAGAGAGAGACAGAGAGAGACAGAGACAGAGAGAGACAGAGACAGAGACAGCGAGAAATCTTTATATTCCAATATGTCCGGAGATGCGGTTTGTGACAAAGAGTCATTGTGGATGTCGAAAGGCAACAGATTGAAAACGACTTGTTTCTCGGTGATCAGGACATCGGATTCCTCAGATTTGTCGGACGAACTGTCAACAACGTTCACTGGACTGGACTAGTGGCGGTGGACAGACACAGTTCGGTTTTCCCCCTGAATTATTCACTTTCATTTCCAGAATTTTTTGGGGGAGTGTTTGTGTCTGTCACCTTCGAGCAGAAATTCTTCAAAGACGATACCTGCTTCCAATTGCTTGCGACGTTGATGGATTAGAACTTTCCCAGCAAAATGTTTACGTGTTTAAACAGATTTTGACTGTTGGCTGTCCGAATGAAACTAGCGTGTCGAGCATTTAAAGTTTGTGAGAAATTGTTGGCGTGGTGGCTTGTCAAGGTTTGCCAGAACTTCTGCGAGATTAGAGCTTCTTTCCAACGTGTTCCTAATACCTCAGAGAGTACAGGGTCATTAAAGTCGTCAAATGGCTAAAAACGGTAGTTCTCTTTCAGTCAGGCTTACCAGCTCTTGACGACTGACAGGCACAGATGGCAGTGAATGTTAAGAACACACCGTCATTGTTTTGTGGAGGGCAATATTACTACGGCTAAATGTTGAAGATAGGTGTTGAGAGTGATTGGGCTGGCTTACAGAGAAATGTGCATGTGTAACTAGACCGATTATTATTCCATGTGAACTGGGTTGTGTTGGCTTAGAACACACATTATGATCATAGAGACTGAAGGCAGTCTAGTTCTGTATTTCTTCCCATAGAGAGCTACCATTAATGGCTTTAAATCTTTATAAAGATGTTGCCAATCCTCAAAATTTGAACACCGACCCTTGATACGCTTGTGAAATCTAGTTTTGCCATGTTATCCACAAATGATGAGACAAGCGGCAGACAACTCACTCCATCTTCGCGTCTACATTTTCGAACTCTTGTAGTGCTGCAGTGACTCTATAGCTTTATTTATGCTTTCTGCAGACTGTCTCCAGTCCCACAAGCAGACCCTCTAGCAGACCGAGACAGTCTGGCTCCTGGGGGAATGGGTGGAGGTCTCTGCCTTATCTGCACCATTCCAGCTCTCTCTCTCTCTCTCTCTCTCTCTCTCTCCTCTCTCTCTCTCTCTCTCTCTCTCTCTCTCTCTCTCGCTTGTGTGTGTGTGTGGTGTGTGTGTGTGTGTGTGTGTGTGTGTGTGTGTGTGTGTGGTTGTGTGTGTGTGAGTGTGCTGCCTGCATGGGCACTTCTCGTGGAGGGTGGGGGCAGGTGAGGTAGTGAGTGGGGGCTGGTTTCCCGCACCGCCGAGCACAGGGAAGTTCAGTTTCCTGGGTAGTGTAGGCCTAGGAGACGGTGAGTTTTGTGTCTCTGACAAGAACGATTCCTTTTCCTTGAAGCAGTTTAATGCCTTCGCATGGGGCGATTACTTTAAACCGTCTTGGAAAACAGGACAGGTCCTGTCTGACAACAGACAGACATTGTCGGCACTGCTTTTCAATGCTACAGAATAAGACAGACTGGCGAGGCTGACAGCCAAGTACCGTTTGCTCAGCTTTAAAAAGGTGGATCTTGT
This sequence comes from Conus canariensis, assembly GCA_033310375.1. NCBI lineage: Eukaryota > Metazoa > Mollusca > Gastropoda > Neogastropoda > Conidae > Conus > Conus canariensis. The sequence continues at coordinate 37,456,392 of CM065724.1, forward strand.
CCTCTCTCTCCTGATCTTCCGGACTGACTTCTCTTGCTGCCACACTGGTCAGTTCTCTGAGGACGGTGGGTCGCCTCTACGGTTTGCGTTATGTGTCAGTCCTTCACACGATCTCTCGTGGTTTATCTTGCATCAGATCTCACAAACCTCATCCGGAGAGAAGCGATTACGAACTTGGTCAAACTTCTGAAGACTTCTATCGGAGACGGAGGATAAAATCCACCCAGACGTTCAGATATTGCACTTTGACGGTCTGTGAATCGAAAATATACAGAAAGTAAGAAAGAGGGCGTTTCTGGCACTCTTTCTGACCCATTTAAGACCGAAGCTCGATGAACATCTACAGCCCCTTGCGAAGAAGTCGTGACTTTATTTCAGCCTCTGAGACACCCTTCAGTTCTGGACACCTTAAGAACACCTTCAGATGACTGCAGGTGTTTGCGTGGCGATACCTCAGTCATCTACCAACCCCCACTCCAGCCCCCGCCAACGCTCAATCCTGATCTTGCGCAGCTCCCATGAACGGAGAACTGATCACTACATGGGCTTAACTTGAAAAGTTAGGAAACAACTTTGACCTAACCCCACGAAGGGGTATCCAGCTGACTTAGAAGGGGCAGTGTGTACCTCCTGTCTAGGAAAGATTCGAGCAAAAGAGATGTTGAGAGCCACTGCTCTCTACCACCATCAACTACTTCACTTCCATGACAGGTCGCACCACACAGCAAACGCGTCACATTTAAAGAAAACCACAGACACAAGTAGAATGTGGACAGCATGATTTGATGGGGAGCTGAAAATAGAAAATATCAGGTGAAAATAAGAGAGATGGGATATACTAAGAGTGGATCACTCGTTCTTGAAAACTGATGTCGCATTCAATGATGACTCCCCCTTTTTGCATACCCGGACTGATTACTGGGCACGCAAGCCTTCCAATCGTGAACGCGACGAGGCTTAATTCCTCCAAAGAAAACGGTCAGAGATCGGGACGGGAAACAGCAAACAGGGCTAGAGATGTGAGCCAGCAAGACCACAAAGAGGGGGAGGGGGGCACCACAGTCAGAAACCAGCAGGAGTTTTTCACTGACAATGACCGAACTTGGCAGAGAAACACGACACCAGGTCTCGGGAGAACACATGGAGATCCGAACCATCACCCATCGGAGTGGAACGTCCACCAGTCTGGCTGGTCTCTGGATTCCACACATACTGACCTTGTGGTCACGAGTTTCCAGCCTTTTCGAGTCTGGGACCTACCACGGTGAATTAGTCACATCACTGTTGCACAAGTTTTGTCCTCGCGAGGTTTGGGTCTTTTCCAAGGTCAGAGAGAGAGAGAGAGAGAGAGAGAGAGAGAGAGAGAGAGAGAGAGAGAGAGAGAGAGAGAGAGAGAGAGAGAAGAGATTCATTTGCATTTCACACTAAACTTCCACAAAAAAAAACTAATAATCATTTTCATGATCTGAAAAAGATCCATGTTTAATTAAGTCGTAAATGTTCCCAATGCTATTATATTGCTTGTTTTGTCTTACATCATTTAGAGAATGACAGAAGGAAGAAAGAAAGAACGAAAGACGGAGAATGAGTAAGACAGGAGAAGGGAGGGAGGAGGCAGATGAAAGAAAGGAACGGCGATCAGCCATCTTGTGTGACGGGTGGAGGACGGAGAAGGCGGGGTGGGATAGGGGTGGCTGAATGGAGGACACTGCTTTGTTTTTTTCTTTTTGGTTCAACTAAACTGTAGCTATTTTCCCCCATTTCCGTGGATCAGCTTACTGTTTTCATCCTATTTTGAAAGGCAGTCAAAGAGTTAAAAAAAAAAAAGAAAACAACAAAAAACATTGCAGGGATTAACTATGTATTAAAAAAAGACATAAGCCTCCCCACAGGGAGAAATCTTGCTTCCTCATTCAGTGTAATTTTTTTTAAAGCTTACTGCCTAGCCCAGATATGTTTTTCAAATTTAGTTTATTTGCTCACACAGTTGACCAGTTACTGCAAAAAAGAAAAGAGACCAATGTGCACAATGAATGGAGAAGAGACATTAACACCCGGACTTCTAGCTATAGCTATACAGACACATTAAAGACACGCTCTCTTTCATCAGACCTCCGGCCGGCCTTTGCCTGGCCCCACTTACACAATAATGACTACTACTTCGGTGTCCGCCGTCGGTTTGTGAGACTGGTGTCGTTGTGTGCGACAGTTTTATCAGACATGTGTGTTCAGACAGCCCAATTTGAGGCACTCTGGGTGGGATGGTTATGTCCCGGCAGCAGTAGCCTCTGTCGTCACACAGTCTGCCCACAGACTAAGGGGTTATCTGTGGTCTGCCTGCTGCTTTTACTGGCTTATGAAAACCAACAGGTCCAGACAGGCGAGCAACCCAGTGTCTCTCACAGGAGGTTGTGGCTTTGCACGAGCGACAACACACACTCGCACACGTCCCAAAATTGTGCATCGGTAAGGCATTATCAACGAAGAGAGAGAGAGAGAGAGAGAGAGAGAGAGAGAGAGAGAGAGAGATTGTTTGGGTGTTTTATGTGAGTGACGCTGCACGTACGCGTGTGTATTCGTTCAACACATGTTCAGTTCTAAGTGACTTTACACAAAATGTGCGTGTGCGTGCAAAGGGAATGTAACCAGTGGAGTTTCTCCCGCAGTGGAAGATAAACATCTTCGTTAACGGCATTCTTGGAGGTTTTTTTTTTTTTAAACCCTCTGAAGATTTCCCCCTGCACCCACCCTCCTACACCCTGACACTCAATAATTTGTTGTGACAGCCCTTTCTCAGGTGGGCTCTGCAGTTAATGACGGCAGAAAAGAAACAAGTAACTTGATACGTAGTGGGCATACGTGTGTGTGTGTGTGTGTGTGTGTGTGTGTGTGTGTGTGTGTGTGTGTGTGTGTGTGTGTGTGTGTGAGTGCGTGCGTGTGCGCGCGTGCGCGAGCTCGTCCGCGCCTTTTTGCGTGTGCATGTGTGTGTGTGTTTGTCTGTTATGCGCGCGCGTGAATGTGCGCGCGCGCGCGCGCGCGTGTGTGTGTGTGTGTGTGTGTGTGTGTGTGTGTGTGTGTGTGTGTGTGTGTGTGTGTGTTTGACAGAGAGAGAGGGGGGGGAGAATGCAGGCAAAGAGGAGTCGGAGATAAGGACAGAGAGAGAGAGAGAGAGAGAGAGAAGAGAGAGACAGACAGACAGACAGACAGACAGACAGACAGACAGAGACAGACAGAGAGACGGGGTGAGAAGAGACAGAGAAAAGACACAGTCACAAACATGGAGAGAGACAGGGAGGGAGAGATATACGGACAGAGACAGAGGCAAACGGACATACAAACACAGAAAGAGAAAAAAACACGAATCCTCCTCGAAGGACACGACGAATTTGTTATCAAACTCAACTAACCTAACTCTTACGATAGAAGTCAGTCCTATTGCCATTCTGTCCAGTTCTCAGTCACACTTGTTGTTGCTTATTGCATGCCAGAACAGTCCTTTTTTCCCTTCTCTCTTCATATCTTCCCATTATCTCCAATCGACTACTCTCCTCTCTCTCTCTCTCTCTCTCTCTCTCTCTCTCTCTCTCTCTCTCTCTCTCTCAAATGATGTTGATGATTGCATGCCAGAAAAATCCTCTTCTCTCTCTCTCTCTCTCTCTCTCTCTCTCTCTCTCTCTCTCTCTTCGCTGTACACGCTGCATCACAGCATGACTCGTTTGTAAACAATAAGTCGGCTGCAGAGCAACGGTGGCTAAAGCCATCACGCTCGTGACGTCAAGTCAAGGTAATCGTGTTCACAGCACGTGTGCCGTGGAGAGTTGTGGCTATGCGGGAGACACTCCCTACAGGGAGCTAAATGAACTCAGGTGCAAAGTTCGAGTGTCATACCAGGTGAAGGTGCTAGGTGATGGTTGTTATTGTTCTTATTGTTGTATTGTTGTTGTTGCTGCTGTTGTAGTTGTTGTTGTCCGCTTTTCTCAGCCTATGTTATGGTTTATCCGCTTCGTGCACATTAAGAGAACAACGGAGACAAGTAAATCGCTTCTGGCAAAAGCCCTGTGGAGAAATCCACTTGGATTATTTAGCAAAACTGGGAGGCGCCCGGTTAAGACAAGGTTCTTTGTCATGGGAGAACAGCCCGAGTTTTGTTGGAGTCGAGAAAGTTAAACAACTGCACAATCAACAGAATTATCCTAATACAACAGTGCATGCTCCCAGAAGCAGCGTTTGATACTTTTTTTTTTTTTTTTTTTTTGGGGGGGGGTGTTATATTTTTTGTTTCTGAACTATATGAATATTGAATATAGTTCGTACGCACTTACATGTGTTTTTCAGTGTTTGTCACTTGAGTTCTAACTATGTAAGTATGAAAATATCTGACGATAAAAGACAAACAAAGACGAAAGAGATCTTACTAATAAATTATTCTGAACCAACTTGTACGCTTTGACGCAAATGCGACAACAAAATATCTCTGCTTTCTTTCACTCTTAAGGAAAAAAGAAAAACAAATGAACGCAGGAGCACTACCAGTAAAATACTAGCAGTGGCAGTAGTAGTAATAGTAGCAGTAGTAGCAGCAGCAGCAATAGAAGCAAGAGTAGCACTCATAGAAGTAGTAATAGTAGTAGTAATAACACTAGTTGTGACAGTTATAAGAGCAACTGTTGTTACCAGACTCTGTGTGTGTGTGTGTGTGTGTGTGTGTGTGTGTGTGTGTGTGTGTGTGTGTGTTCTCTCTCTCTCTCTCTCTCTCTTTTCTCTCTCTCTCCCCTCTGTCTCGCTTCTCTCTCTCTCTCTCTCTCTCTCTCTCTCTCTCTCTCTCTCTCTCTCTCTTCCCTTTCTTTCTTTGTTAAACCTCCTGCTTTGTCTTCTTTCTTCACGTCCTCATTATGATCATCTTCCTTTTTCGTTTTCTAGAAAGAAGAATACCTATCTGTATTTTGATATAAAACAGCTCTGACGAAGCAACGATGGAATAATGTACATACGTTCTCACATTAAGAGGCCACGCTACTCCGTGGTGCTGGAAGAGAGGACCACGAGGAGGAGGAAGATGACGAGGAATAAACCAAGAAGAAGAAAGGAAACAAAACGTCGACGACTCTAACAATCATCTTGAAGAAGAAGGAAAAGAAGATAATGATGAAGAAGAAGAAAGGAAAGAAAAAAGTCGACGGCTATAACAATCATATTGGAAGAAGAAGAAGACGAAGAAGAATAGGAAGAAGAAAAAGGAGGAAGGAAGGAAGCAGTGACATCTCTTAACAATGTAGCAGCTAGTCCAAGGGAGCACATCTGACAACTTGTGAGAAAGAGGAAGAAAAAACCGTGTTTTGACCGATTCCATTCTGCAAATGATAGGAGTTCAGAAATCCAATTCCGCATTTCCCCACCCCTGGGGTGTAATTCTAGCGCACAGCAAACTAGTAAAGAGGCGGCTGGCAAGCAGAAGTGGGATAGGCATATCCGATGACATGCAGGCACCTTGATTCTATCTCTTTTCCGAGAACCCTTCCATCCAAAGGTCGATTCAACCTTATAAAGTTCAACGCTCATACAGCTCTTCACATTTCATCGCTGAACTGGTCTGAAGAGAATTCAGCGCGATGTCGTCAAACATGGAAACGAAAACAGCAATGCCTCTTTCTTTGAATGTGCAACATGATCGGAATCCCAGTCTCTGTTGACTGTAGTCACAAAGGAACCGCGCATCCAGGCTGGGTAAACATACAGACATTCCATTTCATTCTTGGGCCTCCTCTCGTGGTAAACATTTGTGAGATCACGTGAGCTTGTAAAGTGCAAACGATTGCTGTTTCTGCCACATGTGAAATAGACTAGCTAACCTCGATGTGTGTGGTGAGGGGTGGGGAAGAGAAGGAAATAAAAGTGGGGTGGAAATGGGTGAGAAGACAAACAAAAGCACATTTCTATCGTTAGCTCTAGGACTGGTACATTTACTAGACGCCTATATTTTTGTCTGACAAGAGTTATAAGACCCGTTGTTCCTAGAAACGTACTTGATTCTTTTATATCAAATTTGACAGGAAGAACTGAGATAAAGGAAACTAAAACAAGATTTACAAGGTTTGTTGCGAATCTTGATAATGGAATGGTAGAGTGATGGAAGAAATACACCGTGTTAATCAGCCCACTTTGGAATGGCAGCAGAAATTGATTCTTGGTAACAAATGGTAGCCGGTGACTTTTCCAATTTAGCTTTCCTTTACTTACGGACTAAGGAACTCAGTTCAAAACGCTCGCTGCTATCATCTGTTAAAGGGACTGATCGACTGAGACGGTGCAGAGCGCGACGCAGCACACGTATAATCGCTGTACGATCCACATCGAGATAGCCGAGCCAGTATCGGACAAACTCAGTGCCTCGGTCACCCTACCCACGAGCCACCGGCGTAAAATCTCCGCTGTGTCCCTCACCATCCCGGGACTTTGACCGTTGGGGCGTATTACGTCACTTAAATAACCAAATGATCAGAGTCAAACACCAACTGTGTGATTGGTTATTGTATACCTGCTGTGGATGGGCAATACAACAAGCTGGATTTCCGACAGATGTCTGACTCTGTCATGTGAAGCTAGTATCTACTGTCACAGGTCGCATGAACGAACTATTATGTTAACTCCAGTATGGCAGCATTTGTTCGTCAATCTGCCCTTGAAATGCCGTACTTGATCAGATCTGTCCACAATCCCAGGATGTCTCCAAACACATAAGATCAGAACTACCACTTACTTTGTTCTTCTTCACCGTGCAAACTTACTTTTCATATTCAGACTGTTTTTTAAACCGTGAGTTCTAGCATAGCACTGAATATTTGGGCTGAGTATAAAATCACATCGTTTGACATCTTTTCACTTTTTTTTTTCGCGTAAATTTTCTTCAGTTTTCCCTAAATCATCAAAATGTGCTATAAATAGGCTAATTTTATTTTATTTAAGAACATCGACATAAAAAAGAGTAAAGCAGACGGAATAACGAGTCTTATCAACTGCGAAGGCTCCACAATATTCACAATCACACGTTAATCTACATTTCGGAGAGGACCGGAAATAAATTGACGAGAGAAGGAGGGGGCAGGATATGTCAAGTCCTGAATTCACTCATGCACCAATTTGAAAAAAATATTTCAGGGCAAACAAGAAAACAAATGTCTCCATATATATTCTGCAATAAAACTCAAATCACTGTACAGAACGTTCTGAAAATCTGATTTCTCTTCCAGCTTCTTATTTAAAGCGTCTTTGCAAGTTCGGTCGCGGCTTTGACACTGATGGGGAAAGGAGAAAGGAGTGAGGGGTTGAGGCCTGGCGGTAGAGCGAATGGGGAAACTGAAGTCAAAATTAGTTTTCTTTCCATTGACTTTATAAATTGCCCATGTCAAGTTTCGAGGGTTTTTTTTCTTTCTCTGTGTGTGTGTGTGTGTGTGTGTGTGTGTTGTGTTGTGTGTGTGTGTTTTTGTTTGTTTGTTTCTCTGTCTGTTTTTTAACTTCACTGTTGCAACGCCCCCATCCCACGTTGTGCTTGAAAATATTTATCTTTCAAAACGTCGCTTTCTTGATAGATGACTTCTTCATTACAAATGAATGAACACAAAGTGGTGGTGTGTGTGTGTGTGTGTGTGTGTGTGTGTGTGTGGTGTGTGTGTGTTGTGTCTCTCTCCTCTCTCTCTCTCTCTCTGTGCGCGCCCACGCACGTGTGTGTGTGTGTGTGTGTGTGTGTGTGTCTCTCTCTCTCTCTCTCTCTCTCTCTCTCTCTCTCTCTCTGTGCGCGCCCACGCACGTGTGTGTGTGTGTGTGTGTGTGTGTGTGCGCGCGCGCGCGTGTGTGTGTGTGTGTGTGTGTGCGTGCGTGTGTGTGTGTGTGTGTGTGTGTGTGTGTGTGTGACCGGGAGAGTGAGAGAGAGAGAGAGAGTGCGCGCAGGTGTGTGCAAGTGTGTGTGTGTGTGTGTGAGAGAGAGAGAGAGAGAGAGTTGTGTGTGTGTGTGTGTGTGTGTGTGTGTGTGTGTGTGTGTGTGTGTGAGAGAGACAGAGAGAGTGTGTGTGTATGTGGAGGGGGGGGGGTGCAGTATTAATGCTACACACAGGAATATGTTGTGAAGAAAACTTTAGGTCTTATCCAACGTTTATTCCACTACAACAATTAGTTGTCCATGGGCGACAGGCTAATCGTGTTGGGTCTTTTCCCCCATGGCTAACCAGAGCTAGAAACAAGGTGGAATGTTTCGGCCCACAGTCATCTGTGCTCTTCTTAATCTACGAGACTGGAAGGGAAAAGGGAGTAGAGACAGCAGGAACACAGACAGAGGGGACAGGATGGCGTGGGTAAAGTGATGAGAGGATGCACTCTGGGCTGAGTATCTTTTCTTGTTCCTGTCATAGTCCAGTATGTGTATAGCACGTGCAACTACACAACACATACTGATTGATACATCCAGTGTGATGACAGACGCCTGTTTGAAGAGCTATTCCTTCTTCCCGCTGGCTAGGTGACAAGTATATGAGGGCCCTTTAAACCATCATTTTTCTCTGTTTATTATTTTCTTGTTTCTTGTTTCCTTCCTACACCCTCACCTGTTTAAGTTGTCTAACCATGCCAACTGGACTTAATCGCGTGGCGCTGTACACTGGCAAAGAACGTTGAATCACACCTTGTCGTCTGTTCACCTTTTGTTTGTTGTTTTTGTTCTCTAATGCTTGCAGTCTGAGTCAGATTTACCACACCTTGGATTATTACATGGGCACATGCCTGCGCACAGATGAATTTGAAAACAATGCTGTGCATACCAGTTTCCACGTATTCAAATTTTCACTCGTTAAGTACCATTACAGACACGCATACAGGCCCCCATAACTAACGATTGTAACGTGCATACGGTACTATAATACTGATGCATGCCATTGCAAAAATCAGCGAATTTGACATGTAACTTTTGCTCTCACATGCACACATATATACTACGCACAAAAAGTTAAGGATCGGTATGTGAAAACAGGTGCGTAATAAACTCAGTTCGCTACTGTTATTTATTTCTTAGTCCAGCCAAATTGTCATGAATTCTTGTTCAGCTGTAAGTGGGCGATGTTGTGTTAGTGCGAAAATTGCACGGGATTCTCTACTACTGAGCTGGGCCGCAAACGGAAAAGCGGAAACTTGCGAAAAATGACCTTGTTTTGGACCGTTCTGCCTGAACACATTGCACTTGCCAGATGGAAAAACCATTATGCACGTGCAAGCACTGCTGTTTATGTGTGAGATGCTGTCGCTCGCTTGGCTATATAAGAAGACATTCCACCAGTAGTAGGCCTGATCTGACAATGCCTCCACGACGAAAATTAAGCGAGTTGGATAGGGGACGAGCTGTTGCATGGTTCCAAGATGGTGTTCTCAAGCGAGAAGTGGCCAGGCGACTTCATGTGTCCATCTCGGTCATTGTCCGACTGATTCAACACTTCACAGCCACTGGGATTGTCCATGAAAGACGCAGATCTGGTCGACCGAAGAAGACAACCCCACGTGACGATCGTCTCATTGAACGACAAGCCCTGCAGACAAGAACAGCCTCTTCCAGCATAATTCAAAGGCAGTTCTGGGTGGCTACTAACATCAACATCAGCCAGCAGACCATACGGAACCGCCTACATGGGTTTAATCTCCGTTCTCGTCGCCCAGCAGTACGGCCACGCTTAACTCCAGCCCATAGGGCAGCACGCCGCGCCTTCTGCGCACGTCACGTGAGGTGGACACGCCAGCAATGGTCCCAGGTCCTGTTCAGTGATGAATCACGCTTCACCCTTCACCACAACGACGGCTGACTGAGGGTCTGGAGGCGCCCAGGGCAACGCTTTACTGACGCCACTGTCCAAGAAAAGTTGGCCTTTGGTGGAGGTTCTGTAATGGTCTGGGGGGCTTTCAGCCTTCACCACAGAACACCCTTGTATCATGTACAGGGTAACCTGACTGGCATCCGATACCGGGATGAGATCCTTCGACCGCTGGCTGTGCCTACACTGCAGCAGATGGGACCGAGGGCTGTCTACCAGGATGACAATGCTCGCCCCCACAGGGCAAGGGTGGTCAACGACTTCCTGCAGCAGTCTGGAGTCAACAGAATGGAGTGGCCAGCATGCAGTCCCGATCTCAACCCGATTGAGAACCTCTGGGATGAGCTGGATTGCAAAGTGAGGAGCCACCCCCCTCCCAGGGATGCCCAACACCTCTACCAGATGCTGCACGCTGAGTGGCAGGCGCTTCCACAGAGGATCTTCACCAACCTGGTCAACTCGATGAGGACTCGCTGCGTCAAGTGCCAGAACAGCCATGGTGGTTACACGCATTACTGAGCTTTTGGGAGCATCAGTATGCCCTGTCTTGTGATTTCAATGACTTTGGGAAATCAAATTTGGATACGTACCCACTTTAATCAAATGTACACACCAAACGATTGCTCGAGATTGAAGACAATTGTGTATCGTTATCACTAAAGAATGGAATTAAATGTTGGCCAAACTTCAACGCATTGACTTTCTTATTTTGACAGTTATGAATGTTTGTGAAAGTGATCCTTAACTTTTTGTGTGTAGCTTAGATGTCAAAATACAACGAATCTAACATCTTAACAGCCCTTTTCACAGCCATGTATACTAGCACATAAAACAACATATTTTAAATGTAAATAGTGCGACTCTACGAACACCTGCAGATACCCTAAAAACAAAATAAACTAAACATGTACACATCAAAGGGATGTAAATCCTGAACGTTGGTTAAAGCATCACTGCAGGTGCGGGCTCTTCCAGGTAACTCGTACAACATTCGGGGAGTAAGACGAACCAGCAGTCACTGTGGACCACTTGGCAACTTAAGAGCACCTGGTGTAAGCAAAGTTTAGCATCATATGCTGTACGTGAACCTCGTTATTTCGGCCGCACAATGACTCTCGTTGTGTGTGTGTGTGTGTGTGTGTGTGTGTGTGTGGCGCGCGCGCGCGCGAGCGCGCGTGCTCGCGCGCGAGCGCACGCACGCATGTATACACACATCCACAAATACATAATATACGTGAGAGCTGGCACAATTGCTGTATATATGTGTTGATAGACTCTCTCTCTGTCTCTGTCTCTGTCTCTTCTCTCTCTCTCTCTCTCTCTCTCTCTCTCTCTCTCTCTCTCTCTCTCCTATGAGACACTGATTTTCAAGCCTATTCGTATATGCATATGGAAAGGCACTTCTGAAATTTGTGACAGAAAAATATTGACCAAGTCTAATTGAGTCCCCTCTGTTGATGACTTTGCACAGTACGCAGTTGGAGCCTCTTATACCAGCGTACAGCATCGACTTCAGGTTTCTGTTATTAAAAATTCAGTAGTGGGCCGAGGAAAACGGGTTTACCTTTTCAAGCACGAAAACACAGTCAATCCATTTTCAGAATTTTCGTTAGTTCTTTTCTGATTCTGATCTCCTCCATCTTTACAGGGCTCTGATCTACTCTAAACTGGACTATGGGTGTGTAGTGTAAGGTTTGGCCAGACCTTCCTATCTGAAAAGTCTAGATTCTATCCACCAACAAGGGCTTCGACTGTGTCTGGGTGCATTCCGCACCATCCCTGTTTATAGTTTGTATGCTGAGGCAGAAGAACCATTCCTCTCAAACCGTCGATTGAAACTTGCCTTGAACAACTGTTTGAATTTCTCTTCTGAACTTCAAAACCCTGCATATGACTGTGTTTTTGACCCCAAGTTCCAAAAGAAATTCGATGACAACCCCATTTCCATTCCACCCTTGGGAATTCGTATACTTCCTCATTTGAACAAAGTAGATGTAGACCTTGGAGTAGTTTGTGATTTATCCAAGTTTCCTGATAAACCACCATGGACTTTCTTCACTCCAGAGATCCGGTTTGATGATTTAACCTTGTGCCGTAAAGATTCCACTAGTTCCTTGGCATACAAGTCCCTATTTGCTGAACTGTGTTCGAAGTTTCCATCCTTCAATCCATTTTCACCGACGGTTCCACATCTGAGGATGGAGTTGCCTCTGCTGTTTTGTGCAGCAGATCCCCCTCAGAAATGTTCTGATCACATTCCCACCGACAGCTCCATCTACACTACTGAGTTGACAGCCTTGGTCCTGGCTCTTAAAATGGTCTCTAAATCAAAGCATAAAGATTTCCTGAGATTGTAAGACTCCCTTTCTGCTTTGAAGGCCATTGCCGGCCTTAATCGCAAGCACCCTCAACTGTGAAAGTATTCGAACTGGCACCTCTCTGAAATCAGATGGGCACAACATAGTGTTTGCTTGGGTTCCCAGCCATGTGGGCATTCGAGGCAGCGCGATGGTTGATTAACTTGCCAAGAGTGCCACAAAGAAAGAGTTGAGCAGATTGTCTATCCCTCACACTGATCTAAAACCAAAAACCCAGGCTTAAGTCAAAGACCTCTGGCAACGGGAATGGAACTCGCAGACGGATAACAAATTGTACAAAATCCGTCCAAACCTGGAAGAGATTTTACCACGTTCCACGAGACGGCCGTAAAGACGAAACAGTCTTGTGCCGTTTGCACACAGGCCATTCGTTTTACACCCATTCTTATCTTTTAAAAGGTGAAGAAGTTCTGTTGTGCATTCCATGTCATGTTCCACTCACAGTAAAACATATTGTTTAGAGTGTTGGGACTTGCACGATGTGAGACATAAACACTCTGCAGCAGACTCCATGAAAACCTTGTTCAGAGATGTCCCACCTGATATGATCTTTGAATTTTTGAAAGAGATTAACATTTTTCATCTGATTTAAGATTTTACGGAAGGAAGATTTTAACGAAGTTTCTGGTGCGTTTTGGAAGGTGTGTTTTAAAGAGATGTGTCTATGTGTGTGTGTTGGTTTTTTTTCTTTGTTTGTTTTTGATGACTTGTGAGTTGACTTCAACGTGGTGACAGCCCTGATGTGGCACTTTGCGGTCGGCTGGGCTATAAGCAATATTACCTTACCTTACCTAAGTATATTCCGCCCATCATTTCAAACCGTACCGATGCAACGTGTTGATAGTTCATGTGAATGTCATTCTGACTGGGAACGGAATCATTTTAGTGCAAAAGTGCTGATTTGATTTCCTTGACAGAAAAGAGCAGATTGAATGTTTCAGTGTGGTCAGAGAAACAACTGTGAAGAGTTTTCTTTGGAGCGTTTGTGTTCCAGTAATGCAGCAGGTTATTTTAGGAGATGAAGAATTATTTGCGGTGTTAAAAGCCGACAGATGGGCAAAAGCTTGTTTCTCAGTGATCGCAGTGTCAGTAGGTGTGAAGTGGTGTATAGATAGAATCATGCTTTCTCTTCAATTTCTAAACTTTTCAAGACCTTTTATAGGCGAGTTTGGTTGTTGTTGTTTTTCTTCAAATACGCTTGGAGCAAAAATTCATCAAAGACTGCAATTTGCTACAGATTGCTTGCAGTTTTGATGTTCGAATTTAACTCACTAGGTGTAGATTTTTAATTTATTTCCAGTCCAAGTTAAGCCAATGTATTGTGGGGATTTAAGATACGTACGTTCTTGAAGATGTAGCTCAAAAAGAAAAAGATCACAGATTAACATATCCCCACAAACTAAAAGAGAAACGTGGCCTTTAATATCACTGAAAGGCAAAACAGGTCATATAAATTCTTCAATCAGGCTGGTTAGCTCTTGACTACTGTCAGACACAGACAGCAGTAAATAGAAAGAACACAGCATTTTATCATTTTGCAGCTAAAGCTTGAAGACAGGTGTTAAGATTTATAGGGTTGAATAACAGATACAAGCATATGAGTAACAAGACTCCCCTGTCACGCTCCTAGTGCAGTGAGTTGTGCTGATTTCAAAAGATCATTATAAACGGTGAAAAAAAAAACCTTCTGGTTCTTCATTTGCGTTTCCAAGAGAACCACTACTGCTGAATATAATCTTAACAAAGAAGATACAGCTCCTGAAAATTTGAAAACAAGACCTTTCGTATCCCTGTGGAATCGAGCTTTATTCACATTATCCAGATATCATGAGATAAGCGACAGACAACCTACACCCACCTCTGCATCTCAGTTGACTCTCTTTTCGAGTGGTTTAGGGATGTTGTAGGTTTACTTATGTTTTCGTCAGACAGTCTTCAGCCCCATTAGCAGACGCTGTACCAGACGGAGATGGATGAGGCCCTGTAAGAGTCGGTGGAGGTCTCTTCTTTATCTGCGTAGTCTTTACTTTTCCCCTGTCTCCACAGGCACTGCACTTGGCGGATTGAAGCGGACGAGAAAGGAGGTGGGGTCCAGTTCTACAGACTGCACGGCAGGGAACATTTCAGGTTCCAGGGCAGTCTGGGAGGCGGCGGGTTTTATGACTCCTCCACGAGCGGTTACTTTTGCTTGAAAGGAGGCGAGTTTAATACCTCTACGGTGGGCGATTAACCTGTACTATCTAGGAAAAACACGACAGGTCTGTCGGACAACAGACATACACTGTCCGTACTTCTTCAATGCCGCAGAATATGCTGTCCCCTAAGGAGGCTGGTGGGTTGCCACTGCAGTCCGCATAACGGACTAGTCCTGCACACGGTCCCTAATAGACTGCCTCACAATAAACACAAATTTCCTTGCCAGAAAAGTGGCTCTGGTCCCTAATGGACTGCCTCACAATAAACACCACAAACTTCCTGGCCAGAAAAGGGGTTCTGAACATTCCATGCCACACCTTTTGATACCGAAAATGGAACCTAGACGTTCAGATATGGCATTTTGGTGGTCTGCGGCAACAAAGGTGTACAGGAAGAGAGCAAGATGGTGTTTCTTGTCACTCTTTATGGCCTGTTACAGACTGCAGCTCGATGAACATCGCCAACCTTCTGCAATGTAATTTCGGTTTTATGTCGACCTCTGAGACATCCTTTAGTTCTGTAAATTCATGCCAAGCACCGAAGAATTCAACTGTTTGTATGACAATGAGTATCTGTCAGTGGCTGGCCTGATTTGATTTGTACTAAACTTGGGGTTTCCAGCCTTTGGATTGCGAAAGGACTGAGAACAAACAAAGGCCAGTCTTTCCTGGCTCCCTCCGTCAGCAATGAAGCCTGCAAACCTGTCTCCGCTCTAACTTCCATATTTCAGGCTGAATCACTCACGGCTGTGGTCTAAAGGCGGTCTTATCTGTTTACGATTAAGAGGAATGGCGGGGGTGGTGGAAGATTTTTCTCTTACAAGCTAAGGTTTCTACTGTTGTGGTTTTCATCCATAACTTCATTATTCCCTGCTAGCATAATTTGTGATTGTTGTGGCAGCTCTCCTCTTTCTCTCATTTTATTCTGTTTTCTCCGCATACCCCCACGTCATTCTGGAATTGATAAATCTTGAATCTTTAATCTTAACCAACTAGTCCTGGGGTTCAACAAAAAGGCAAGGTTAAAAAGTTCTCATTCTTCAACTCTGAGGTCTCGGGAGGGGTATGATATAAATAGTGTTTTAATTCAGCCACACACATGCACCCCTCCATCTCGCCCAGCTCCTGGGAACAGAGAACTGAACACAACAGGACTTAACTTGACAAGTCAGGAAACTTTCTGTCATGATCAAACTCCATATAGGGATAGCTAATTTACTCCAAAAAAAAAAACAGACGAAGAGAGAGAGAGAGAGGGAGGGAGAGAGACAGACAGACAGACAGACAGAGAGATGATGATGATGATATTATGATGATGATGATGATGATGATGATGATGAATGATGATGATTATGCTGAGAGCCGTCTCTATCTATCGCAGAACCTCCTTCATTTATATCACTTGTGACACCACATCATAATCACGTCGGATCTGAAGAAAACACGCAGAAAGGAAAACCTCAAAACACAAGACTTCATGGGGAGCGAATAATAGAAAAAGTGAGAGGGAGAAAGACAGAATACAAGAAGAATAAAGGCAGGTCACTGTTAGTTGGGCCCCTTGCTTTCAGCCTGTGTAACATGGAAGGCCCCATGATTGGCATCAACTTCTACCACGTTGTGCTGAAACCAATCACCATCTTGGCTATACGGGCTGGTAAACAGCTTGAAAAACGTCCTATCAAAATAATGATGCCCTCGTTAGCAAAGCCTAATTGGTCACTGGGCCACGCAAGCCCATAGACGAGAACAAAACTGCATGTCTCCGGAGAGGCTCAGAGACAAGGGCAGGAAAGAGTAAACAGAACAATAGAAGTGAATTAACAAGACACAATGCGCACTCAGTTCGGAAAACGTTTGAGAGCAGTGAGAACTTTTAGCTGTCAACAATTACCAAACACTGCAGAGAAACAGGACGCCGAGTCTCGGGAGAACACATGGAGATACAAACCACGACACGCCGGGTTGGATGATCCACCAGTCAGACTAGTCCCTGGATGCCACACCGGCTGATCTGATAGTCTTAGGTTTCGAACATTATCGTGTCTCGCAATTGCCATGGCGAGGTCACACAGCTATAGAGCAAAACTTTTGTCCCCATGGGTTTCATATTCTTCCCAGGTCCAGTTGGCGCACGGGTAGATGCAGGGGGGGGGAGAGAGAGAGAGAGAGAGAGAGAGAGAGAGAGAGAGAGGGAGAGAGAGAGAGAGAGAGAGAGGAGAAGAGAGAGAAAGAGGCAAGAGGGATTTGATAATTACTTGCAAAATCTTGTCAAGGTGCTTGCGCCATACAGAAATGCCCTTGATGTTGTGATATCCGTTTTAAAATGTTCGGTTGTATCGTTTACACTTCTTTCGTAATGTAGGACAGGACGAAAGAGTGTGCCGATAGAGAAAGACCGGAGGGACAGGGGGGGGGGTGAAGGGGAGAGACAGCGGGTCATCAATGATGCGTGATGAGGGGGCAGTTTTCTGCAATTCTTTAAACCAGGTAGCCAGTCTTCTGTGAACATGCTTAGCACCATGGATCAGGGTGTTCCTTTAGGACCTTCTTTTCATTTATGGCAATAAAAAATGTTACAAGAAAGAGTGCATTACTTGGATGGCATTTCGATAAGTCGGGGATACATATTCTCTCTCTCTCTCTCTCTCTCTCTCTCTCTCTCTCTCTCCTACTCTCCTAACGTACACACACACACACACACACACACACACATGCACACACACACACACACACACACACACACACACACACACACACACACACACACACACACACACACACGTACACACACACTCATGCACTCACTCACTCACCCACACACTCGTGTGCGCGCAAGCGCCACCCACATGACTGTTCGTTAAGTTGCTGACAAACCCATGGTCAAACCAATCCCTCCTTTTGCACGCTGGATAACCCTCAAATGGAGAAATACCAACTATTGCTATCTTCTTTTTTACCCAGTAGATTTTTAAACATGGCTGACAAAGATAGAATGAAAAAAAGAGGATAATGCGCGTAGAAAAGGATGGAGAAGAACAATCACCCTGACCTCTAGCTCTAGCTTTAGCTATAGTGAAAAATCAATGACACGCTCTCTTTCATCAGAGCTGGGCCTGCATTTCGCCTGGCCGCCTATGCATTCATGATTCTTACCTCCGCATCCGCCGTTGGTCTGCCAGATTGGCATCGCTGTGTTTGACAGCTTTATGAGGCAGGGAAGGTTCGAGTAGCCCGAGGTGAGACATTCTGGGTAGGGTGGTTATGTCCTGTACAGCACCTTCCACCGTTACAGGGAATTCTTACTGCTTTTATCGACTTATAAAAGCCAACTTGTCCGGACAGGCGAACAATTCACCGTTTTCCGACCCGCTTTGGTGTTTATCGCTTCGCTCTGATTCCAATAATATGCATATACGCAAGAGCAACGACACGCACGAGCACATGCACGGACGCGCACATTCTGCATCCTAAGGGCAGATTTACTGCACTTCAAGCAGACTGATAGTCAGCGAAGGAGATCAGTTGAAGGAACTGGGTCTAACAGCATACTGACTGATAGCACCGATGTTCTGAAAAGGACCGGGCCACACGGGAAGAAGAGAACATGATGGACAGCATTATGATTCGTAAGCAGGGTCCCACTGGAGGAGCATTCGTTCTGAGTGTACATTCCTTGCTCCCAAACATACTCTGCATCAAACACTGTATTATCTCCTAATGTTCAAAATTTTGACATTATTTCTTATCATCAAACCCTTTCTTTCAAAGTGTGCTGCACAAATATCTGCCAGACAGAATATCTGGAGCTCCGGAGAGTGAGCACCATCCTTTACTAAAGTGATCGAAACTCTGGTCTGCTCTTTCGTTGCTCTAGGCTTCACTGTACAAATGCTATTTTTTCCTGGCGTCCCAAAATATCTGATACAACCCCACGCCCAACCCCCACCTCTCCCTTGATAGGTCCAGAATGCTATTAGGAAGCAGATTCTTAAACTTCTTGAATAGGAGAACATACCACACCTCTTCTAAAATCTTTGCACTCGCACTTGTTCAGTCAGCGATTTGTTTTCTTCCTCTGTGTTTCTTGTCTGTAACTGGTGATAGTTAATAATATCTATCTGACACTCCGAGTTTGTTTCCCATCATACAGTATCCATTCTTCTGACCTTTACATCTCTGCATTCCGTGTATTGAAACGAAGTCCCCAGGTCAATTTTCTTTTTCCTCAGTAGGGTCCAAGTCCCCGGGATGGACTTCCATTTAGCAACAGACACTTCACTTCCATATCCTTTTGAAAATCTTTTTCCAGTTATGCTTTGTTCAGACATTACATATTATCTTACGGACAGAGTTCTGATCACTTTGCATATACATCTTCTACGTTTACATGTGTGTGTTTATAGGGGAGGGGGAGGTCAAAAGATTACAAGAAGTAGTAGCAATAGTGTGTGCGTGTGTGTGTGTGTGTGTGTGTGTGTGTGTGTGTGTGTGTGTGTGTGTGTGTGTGTGTGTGTGTGTGTGTGTGTGTGAGAGAGAGAGAGAGAGAGATTTTCCTACCAGGGTGTCTGTATGAATTATTCATAGCTGTGAGCAGTCCTTGTTGGAAACTTCCTTGTTTTCAATTGTGTGACCTGCTTTGTTTAGTTTTCATAATCTTTGTATTTTTCTAAAATGAACATGAATCACTAAGAATACAAGTGGAGACAAAAAACATTCATTTTTAAGTCTTAGTGCCAGATTATCTCACATACATTATGTGTACATGATCTAGGTTTACATAACTCGTTTTGAATTATCCAGATACCTTCCCCTCATTAACCTTTTTTTAGTTGGTTCGCTTTGAGAGAAGCTGTTCGTTTATTTTCCTCAACCCATATACTTATACAGACAAGAATGGTCGAAGTCGTGTCTAACAAAGTCATATATTATACCTCTTTCAGAAATGTCTCAGTTGTAATTGCTTGTACGGCTGCGTCCCTTGTCCGCGGTTTCCGAAGTCAGTCAAACTAGGCCCAAATGAAAACACAAAGGTGAACAGCACATTTCTAAAGGCGCTTTTACAATTACTGTACCTTTGTTTCTAAGAACCGAAAGGAAGCAGTCAACACAGAATAGACATGTCAGTCCGGTATACACATCTTGTAACGTTTGGGCGGGAGTTGGGAAAAAAAATGGAGAGAGAGAGAGAGAGAGAGAGAGAGAGAGAGAGAGAGAGAGAGAGAGAGAGATTGTGTGAGTGTATTATATGACTAAGGTGGCGCGTGCGCAACGATATTATTCTTTGGTTCTTCAGTTTAACGTCTATTCATTTTGAACGATCTTACAAAGGATGCCCGCGCGCACGTGCGTGTATGTGAGTGTGTGTGTGTGTGTGTGTGTGTGTGTGTGTGTGTGTGTGTGTGTGTGTGTGTGTGAGAGAAAGAGAGAGAGAGAGAGAGAGAGAGGTGTGTGTGTGTGTGTGTGTGTGTGTGTGTGTGTGTGTGTGTGTGTGTGTGTGTGTGTGTGTGTGTGTGTGTGACAGTTTGACCAACCCTTATAAAATATTGTTTATAAGTAAAATGGTAATCATAATGTATTAATTTCAGGTGTCTGGCTCGAAAAATAATAAAAGAAGGAGACATTTTAGGTTTGGAAAGAGAAAACTGTGTCCAGAATGGACAGAACCTTGATCAATGTGGAAAACAATGTTTGTGAGCACGGGTCGTTTCCTTTTCTTCTACAGTATACTTGGATGCCACAAACACCAGGGCGTGGAGATGTATGCAGCATTCTCTTTTTCCAGTGAAAGACGGTACATTTTTTCCTATCGTAACAGTTCTTTTTGTGATCCCTCAAACATCTCCCTCCCATAGTACACTTTCCTTCGTACATTCTCAGAAGTTTGTGACCTCAAACACTCCCTCTCCATATACACTTCCATAACATTCTCAGAAGTTGTTTGTGACCCTCAAACACCTCCCTCTCCATAGTACACTTTCCTATCATAACCATTCTCAGAAGCTGTTGTGACCCCTCAAACACCTCCCTCTCCATAGTACACTTTCCTATCATACCATTCTCAGAAGCTGTTGTGACCCCTCAAACACCTCCCTCTCCATAGTACACTTTCCTATCATACCATTCTCAGAAGTTGTTGTGACCCCTCAAACACCTCCCTCTCCATCCACCTTCCTCAGCCCTAACCCTCTGTAATTTGTGTTGACAGGCCTGTGTAATATGGCTTCAGCAGCAGATGGTGGCAGATGAAAAACACGTAACATGATATGCATAGCGTGTGCTCGCGCGCACACGCACGTGTGTGTGTGTGTGTGCGTGTGGCGTGCGTGCGTGCGTGCGTGCGTGCGTGCGTGCGCGCGCGCGTGTGTGTGTGTGTGTGTGTGTCCGCGTGTCTATCTGTCCGTTTGTCTGTCTGTCTGCCTGTCATTCTGTCTGCCTGTGACTGTGCGCGTTGGTACGTCAGAGAGAGACAGACAGACAGACAAACAGACAGACAGACAGACAGAAACATGGTGTCAGATAAGAAAAAGATAGCGTGATATGTATTACATGCACGCGTTCGCGTATGTGTGTGCGTGCGTGTGCGCGTGCGTGCGTGCGTGCGTGGTGTGTGTGTGTGTGTTGTGTGTGTGTGTGTGTGTGTGTGTGTGTGTGTGTGTGTGTGTGTAAGTGCTTACATGCGTGCGGTGTATATGTGTGTGTGTGTGTGTGTGTGCGTACGCGCGCGCGTTTATGTGTGCGTGTGTTTGTCTGTCTGTCTTCTGTCTGTCTGTCTGTGAGAGACAGAGAGAAAGACAGACATACAGACAGACATAGGCAGACTGACTGAAGAGGGAGGTGGTTTAAGGGAGAGAAAAGAAGCAGAAGAGAGAGAGAGAGAGAGAGAGAGAGAGAGAGAGAGAGAGAGAGAGAGAGAGAGAGGAGCAGGGAAACCAGCTGGAAAGTGTGGTGTTGTGTGTGTGTGTGTGTGTGTGTGTGTGTGTGTGTGTGTGTGTGTGGTGTGTGTGGGAGGGGCAGAGAAGACAGAGTGGGAGGTAAGGTGGGCCGTCCAGTAGGGGGATGGAGATAAGGAGAAAAATGAGGGGGGTGGGGGGGGAGAAAAGATGCAGAGATAAACATGTAGAGAGATGGGAAGGGGAGAGGGATGGAGAGGGAGAGTGAGACATGCGGACAGACAAACGGACAGGGAAACAGAGGAAGAGAGAGAAGACGAAGCCTCCTTGAAGGAAACGCCAACTTTGTTAATATCATGTTTAACTAACCTGACTCTTACAATAAAAATCATTTCTACGGCCATTCCCTCAAGTTCTGAAGTCATAATTCTACAGCGGAACAGGAAAGCGTTCGCGGAAAATGACGAGAATTCATTTTCTCTCTCTCTCTCCTCTCTCTCTCTCTCTCTCTCTCTCTCTCTCTCTCTCTCTCTCTCTCAAAAAAGCATTTGATGTGATAGACCATAACCTTCTACTTAGAAAATTAAAATTGTATGGCTTATCCACAAAAACTCACGCTTTTTCACTCATATCTCACAAATAGGCAACAGTGTGTAAAAATTAATACAACTTTCTCTTCATTTCAAACACTTTCCTATGCGTCCCACCAGGCTCTTTCCTGGGTCCCTTACTGTTCACAATTTACATCAATGATTTACCTCTCCATATCACATCCACCTGTGAACTCTTTGCTGATGATACAACATACATACAAATCATTCTGATGTTACTGTTCTTGCACACACTTTACAAGAAAGTGCGAATGACCTCGTCAAATGGACTGAATTAAATCACATGTCGCTTCACCCTCAAAAAACTAAATCCATGCTTATTACAACCAGGCAAAAAAGACAAAATCTCACTATTAAGTTTCCTCCTGTACATCTTTAAAATGAACCCGTTGAACAGGTTACATACCTCAAAGTGCTAGGAATAACAATTAATAACAATATGAGTTGGCAAGCTCACATAACCTCACTATGCAAAAAGTTTCACAGAAAGTTTATCAACTCTCCAAAATCAAACGCTTCCTCGACCTGCATTCACGCAAGCTCTTTTTCCAGTCTCATATTCAATCATACATAGACTATGGATCTACTCTATGGGACTGTGCTAGCGCTAACACCCTCAAACCATTGTTAAGCCTACACAAGCGAGCACTCAAATTAGTCCTAAAAAGCAGTAGTCTTCTGGACTCGGACTATAAAAAGATTCAAGTTCTCCCATTAAGTCTGAGATTAGAATACAACAAAGGGATCATAATGCACAAGATTGTGTCTGGGAAGGCACCCTCAACATTAGTTCACGGATTCTCAATATATTCCTCAAGGACTCTACCCAAACTTCATGTCCCTGTTCCTAGAATTGACTTATTCAAATCCAGTTAAACATATTCAGGTTCCTGTCAATGGAACTCGCTCCCTGAATCAACCAAACAACGCCAATGCATATCAACCTTCAAACACCATTATTTCAACCATCTTATGTGCCAGTACTTGCATACTCCGCCATAAATCCACCAGCAACCACCACCACCCTCTTTGCCTTATGTATGTACCTGACTATTTAGAAAGTGTTTTTGTACTTGAAATGCACATGTATGTTATTTTGTTTAGTAAGTATGTCTTATATGAGTACGTGTGTGTGTGTGTGTGTGTGTGTGTGTGTGTGTGTGTGTGTGTGTGTGTGTGTGTGTGTGTCTGTGTGTGTCTGTGTCTGTGTCTGTTTCCTACTACCTCCTGCCCTCTTGTCATTCTGTCGATATGCTTATATTCTTATGTGACCTCTCTCTCTCTCCTCTCCTCTCTCTCTCTCTCTCTCTCTCTCTCTCTCTCTCTCTCTCTCTCTCTCTCTCGGTTCTGCTGATTTATTATCCATATGACCCGTGGCGACTGGGTTATCATTTTGCATTTCCCACCTCCATTTGTGCTTTATTTTCTATCCCCCCCCCCCCCCCCCCCCCCCCCCCCCCCCCGTGCTTCAAAATCGATTGTCTTGTATCTCTTTAGAATTTTTTGATTGTCAGATTGTTCTAAACATGCTCTCTTATCGCACCCACTCTCGCCTCTTTCTCCCCCACCCTCTCTCTCTCTCTCTCTCTCTCTCTCTCTCTTCTCTCTCTCCTCTCTCTCTCTCTCTCTCGCAGACTTACCCCGCATTCCCTTCGTTCATGAATGTATTATAAAACAAGCTGAATGCATGAAAAGACGAATTAGATTGGAGGTAGGAATGGGGACAGTGACTGGTATGATACAGAATGCACTAGTACTAAACTAAAGGCAAGAAGGCTTCTGCGGATATACAGGAGAACGCTAGATGAAGAAGATAACAAAACATATTGTCTTGCACGAAGAGAATACAAAAAATTGATCGAGAGGAAGAAAAAAGAAAATAACAGTTCTCTACTATGTAACCTCTAAATTCGGTGAATGACCAGCAAGAATTTTGGAAGCACTTGCGCAGAATATCTGTGAAAAGAGTGCATACATCCAACATTATAACTATTGATGACTGGTTTTCTCATTTTCATGAGCTTCTTGAAAATGGTGAAACCGAAGACGATGTTATTGATGTTATTAGCGAAGTAAATCTGTCTGAAAATAGTACCGAGTGTTCCTACTTTGATCGTCCAATTTCAAGAGAGGAGATTTCAACTGCAATGAAAAGGCTTAAAAACAGAAAATCTGCAGGGCCAGATGGAATTATTGGAGAATTACTGAAATTTGGTGGTAATGTTATTATTGATTTCTTTGTTAAGTTTTTCAATACACTTTTTGATAATGGGTTATTTCCAGAACAATGGACAGAGTCAATAATCGTGCCACTGTTTAAAAAGGGTACAACTGATGTCCCTGGCAATTATAGAGGTATATCATTGGGTGACATCAGTAGTAAGGTATTTAGTTCAATAATTAATTGTAGGCTACAAGAATGGGTACGGCAAAATGACATCACAGGTGAACATCAAGCAGGGTTTAAGAAAGGCTACTCAACTATTGATCAGATGTTCACACTCTTAGCGTTAATACAGAAACAATTTTCACAGAACCGTAAATTATATGTTGCCTTTATTGATTTCGAAAAAGCTTTCGACTCTGTATCAAGATTATTGCTCTGGCCAGTACTCCAAAAGAATGGAAATCAAGGAAAACTCTACAAATGTATTGATAGTATGCATAGTAGTGTGAAAGCAAGAGTGCTGGTGCTAGTTTTACTAACTATATCATGTGTACAAGAGGGTAAAACAGGGTGATGCATGCAGCCCTGTACTTTTCTCCTT
>CM065724.1:37493581-37513581 GCA_033310375.1 Conus canariensis
CTGCAGCAGAGGGGAGGGAGACCTTCGACTCCTGTGCCAGAGCAGTGACGGACATCCTGAACAGCGTGGAGACGGACAAGACGTGGACAACGGACGATATTGCTCGGGCCCATCGTGTAGGCCAGAGCAGAAATGGTGGACCCCGGCCTGTGATTGTCAAATTCAGCAGGTGGAAGGACAAAATGTCAGTTATGACAAACAAGGAATTCCGTGCCAGACTGAAGGACAAGGGAGTAACTGTAGCCAATGACCTCACCCACCAGCAAGCCAGTATTGTCGCCGAGGCCAAGAAAGAGGGTAAGGTGGCTTTCTTCAGAAAGGGGCAGTTAGTAGTGCAGCCCAGACGACCTGACCCAAGAACGTATGCGGAGGTGGTGGATTCCGACTCTACGCGGTCATCAACAACAGCGGGTGCCCCCCTGCGTGACACTGTAAACAAACAGGTCAGAGGTGACAGTGTACCGTGCGGCACAGCCAACGCCGGGGATTCCCCTACTCGTCCGTCGCCATCTCGGCAGGCCGGCAGCCCAAGGTCATCACGTGCAAGTCGTGATTGCAGCGGGTCACGGCAGTCGGGCGTGCGGGAGTTTTTTCAACGCACGCAATCAAGGCCAGGAAACACCTCGGATAGCACGCCTGTGAACAAGACCCCAGGCAGGTACCCACTTCCTCGTCGTTCAGACAGGAACGTTAAAAAACAATAGGACAGGCTTGGCCATCCATGTGATTTGAAATTCCTGACTTTCAATATTGAAAACTTGTACACGAAACTGACCGATATCTCTTTCATAAAATACATTGAACTATTTGATTTCGTTTGCTTGACAGAAACTTTTGTGGATAACACTTTTGACTATTCTGGAATCTTCATTAACTTTTTGAAATATTATGTACCTGCAAAAAAGTTATCAAAACAAGGAAGAAATTCTGGTGGGTTACTGTTTTTAGTACGCAGATGCTACCAACACTATATAACACATATAAAGATTGATTGTGAAAATACTGTGGTTGTGAAATTAGATAAGTGTGTTTTTAAGGTCGATAAGGATGTGCTTATTATTGCAACATACGTTGCTCCGGAGAACAGTCCTCTATACAGTAACAAAATGCAAAAAGATGGAATTGTTTTACTAGAAGAAGCTATCCTGAACATTATGAATGAGGAAGAGTTATATCTTGTGATCTGTGGGGATCTAAATGCGAGGACAGGGTGGAAGCAACCTAACTGGAATGAAGTACTTACCTGTTCTCCTACTGATGATGTCGATGATAATGATGTTGATATTTATAACCGACAGTCAAAAGATTTGTTGATCAATAACTTTGGTGAGTCTTTGCTGAATTTGTGTTTTATGTTGGACTGTATTATTGTGAACGGTGCATGTGTTGGTGATTTTGATGGTCAGTTTACATATGTTTCACCACATGGTACTAGTGTTATTGATTATTTTATAATCACTAAAGGGCTGTTTTCAAGTAATTGTCATTTACATATTGGAGACCGTGTGGATTCTTGGCATTTGCCAGTCGAGTTTACTTGGAAATGTGGTCTTGATTGTATAGACAATTTTAGAACTGTAGAGAATGAGGAAAATTGTATCGTGTGGTCTGAAGATTATTTGTTAGAGTACACACATGAGTTAAATTCACATGTGTTCCACAGCCATATCCAAGAAGCTGTTCAAGCTCTCTCAATCGATGTCAACACTTCTCTAGATATATTTGTTAAAACATTGTATGGAGCTGCTGCCTCCATGATTCGAACTGTAGGCAATAAGAAGAAAAACGTAAATGAATGGTATGATAAACAATGCGCCCAAAAGAAAAGAACGGTCCGACGTTACCTTAAACTATTCCAAAGGTCAAAAAAGAGTAATGAGCAGCACAGAGATAAGTATGTGGATGAAAGGAGACTATATAAAGAACTTTTATTCTGCAAGAAAAAAGAATTTGACAATGAAAGGATAATTAAATTAAAACAGTCAACCAACGACCCCAAGGTATTCTGGAGAATAATCAGATCTGTGAACAGAAAAAATGTAGTGCGCAATGATATTTCTATGGACCAGTGGTACGAACATTTCCACAGGATATTTAATATGATGACACCTGGGCTGGATCAAGAGGAAATCTTAGCAGCAGAACTAATGGACAGTTCAGACGAGCCACTTTTTAACGACCCTATTTCTCAGGAAGAAGTTGTATCTAGTATAAATAAACTTAAAGCCGGTAAAAGTTCTGGTACTGATATGATACTTGGTGAAATGCTTAAACATGCCAATGAAACGGTAATTAAATTTCTCGTAGTGCTTTTCAATAAGATATTTGAACAGGGCATTTTTCCAAAAGACTGGTGTAAATCCATTATTATTCCAATTTACAAGAAAGGGGATGCTAATCTACCAGATAATTACCGTGGTGTGGCACTAACAAGTATCGTGAGCAAAGTGTACACATTTATTCTGAATAAGCGACTTTCACGATGGGCAGAAGATGAAGGAAAATTAGCTGAGGAACAAGGTGGGTTTAGAGCAGGATATAGTACAATTGATCACATTTTTACTTTACACTCGGTCGTTGAAAAATATTTAGCAAAACATTCTAAGCTCTATGTAGCTTTCGTCGACTTTAGGAAAGCATTTGATTCTGTTGACAGAAATGTCTTATGGCATGTGTTAAGGAGAAGTGGCGTTGATGGAAAAATGTATAAAGCACTTCGGGGAGTTTATGACTCAGTCATTGCATGTGTAAGAGATAAGCATTCATACTCTGATTTTTTTGATTGTCCGAGAGGAGTAAAACAAGGATGTGTACTCAGCCCAATTATGTTCTCCTTTTTTGTCAATGAATTAGCCGTAGAATTAATCAGGGAAGGAAAGCACGGAATCCAGATGGTACCAGGAACTTCAGAATTATTCTTATTGCTTTTTGCAGACGACGTTATTTTGCTCTCAGATACTGTTATAGGTCTACAGAATCAGCTGAACAATCTGAAAAAAGAGGCTGACAGATTACGTCTAGAAGTGAATCTAGATAAGACTAATATTATGGTTTTCCGTAAAGGTGGTTATCTTGGAATAAGAGAAAAATGGACATATGGAAACGAAGATATAAGAGTAACAAACACATACAAATACTTAGGCTTGATATTTACAACAAAGTTAAGTATGAATGCTGCCCTTCTAGACATGAGTAGAAAAGGTAAATTGGGCGTTATTGAAATTCTAAAATCACTAAAGAAACTACATACAATTGATCCTTCCCTATTCTGGAAGCTTTTTGATACTCAGATTGAGCCCATATTGACTTACGCAGCAGAAGCATGGGGGTTAGAAGATACAGGGTTAATAGAAAAAGTACATACTTTTGCCATTAAACGATTCCTGGGTATACCACTACACTCTTCAAATAAAATGAGTTACGGAGAAACAGGAAGATATCCTTTGCTCGTTCGAACTGCTGTAAAATGTGTTAAATACTGGCTGCGGCTGGTAAAACTACCAACTAATAGAATATGTAGGCAAGCCTATGATATGTTGTTATTACAATTAGAAGCAGGCAAATACAACTGGGCATCAAAAGTTAGGAACACTCTAACAGAAAATGGTTTTGGTGTAGTATGGTTGTGTCAAGGTGTTGGCTCGGAGGAGGGGTTTATATCAGAATTTAAGGAAAGAATTGTTTCATGTTACAAACAAAATTGGCACTCAGAAATTGAAGATAATGATAAATATGAGTGGTACCGTTCTTTTAAAATTACGTTTGAAGCTGAGAGGTATCTAACTTTGATAACGAATAAAAAGATGAGGGAAGATCTGGTAAAGTTTAGATTAAGAGTGCATGGTCTAGGCGCTGCAAAACACTGGTTTATGACCAACGAACGAAGTGTTGACTGCCCAATGTGCGGTCACAATAAGGAAGATGAAGTGCACTTTCTTTTTCATTGTTGCTTCTTGTCAGATATTCGCCGAAAATATTCTTTTTTCAATATGACTCATGTCGAGCCTACAGTAAGTGGTTTAATTAATCTTTTGGCAACAGATAATGATGCAACTATCATTGGTCTTGCTAAGTATTTAACTGATGCTACCAAGACGAGAAAAAAGAAGCTAGAACTTAATGACAACAGTATTGTAATCTAATGTTCCTTGTTTTGTCTTAGTATGTTCTTTTGTAATTAGTGGATGGCCATGTAGTCTCAGTGTATGTGTGTGTGTGTGTGTGTGTGTGTGTGTGTGTGTGTGTGTGTGTGTGTGTGTGTGTGTGTGCGCGCGCGCGCGCGCGCGCGCTTGCGCTTGCGCACATGAGCTTGCGTGCGTTTGGAACAGTAAGGTCGGGAATGGAGAAGGGAAAGGTGGGGTGTGGAAGGGGAAGGGGGGGGGGGGAGGGCGATCGGGCGGTCGGGGATCTGTCGGATTAGAGGGTGAGGTTGGGAGGAGGGATGGAAAAATGTGAGCTTGCGTTTACTGTTTATGTTTGTTCGTGCAAGGTGAGAGAAGGGATTGGGAACTGGGTTTTGGAACTAAAGGGACGGGAACGGTAGCGTAGGAAAGGACGTTCTGTACGGAAGTCCTTTAATCAGATTTGATCGTTTACGTGTGAGTAGTTTGATATAAATATCTGTACCATCCTGACAATGTGAACGATCCTTTAATCCTTTACGTTATGATGTTTTTGTTTATGTCATCATTTAGTTTCCTTTTACTTTAATGATACAGTGTGTATTTTCTTTATACTTTCATGATGCAATGTGTCCAGAAGTATGTATACCCCCCTTGCCTTAATGGCCCCTATAGCTGAAGGCAATAAATCATCAAAGCGTCAAAGCGTCAAAGCGTCTCTCTCTCTCTCTCTCTCTCTCTCTGATACATATACAATGTTTGCAATGACATTGAGTGTAAACTCTATTCACATTTGCATAGATAAACGCGCTTCCGAAATTTGTAATAGAAAAACATCAACCAAGTATAATCGACCCATCCTTTCAAACCGTACAGATGTGTTTGAAGACTTGCAAACAGTAAACTTCAGGAGAAAGCATAAAAAAAAATCATAGTGAATGTCATCCTGGTTAGGAACCGAATCATCTTGGGGCAGAAGAGCCGATTTGATTTCATTGAAGGAGGCAGATTAAGTTGTTGTTTTTTTAATTGTCCAAAAAAAAGCTGTGAAGAGTTTTTCTTTGAAGTGTCTATGTTCCAATGAGACAGCAGATTATTTTAGACGATGAAGAGTTTTTTTTGGGGGGGATGTAGAAAGCCTACAGATGAACCAAAGAAGTTTCTCAGTAATCACGGTGTCGGTAGATTTGAAGTGGTATAGAAACGGAGTTATGCTTTCTTTTTCATTTCTAACTTTCTGCTTGTTTTTCCAATACGCGTGGACCAGAAATTCTTCAAAGACTGCGACTTGCTACAGAATGCTTGCGATGTTGATGGGCTCGAACTTACATAGGAAGGTGCAGAACTTTAACGCCTCCAGTCCAAGTGAAGCCAATCTATTCTGAGGATTTCCGTTTCGTAAGTTCTTGAAGTTGTGGCTGTTGCAGCGTCAGAACTTTTCAGAAACTCATCTTCTATAACTTCTGTGTGAACAACCTCCAGAAAAAAGATCACAGGTTGCAGTATCTCCACATTATTGTCGCCGAAAGGCAAAAAAGTTCGTGTAAGTTCTTCAATCAGGCTGATCAGCTCTGGACGACTGACATACACGGATGGCAATAAATATAAAGAACACTGCTTTATTATTTCACGGCTAACGCTGGAAGACAGGTGTTGAGACTGCTGTGGCTGAATAACAGAGACATGTGTGTGAATAACGAGACTCCCCTGTCACTCCTAGGGCTGTGAGTTGTGCTGATTTTTTTTTAATGAAGATCTCCTAGTTTTTTATTTGTGTCTCCGAAGACAGCCACTACAGTTGAATAGAATCTTAACAGAGAAGACATAGCTCCTCTAAACGACATCCTTTGCATTCTTGTGGAATCGGGTTTTACTCACATTGTCCAGAAATGATGAGCGGCAGACAACTAACACCATCACGTCTCCACTGTCCATCTTTACGAGTGGTCTAGAGATGTTACAGCTTTGCTTCTCTTTTTGACAGACGGTCTTCCGTCCCATTAGCCGACCCTCCATCAGACTGGGACAGCTTAGGCCCTGTGAGAGTGGGTGGAGGTCTCTTCTTTTTCTGCACAGTCTCCACTTTGTTGCTTTCCCTGTATGCATGCCACTGCTCCTGGTGGGTTGAGGTATGTGGGACAGGAGATGGGGTCCGATCATCCAGACTGTGTTGCAGGGGGAATTTCAAGCTCCAGGGCGGTGAGCGATTAATTTGCACTGACTGGGGAAAATAAGACAAACTGTCGGTACTTTTTGGACACCTCAGAACATGTCTGTCCTGTGAAGAGGCTGGTGGGTTGCCACTGCAGTTTGCACGATGGACTAGTCCTGCACACGGTCCCTTGTGGATCGCCTGACAACAAACACCACAAACTTCCTCCTGACAAAAGTGATCCTGGACATGGTGTAACTTTTGATATCGGAAATGGAGCATCGAGATCAACCCAGATATTCAGGTATCACACTTTGATGGTCTGTAGCAACAAAGGTGTACAGAAAGAGAGCAAGATGGAGTTTGTTGTCACTCTTTCTGACCTCCTACAGACTGAAGCTGGATGAACATCGCCAGCCTATTGCAATGTAATTTCGGATTTTATCACGGACCCTGGGACATCCTTCTGTTCTGCATGTCTTATGACAACGTCTGATTATTTCAGCTGTTTGTATGACAATACATTAACAATTTCATCCACCAACTCCGTAGCTTTCAAAGGTTATTCTATCTTGATTTGAACTCAACAGCAAATGAATTGTTTCCTTCTCGTTTAATAGACTTGAGGTTTCCCGTCAAACCTTGACAATCTCTTGAATTGCGAAAGACTGAAACCAAACAAAGGCCAATCCGCCCCAATTTTCTCTACCAGCAGTGAAGCCCCAGAGCCTGTCTTTGCTCTTATCTCCGCATCTGAGTCTGAATCGTTCATGGAGGTGGTCTGAGGGCGGTCTTATCTGTATCTGGTTATGGGGACGGGAGAGACAAGATTTTTTCTTTGACGCCATGGTTTACATTACTCTGGTTGTTATTCATCACTCCCTGCTAGCGTAATGTGTGATTGTTATGGCAGTTCATCTGTTTCCCTCTTTTTTTCTTTTGTTTTCCTCGTGTACCTCCACGTCATTTTGGAATAATTCATTCTTGAATCTTAAATCTCAACCGACTAGTCTTAGGATTCAAAGAATATGCCAGGTAAAAGAATTCTCACTTTTACCCTTCTCAAGTCTCTTGATGGGTAAGCAACAAACAACGTGTTAATTTATCTGCATACCCCTTTCCCTTTCTTGACCTCACCCACCCCATGGGAAAAGAGAGATGAACGCAGCAGGGATAGCTTGACAAGTTAGGAAATTTTCTGTCTGGACCCAATCCACATAGAGATAGCCAGTTAATGCAAAAGGGTTACTGTATACCTCTTACTCAGGAGAGATCCAAGCCAAAGACATAAGTTCTGAGCCGCTGCATCTATCTGCAGGATCCCCGTCACTTACAGCGCAGGTGACACTGCACCGCAAACACATCGGATCTTTAAAACACACACACACCACACACACACACACACACCACACACACACACACACACGTGCGCGCGCGCACACACACACACACACACACACACACACACACACACACACACACACACACACAGAGAGAGAGAGGGGGACTCGAAAAACATGACTTGATGGGGGCTTCAAATAGAAACGATGACAAGAGGAAAACAGAACATAAAGGTGGGCCACTGGACTAGGTTTGGCCCTAAAACGTTCCATCACAATAATGATGCTCTCAAAAGCAAAACCCAGTTGATTACTGAGGTACGCAAGTCCTCGAACCAGAACAAAACTGCATCTCTCAGGTTCAGAGACAATGGTTGGGAAAGAGTAAACAGAACACGAGAAGTGATTCATCAATATACACAGAGCAGTGAACTGAATAATGTCTGAAAACAGCAGGAGGTTTTAGCCATCAACAATTACCCAATACTGCGGAGAAACCGGACGCGCGGTCTCGGGAGAACAGATGGAGAGACAAGCCACGACATGTCCGGTTGGGTTGTCCACCAGTCTGACTAGTCTCTGGATATCACACCTGCTAACCTGGTGTTCTCAGGCTCCAAATATTATTGTCTCGAATCGACAGCGGTGAGCCATGCAACTATGATGCAAAATTTTTGTCCTCGCAAGTATTTGTATTTGTACTAAGTCCAGTTGGCGTGTGGGTAGGTGGATTTGTGTGTGTGCGCGCACGCGCGTATGTGTGTGTGTGTGTGTGTGTGTGTGTGTGTGTGTGTGTGTGTGTGTGTGTGTGTGTGTGTGTGTGTGTGAGAGAGAGAGAGAGAGAGAGAGAGAGAGAGAGAGAGAGAGGACGGCGGATTTAAGAATTATTTATACAATCAGATCAAGGTGCTCGGGCTGTACAGATGTCCTTGATGTTATATCTGCTTTCAGACAGCCCATGTTGTATGAATCATACTTCCAGAGTAGCAGTGGAGAGTGACAAAAGAGTGAGCCGCCAGGAGAAGATGGAAGGGAGGGGTTGGTGAAAGGAAGGGGCAGGTCGTCAATTGTGTGTGAAGAGGGGCCAGCTTTGTGCAATTCTTTAAACCATGTAGTAATTCTCTTCCAGTCCTTCTGCGCACATGCACATCACCTTGGATCAGAGTATTGTTTCTGGTGCTAACTTTTTTCTAAATAGCAGTAAAAACTTACAGTTAAGAGGAAATTACTTGGCTGGGATTTCGAAACGTAGGGGATATTTTACATACTACACAACATGTGCACAGTGCACGTGCTCCCGTGGTAGCAATTGTTGAGTTGTGTTAATGAGAGACAGCCAAAACCAAAAGCAATCCTTGCTGTGCTGGTTTCCTTTGCACACTGGATAACCTGCAAGAGGATAAAGACCTACTTCTTATTTGACCAGGTTGATTCTGAAACACAGCTGACAAAGAAAGAATGCAAACAGAGGATACTGTACACAGAAAAGGATGGAGAAGAACAATCACCCTGACCTCTAGCTCTAGCTTTTCTGAAAAATCAATGACATGCTCTCTTTCATCAGAGCTGGGCCTGCATTTGGCCTGGCCGCCTACGCATTAATGATTCCTACCTCTGCATCCGCCGTCGGTCTGCAAGATTGGCATCGCTGTGTGTGACAGTTTTATTAGGCAGAAGGATTTCGAATAACCCGAGATGAGACACTCTGGGTACGACGGTTACGTCCTGTACAGTACTCTCCGCCATCACAGAGAATGCTTACTGGTTTTATCGACTTATAAAAACCAACTGGCCCAGACAGGCGAACAATCCACCGTTTTCCGGCCACTTTGGTGTTTATCGATTTGGTCCTGATTCTATTGATATGCATACGCGCAGGAGCAACAAAACGCACGAGCACACGCACTGGTGGCACATTCTGCATCCCAAGGGCAGACTTATCGTTCTTCAAGCGGATTGATGGTCAGCAAAGGCACACCGAGTGAAGGAACTGGGGATAATCATACTGACTGATTACACAAATGGCTAAATAGACCTGTTTTAAAAACTGCCATGCCACATTGAAACAGAAAAGACGACAGATGAGATTATATATATATATATAATATATATATATATATATAATAAACTAATAAATTCCAAAGGGTAAGTACCGAGCACCATTCCAGCAACTTACAGAGCAGCTTGGTGTTGCAATGACTGCAAGAAATATTCAATTATAAACAAAGCTTGCTCTTAGTCTTAGATTGAAGAAATAGGGGGAGATAAGCATTCCTATCTGCAGTGGTAGATCATTCTACCTAACTAACAGTATGTGTTTGAGTGGGTGAATAGGGAAAAATAAAATAAATGCTTCTCAAAATGAGCCTTCAGCAAGCTTATAATCTCCAAGAAGGAGACAATCTCCAATGGGGAGGAAAGCCACTAACATATAACTCCTGGTCAGATACCGATATTTCGAAACCTGATTGTTTCTCCTCAGTGACCGCGGAAAGTGGTAATTTGACTCCTCTGCCTTTTCGGTTTTAAGAAGAATGCTATCCCAGAAAAGGCTGGTGTGCAATACCGTAGTATGTTTGTTGAGTTTTCAAAAAACCAACCAAAGGTGCCACCTAAGAAGCAAAAGAAAATCATGAAAGAGCAAAACAAGCTACATTTTCTTGTGAAAAGTAGAAAATATAAAAAGATAACCTCTTAAGACACAAGTGCTGAGGGCCAGTTCTTGGAATGAATCCGCAAGGGACTAAATTACAATAACCTAATAAATTCCAAGGATAAGTACCGAGCACCATTCCAGCAACTTACAGAGCAGCTTGGTGTTGCAATGACTGCAAGAAATATTCAATTATAAACAAAGCTTGCTCTTATGTCTTAGATTGAAGAAATAGGGGGAGATAAGCATTCCTATCTGCAGTGGTAGATCATTCTACCTAACTAACAGTATGTGTTGAGTGGGTGAATAGGGAAAAATAAAATAAATGCTTCTCAAAATGAGCCTTCAGCAAGCTTATAATCTCCAAGAAGGAGACAATCTCCAATGGGGAGGAAAGCCACTAACATATAACTCCTGGTCAGATACCGATATTTCGAAACCTGATTGTTTCTCCTCAGTGACCGCGGAAAGTGGTAATTTGACTCCTCTGCCTTTTCGGTTTTAAGAAGAATGCTATCCCAGAAAAGGCTGGTGTGCAATACCATAGTATGTTTGTTGAGTTTTCAAAAAACCAACCAAAGGTGCCACCTAAGAAGCAAAAGAAAATCATGAAAGAGCAAAACAAGCTACATTTTCTTGTGAAAAGTAGAAAATATAAAAAGATAACCTCTTAAGACACAAGTGAATTCATTCCAAGAACTGGCCCTCAGCACTTGTGTCTTAAGAGGTTATCTTTTTATATTTTCTACTTTTCACAAGAAAATGTAGCTTGTTTTGCTCTTTCATGATTTTCTTTTGCTTCTTAGGTGGCACCTTTGGTTGGTTTTTTTAAAACTCAACAAACATACTACGGTATTGCACACCAGCCTTTTCTGGGATAGCATTCTTCTTAAAACCGAAAAGGCAGGGGAGTCAAATTACCACTTTCCGCGGTCACTGAGGAGAAACAATCAGGTTTCGAAATATCGGTATCTGACCAGGAGTTATATGTTAGTGGCTTTCCTCCCCATTGGAGATTGTCTCCTTCTTGGAGATTATAAGCTTGCTGAAGGCTCATTTTGAGAAACATTTGTTTTATTTTTCCCTATTCACCCACTCAAGCACATACTGTTAGTTAGGTAGAATGATCTACCACTGCAGATAGGAATGCTTATCTCCCCCTATTTCTTCAATCTAAGACATAAGAGCAAGCTTTGTTTATAATTGAATATATATATATATGTATATATATATATATATATGATATATATGTATATGTATGTATATAGATAGATAGATAATAGATATAATGCTGAACAATTATATATATATATATGTGTATATATAATGCTGAACAATTATATATGTATATTGTTCAGATATATAGATATATATATATATATATATATATATATTGTGTGTGTATGTATACATATATATATATTATACACACACACACACACCTCTGTGTGTGTGTGTGTGTGTGTGTGCATCGCAAATGTCTGATGGATCGAATATCTGGAAGTATAAGAATGAGCACCATCTGCCACTATTTATTTGCAGATACGACCAATACATTTGTCTGCTCTTTCATTTTCTACAGACAATGCAAATGCTCTTTTTCGGTCGTCTTGAAGTACCTGCATAAACCCCACTCCATCCAAATCCCAAAAGTCCAGAAAACTGCTGTGAGGAAAATTCTCAAATTTCCCAAATGGAAACATACACACCTCTCATAAAATCTTTGCTCTGGCACTTGTTTGGTCCGGAGTTTCATTATTTTTTTCTCTGTGTTTTTCGTTTATTACTGGTTCTAGCTAAGAATGGCAACGTGACAGTTTCCCATAATGCAGACTCTGTTCTTCTTACCATCAGATATCTGTATTCCGTTTGTCGGAACTAAATCCTTTGGCCAACGCTCTTTTTCTCATTAGGGTCCTACAATCTAGAATGGATTCCATTCACCAGTAGACACTTCATTTCCACATTCTCTGAAAAATCTTCTCTGAATTCTGATTTGATTATGCAGTACTTTAAATGTTACCTACAAATTCTTCACGATTTTGCTTCTATGCTTTGAGTGCATCTCCAATAGTATAAGGTGCGTGCGTGCGTGCGTGCGTGCGTGTGTGTGTGTTTTCCCTCCCACCACAGACAAAATACGTGTATCGCAATGTTGCGCGCTACATAACCACAAATGAAGACATATTTCTAATACTTCAGTACCCGACAGAACTGCAAACTTGATCAGTGTCGCGCCAAGAGATCAGAGTATGGGTAACTTAGCCTTAAAACAACGCTGTCAATTTCTATCCAGATCCGCATACTTTTTTTCGAGCTGTTTTCCAGACAAACATGGACAAACATGGCCAGAAACAACACCTTATTAGTAGTGCACTCCACACGGCCACAGCCGTGCACAGGATCCTATGTGCGTATTTTCAATCTGCTACACTGATCTTGATCGAAAGGGTAAAATGAGAATCACTGACATATTTTAGTAGATTAATCCGGATATTTTAGCCATTGGTTCAGGTATAACAGACTATCGAATTGTTAACAGTAATCGCATGGGATCACGCGCATGAACGTAACCACACGCACGCACGCATGCGTGTCCACAACACGCACGCTCGGGCACGCACACAGACACAGGCGCGCGCGCACACACAAACACACACACGTGCGCGTGCGCACGCGACATACCATCTATATTAGATCAGTTTTCCAGCTGAACTAGATCGATGAAATAAATAAACGAGCAAAAAACAAGACGAATAAGCAGAAGGGAAAACGTAAAGGCTATTTGGACTCAGCCCAAAGGCCGTGTCAGGATGAAGAATATCAATAGAACAGACATGCAGTATACGAGCCCGGTAGATTTGTTTTCCTCGTCGGTAAGCACAGGCACAGTGTTCAGGATTAAGACCCAGCCCCGCAAATTAAAGAAAACAAAACGAAAAAGTACGAGTTCGGTCTGCATACTCAAACACAACACGCGCGAGTGACTCCACGCCAAACGGGAGATTTTAACAAAACGATCATAAACATCTGCTCTGCATAAACGGTCCATAAATCTCTGCTAATGGCGAAATTAACCTCCATTAAGAAACTGACACTGGACTGATTTCTCAGCAGGCAAATAGCAACCCCACTCTTAGAACATAATGCGGCAACATTTGCATCCAATCTGCATCCGTAATTAGTCCGGAAATCCTGGCTCGTTTAGGACAGTTACGTGGTGCATTGACAAACGACCTGGTTTATCACCTCATCTGTAATACTCTTTCCGTGTTCATCTCGTCTTTGTTTATTTTCTAACAGCTCGCCTCGTCTCTATTACCTTCTGACCGTTCATCTCGTCTTTGCTACTTTCTAGCCAGACACCTTGTCAACGTTAGCTTCTAACAGCTTGCCTCGTCTCTATTACTTTCTAATCGTTCATCTTGTGTGTATTACTTTCTAACTAGTCACCTTTTCAGCGCTACTTTGTAACTCTTCACCTTGTCTGTCTTACATTTTCACCGTTCATCTCGTCTGTATTACTTTCTTGCTCACCTTTCTTGTATTACTTTCACCTCGTCTGTGTTACTTTTTAACTGATCACCCCGTCTGTGGTACTCTTTTAATTGTTTCACATCGTCTGTACTATTTTCTAAATGTTCACGTCGTATGCTGTAATGCTTGAGGCAGAGGCTTTCCAACTGTGGGCTGCGACAGCAATCAAACTGATTCTTACCTGTCTTTGCATGGTTTCCCATACAGAATGGCGTAATTCGGACGTACTCTCTCTTCTGCAGCGAGAAAGTGTCTTTCACATGTTTTGGGTTATGGAAAACATGAAAATATTTACCTGTTTTTACCCATAGAAAATCAGGTTGTTCATCACTAGAGAATGTGAAAGTATTCTCTCTATCTTTCCAGTTATAGAAAAGAGTCAGGTGCATATTCTCCGCTTTCACAGTAGAAAAGAAGTAAAATATCTTTCCTCCAAAATGTCCCTTTTCTATGTAAAAAACAAAAGTTGAGATGTTCACCATTCCTACTCATTTCCTTGTTCCTTTCCTACCTTTTTTTATCCATGTATTTATATAGTGACAACCCCTATTCTTTCTGTATTACTTCCTTTCTTTAAAATGTTTCCTTTTCTCTTCGCATCTTAGCTTTTGTAAATAGTCATGTCTTTGTTTCTTTGTCTTTTAATGTACTTATCACATAAGTTTTGTTCCTTTTCTTTATGAAGTTTAATACGTTTCCATTTCTTGTTCTAGCACATAAGAACAGTTTATTTCTTTTCATTGACGATTACTGATAATCTTTCCTCTCCTCTCATCTCCGCTTCTCCTCACCAAGCAGAAGAGGAGTCTAGCCACAAAGAATACTGTCGTAGGCGAAGGACGAAGAGGCTTGTGAGTAAATTATGTCAAATCAGTCCCTGTTGTTTGAAACTGCCTTGTCTCTTGTTCACAGCTCTATGTATCGATTGCTTTGGTAACTGAATTGTAGTTAGCATGACCATACATTTATTCCTGATTACTTTTATTAATTTTCTTTCATTCACATTTTTGTCAATACTTTCCTTTTGTAAGTATTTATATCAAATAATTCACCCCCATCTCCCTTCATCCCACCACATCTCCCTACAGAAACCATCTGAAGGAGAGGGCAAAGTGTTTTGTCCAAATATGTTCTTTTTCTTTCTCAAATACAAGAATGCCACAAGAGAGAAACTGTCTAACATATATATCCCCTGCTCAGATCTGAAACCCAAAATTAACGATTATGTGAGAGACCTCTGGCAGGAGGATTGGAACACACAGACGGATAACAAACTCTTTCAGATCCGTCCAAACCTTAAGGAGTTCCTCCCATCTGCGTCTGGTGGTCGTAAAGAAGAAACAGTTCTTTGCCGGCTGCATACCGGCCATTCGTATTTTACCCATTCGTACCTTTTAAAGAGTGAAGAAGCTCCGTGGTGCATTCCATGTCATGTGCCACTCACAATGAAGCATATTCTTTTAGAGTGTTGGGACTTGCACGATGTGAGACACAAACATTTTACGGCAGATTCCATGAAAACCTTGTTCAGAGATGTCCCACCTGATGCCATCTTTGAGTTCTTGAAAGAGATTAACATTTTTCATCGGATCTGAGTTTTTACAGTGGAAAGATTTTTAACAAACTTTCGGATGGTTTTTCGATGTATTTTAAAGAATTGTGTGAATGAATGACTTGTGAGTTGATTTTAACGTGGTGACAGCCCTGATGTGGCCCTTTGCGGTCGACTGGGCTATAAGCAACATTATCTTATCTTATCTTCTCAAATACAAAAACCATGTACTTCTGATTGAAAGTGTCATGATGTCTTAAGGACTTGTAATATTTCATCTTTAAAAAAAAAGCATTGAGATCTCCACATTAAGACAATGATGCTTCACTGCTAAGGAAATCACTGAGTATTCGTCAAAAATGGTACTTTATTCTCCTCTGCACATATAAGATGTCATCTACAAAGAAAGTACCACGCTTTACTCATCATACTAGAAATTACATCTTTCTTAACACATGTAATATTTCATCCCTCTCTCAAAAATTAACAGGCCTCCCTTTGAGACATGTAACATGCCGTTCCCAAAGACAGTACTCTAATTTCTTTCAGACGAGTATCATATCATCCCTAAAACCGGCGCAATGTTCTGTCTAAGAGACACATAATGTCTTCCTCAAGAGAAATGCTATATTTCCATGTAGGAGTT
This sequence comes from Conus canariensis, assembly GCA_033310375.1. Taxonomy (NCBI): domain Eukaryota; kingdom Metazoa; phylum Mollusca; class Gastropoda; order Neogastropoda; family Conidae; genus Conus; species Conus canariensis. The sequence continues at coordinate 37,509,583 of CM065724.1, forward strand.
AACGAGTCCTCCTCAAGTGAGGCTCACGAGATCTTATTCTCGTTCAGCGGCTCAAAAAAAAAAAATCGGCCAAAAAATGCTGTGTTGGGCAGAAAGGGAGGGAAGGACAGTAAGAAAAGCAGTCGACTCTTGTATGCATCACACTCTCTACAAGTGTATAAGAACGGATGAGGATGTGGAGGTAACAAAGGGAGGGGGAGGAGGGGGGGGGGGAGTAAACAGGTTCACTGGTCCTCACCGACGCCCCTTCCATTTCGATCCTCTCTGTCCTCATTTCCGCACCAGAACTCTTGGAACGAAGATGTTTTCTCTGCTTACCTCCATGAATGTGTTATTACTCTGATCGACACTCAAAGAGCACTTGATTTCAATGCTCTCTGTCTAGACCAAGTGTCCTCCTCTCGTCTTATACCCAACGCTCCTCTTCCACTCCAAACGTACACCAAATCCATCGTGTTTGCCCTTTCAGCAACTGATGTGCTGAAAAAAATCGCTGAAGCTATGGATCCCCTCTGTTCAAATTTGCACATCGGGATACTGCAGAAAGCGTGGAAAGCGTTAAGTGTTCATGAGAGTTGCAAGGACAGGCATGGGAATCATCCACATGATATCATTCCCCACCCCCACCCCTTGCCTATCCTTTCTCGGATCACCCTGGTCTATACATATTTTCAACAGTATTTCACACGACACACACAATGCATACTAAATGAATAAATCAAACAATGAATAAAGAAACATGAATAAAGAAAAAGGAAACTGAAAAAAGTCACAATTTGCTCGAAATGTATATGATGTGATAGATGTCCAAGAACACATACTCTAAAACCCGTCCAAAGTGTATCAGCTATATACAAAATGCACACCACATTTACAATATCTCAAACGTGTGAGGCTAAATAAAAGATAGCCAAATGCCTCACGAAGTGCGTATAAACGAGGATGATGGTAACAATAATGCGCTACACATATCCCAAGAGCCGTGTCCATGCAGTGAGTATGATGTTTGCATTCAAGCTTGTAGTCCATGTATCTACTCGTACTGCAAGTGCAATGTACTAGTGCAGCGATTGATTGTACAGAGTGTTAGCTTGCTCACCTGTGGTGACTGTTACTCCTTTAATTTTACACTAGACTGTACATTGCGCTCGCTTGCTCGCCAGCGGTTACCGTCGCTCCTTTAATTGCATTGTCTCCTTTTTTCAATACATTTTAGAGACATATTTTTCATCAGATGTTGTTCATGGCTCGACAGACAACTTTCGATTTCATTTTTCGCATTCATGGTTCTAGCCCATCGGCTCTGTCATTTCAGTAACTGATTTCATAATGTTTATGGCCCCGCCGATGGCCAGATCACGGCTGTTACCATGTCAAAATCGATTCCACACTTGAAAGGGGGGGGGGGGGGTGTCGGGGTGTCGCTCCATACGTACTAAAAGGGGCATAAATCTGAACCAAATGTCCACAAACTCTTTCAAAAAAAAAAAAAGGAAAAAAATACCGCTTTTGAAAACTCAAAAGTAACTTCTGATGGAACATCTTTCGACATGGCATCCATGGATTTCGATGAAAAGTGTTTGTGTGTAACGTCTGCCTTGGTTATGATCAGTGGTAAACTGTTTCTTCATTGCGGCCATCGGGGACAATGCAGCAAACACAAATCGATCGGATCTGAGAAAGCGTGGCCGACAACAGATGCAACATAAGAGTTGCTGTGCTGACATCCCCCACCGCTCTGATGTTTTTCCCATTGCTTTCCTGCATACGGCTTCCATCGCCCTGTATGTCGTTATCTGTAACGACATAACTTTCAAACGATGACGAATTTGACACAGTGTGTATACACAGTTGCCCATCCCGCTTCCTCTTTTTCTTAGCTCTCTGCCACAAAACACATAAATTTCGTTGAAGACGGCTGGAAACATGTGTTTCCGCTTCCTGTCACTACAATCGATCGAAAATGCCAAACTCTTCTCAGACAGGTAGTCATCACTGTGTCCAGCATGTTTTCGTTTGTTCCTTTTAAATGTTTTTTCCTTTCGTTTGGTTGTTTGTTTTCGTCGGTGGAAAACATATTTTAGAGCCATTCTGCATAACTGAAAAAAGCAAAGTGCTAGATGCGCATGCGCATGCTCACGCTTGTACACACACACACACACACACACACACACACACACACACACACACACACACAACATACACACACACACACACACACACACACACACACAACATACACAGACTCTCTCTCTCTCTCTCTCTCTCTCTCTCTCTCTCTCTCTCTGTGTGTGTGTGTGTGTGTGTGTGTGTGTGTGTGTGTGTGTGTGTGTGTGCATATATCCATATCTATCTATACACACACACACGCGCGCGCGCGCGCGCGCGCACGCACACACACATACTTACTTCAATGACCGCTTTGGAATTCCGCTGGTTTTCCTTCCTGATCCCTTCGGGTTGAAATACCAAATATTTCTATCTCACATATGTCCAAGTGATGCAACAGAGGGTCGACACGATCAGCTGGTTTCCACTGATCAGTTTGATTCGGTAGGCGAAAGGCAACCCTGGACAGGCGGTATGAATAGTTCTGTTTTCAAACTGGGCATTCAAAGTTCCCAATACCGTCATGGAGTTACTTCATTATCAGCATTCTATCATCCAAATTATTTCTCTTTTTTTCTGCTCCTAATCCGCCGTCCCCCCCCCCCCCCCCTCCCAGCACACACCGCAAAATATTTCTCATGATCATTGGAGTCTGCGTCACTTCTTTCACACACACACACACACACACAAAACACGCGCGCGCGCGCGCGCGCGCACATAGACACGCGTTTGTGCAGACACGCACACCTTTCTAACAACATACAAGACACGATTCCTAATTCCAACAGCAATAAACATTCGCTGCAGCTTTGAATTTTGCACTTTAAATGTTCGTACAAATCCGCCCAAATCCTGTATCTGACACTCTCTCCGTCCATTCCCAGTCAGACTAAAGGGGAGACACAATGTTTGCCATCGATCTCCAGACTCATTATCCAAGTTATCCCTATTATACTTTGAGCAAAGAGGATCTCAAATTCACAAACTGCCGAACATCAATATGTTCTCTAAAGACGTGCGCGCATAAAGATATAGACTCGGCCACGGTGTGTGTGTGTGTGTGTGGTGGCGCGCGCGCGCGCGCGTGTGTTATGTGTGTGTGTGCGTGTTGTGTGTGTGTGTGTGTGTGTGTGTGTGTGTGTGGGGTGTGTATGCGCGTGTGTATGTCTGTCGGTTTGCCTGTCTGTCTGTCTCTGTGTGAGTGTGTGGTTGTACATGAGTATGTGTGTAGACGTGTATGTTTCTGTATATGTGTACCTGAAACCATGCGTACATGCGAGCTTGTATGTGTGTGTGTGTGTGTGTGTGTGTGTGTGTGTGTGTGTGTGTGTGTGTGTGTGTGTGTGTGTGTGCGTGCGCGCGCGCGCGTGCGTGTGTGCACGCGCGTGTGTGTTTATATGTATGTGTGCGAGTGCGTGTGTATGCGTGCGTGTGCGCTCGCATCTGTGTGTGTGTGTGTGTGTGTGTGTGTGTGTGTGTGTGTGTGTGTGTGTGTGTGTGTGTGTGTTGTTTGTGCGACCCCGTCTGCAAAATCACATGTTGTCCGTGGGCGTCCGATTATACAGAGATAAACAGGAAGGCGCGGGCAGAGGACAGAGGAAAGTGGGAGGGGGGACGAGGATGGAAAAGAAGAGGGGCTCGATGGAGGTGGGGAAGGGGAGGTCGGAAAGACGCCGAGACTGCTAAGACCGGCGAACAGGACGGTTTCTTTTTCCATTTCCGAAAGTGTTCAGTATCCAGAATTTTATCAAAGACTGTTGCATCCGAAGACCCCAAATGACGCTGATTTGAAAACAAATCCATTTAACAGATGACTATTCAGCGTAGCAGAGATCCTGTCTCTCATACGATGAATCACAAGAGGTCAAACTCCGCTCCACAATGTGTCAG
>CM065724.1:37518581-37531081 GCA_033310375.1 Conus canariensis
AGTCGTTGCTTTCAAACTGGGCTCGATCTCACACTAAATGAGTACACTTGCCCCTTGTTGAGACAAACTCAATACACAGTTGCCTCAAATAGCCTAATTTCGGTCACCTGCCGAAAACATGCTATATGCGTCAAACGTAACAGGTACCGCAGTCTCAGAACTGCCCAAACGTAAATTTACTTACATCACCGTGTCCAAGTGTGACGTGTTCTTTTGTTTTGATGTCCGTTAAGATTAGATTAAAATCCCGAATACGCCGTATTCAAATGCAGTATTAAATTTATGTATCGCCACTTAAATCAGCATACGGAATCAAAACCCGTTGTCTCTCCCGTTCGTTCAAAGTATGTCGTCCAACCTTGCTGTTTTTCCAGTTAAGTCAGTGTAGCAGCATACGTCTTCACAAGTGTGGTATTCGCCCCCAAGACAGCTTAGGCTATCAGCAACTCTCTAGTGAGCTTGACTGTGAGCTATCCTTTCTGCCTAATCTGCCTCAGCGTCTCTTCTTCAGCTGTTTCTAAGTGGTTCTCTCCACCCAGCCCACCCCCACCCCCACCCTACCTTGCGGGTTCTTTGTCACAGTCTGTCCCACACATGAATGTTCAAAGCAGACCGAACTGTTTCAGATGCATTTGATCGGCATCACCCAACATGACGTCAACAGGGCAAGCGTGACAGGTCTGCATGGATCCTCAGAAAGATCGCCACCCGGGGCTCTGTTATGTCTGACTGACCTCTCCTCATCCATTCTACAGCCAGTCCTCCTCGTTTTATCCAATGTTATTTGCTGTTCTCTTGTGGCTTTTCTAGTGTTTCCATCACACACACACCACACACCACACCACACACACACCACATACACACACACACACACACACACACCACACGCGCGCGCGCGCGCGCGCGCACACAGAGAAAGAGAAAGAGATATATATATATATATATATATATATGTGTGTGTGTGTGTGTGTGTGTGTGTGTGCGCGTGCGCGCGCGCGCGCGCGCGCGCGCGCGTGCGGGGTAAAAATCTGGATGTGTGAGTGGGGGGGGGGGGGAGGTGTCACACGTGAAAACTAATGTTACTAGATATTATTACATCTGTGCTGATTGTGCCGTTCAATCTTGATAAACAACCAGACAGGTTTACTTTTACATTTCTGTTACGATCACGTGAATGGTTTTTTTTTTTTAAAGAAAATACAAAGATACACAAATACATCTGATGAAAAGAAAATGACAATTATCAATAGATACAGTAACAAATAAATCAATAGATAATCTATCAAAGAGTACCACTTTGCTAATGAACAGACAATAACTCTCTGCCCAACCAGTTACATAAGCCCTATAAGTCTTCCTGATAGCTGTCCATATCTCTTCCATCCACACGCTCCGAACCAACGATGTGACGATCAATTTGAACTCAAGAGCAGGAATAAATGTTTTGGGACTGCCTCGACAGAAGATTGAGAATGCAGGCAACGGAGGGAAAGAGGCAGGAAGAGACAAAAAGGGATAATGAAACTGCCGCATCTGTCATCGTCCGCCCCTCAGGCCACTTTATCTGTCCTTTTTTTGTTGAATTATATCCCACCTTCTTCCATCTACCCTCACCAGTTTTCGTCCTGTCCCCACCCCATCTGCTTTTTCTCTCAACTGCGATGCTTTTGCATATTCCACCTAGTTTTAAGCATGGAACTGAAAGCAGGGCATTTGATAAAAAGCGTAGGAACAAAAAGAGCGAACATGTTTTCCACTCAACATTTTTCTCAAAGTGGATAATCCAACTCCAAATAACCATGTATGCAGCGATCTGGGAAGATATGCAAGCTACTTTTATTCTTCTGTGAAGTATGAAAAATACTGGGTGAAACTAATAAGAATAAATGTAAGCGCATTGCATGTTAATGCTCACTAAAATTGAAAAAAAAAACTAGATATTTGGGTCACGACCCCGTGATAACATTTGCAACAAATGTTCGTCATTATTGGAGTTCTTGTGGATTTGAATTTCCCTGATGTATTCGGGAGACTAAATGTATTTCTTGATTTTCTGAAATGCTAAAAGTAGAAGAAATGTGTTCATTGTAGCTGGTAGGGATGCTATGGTCACACACAAGTGAGTCGCAAATTTACACAATATAAAATGTGTCGAATATCGATTTAGAGAGATGTGTATGTTCTCATAAAAACTGGACTTCAGTCGTTGTTTTTGTGTTCGTGTTTTTGACAAACTTTGTCATCGTGCTCGACATTTTGTCAGAAATGAAAATGAATTGATCTGCCGATTATGTTGTCACACATTCAAGGAAGAAAGTTTAGATTTCCTTTTTTCTTGTGCTACTCTAAGTAATATCAAAATAACATTTTCAAATTCTTTGGCGTTCCCAGCCATGCTATATCCTTGATCCGGTTAGTCAGACGAAGTCCACAGTCTGCCGCAGAGATCCCACCGGTCCCCATAGCTTCTCCTGGACCTCAACTGGAGTGGGCCACATCTGGCGTCTCAAGGCTTGAAAGGAGGCGCAGGACTATAAGATGTGGGTGGGAGTTTGGGAGCCTGTGCCACAAGGGCGCATTTTCAAATAATGTTAATGAAGTTCCATGTTATTTCTGACTAAATTCGTCATTTCAACAAGGCATATACCTATCCTCTTTTCTAAAAAAAAAAAAAAAAACAAAGGGGGGAGGGGGGGATACATTCATATGCATTCATTCCAAGTGTGATGTGTTCCTTTGCTTATTTCTGCTAAGTGTCGATGGAACCCCTTGTGCACTACACACATACTTTGTGTAAACTTTGTGTCTGTCCACTTTGGTCAGCCCAGGAGTAGGGGTAATCAAAACCTGCTGCCTTCTACTTCAGTCAGTACACGTCATCAACCTTTCTGGTTTTTCTCCCAACTCGGTCAGTGTTGAGGCATACGTCATCCCAGATTGCTATCTTTGAATTTCAGTCAGCTAAACAGCATCCGTTATTCAAGTCTGTAGTTGTTGTTTTTTCCAAGAACGGTCAGTAAGAAAAAATAGGTCAACATGACCTACTGTCCATCCAGTTCACTCAGTTCACATACTTGGGCCTTCGTTTACCTCAAGGCAGTATATACCATCTACAACTCTCCAGTGGGCTTGACTCTGAGCTGTGAGCTATCCTCTCTACCTGTGAGCTGTGAGCTATCCTCTCTACCTGTGAGCTGTGAGCTATCCTCTCTACCTGTGAGCTGTGAGCTATCCTCTCTACCTGTGCGTAATAGGGTTTCCTTCTTCTCTCCCTTTGTCTCGGGTGATTTCTCGGTTGTTTCTGGGTCGATCCGTCCTCCTTCCCTGCGGGTTCTGTGTCAGTCTGACAAGTTGTTTTGGGTGCGGTTAGTTTACCTTGGCACTAACTACAGCAGTTTGGGCTCTACACACCTCTGATGAAAGCCGAATACTTGCCTACACAGCGCTTTATACACTCCACCCCCCCCCCCCTCCACCACCACCACCACCCCCTCCTCTGTCTGTCTGTCCGTCCGTCTATCTCTCTCTCTCTCTCTCTCTCTCTCTCTCTCTCTCCACACACACACACACACACACACACACACACACACACACACACACACACACACCACAGACACGGACACAGACACACACACGTACACACGCACGCACTCACGCACGCAGGCGCGCGCCTGTTGGCGCAAACTCCAGTCAGGCATTAGCTCCAGAATTCGTTTCCTTCTTTTGATAACTAAACGGATCGTCACACTTCCTCCATCTCTACAACACGTATGGCTGCCATCCTTCAGGAGCTGAAACTTCTATTACTGTGAGCAAGCAATTCTCAAAGGCGATAATAATCCCAGAAACACAAACACACCATCACCAAGGCAAGAACGGCAATAACAACACCAACGACAACAACATCATCTCATCGTCATAAACGTTTTTTCTGAAACCGAATGCTAAATAAGCACCACTCCACCAAGCTTGGCAACCCTCTTTATCTCATTCCTCCCAACATGTGCGCGCGCGCATACACACACACACACACACACACACACACACACACACACACACACACACACACACACACACACTGACACACACACACACACACACACACACACACACACACACACCCCGCACGCACGCACGCACGCACGCAAACACGCACGCACGCACGCACGCATGCACATGGCACATCGTACGGCGCAGCAATAGCACAAGCACCATTACCCGTAAGAGTAAAAAAAATATAATAAAAAAGGTCTACCGTGATTCACTGAGAATGAAGAACACGTGTCAAGTGTTACTATGAAAGCAGACTGGCGTGTTTCACATACATTGGATCAGTATTAAGCAACATGATATCCACAGTGGGTTCTTATCCCGTTGTTATGCAAGAGTGTGAAAATCTGTGTGAAGCTTCAGAAAGATCTCTACCCTATAGCACTAGCACTTTGATTTTACGCTCTTTATCCTCAATCACCACTTGCGTTGAAGGTCGGCTGTTACGACATATCTATCTCAAATGGAAACATCTATGATGCTATTGTTTGTAGATTCCTTGGCAGTTATTGTGCTATCGCCGTACAATCTCAGAGCATAGAAGCCAGAGTATTTCACTATAGCGTTGTTGTTTCGATCGGTCAATCAATCGATCAATTAATCGATCGATCGATCGATCGATCAGTAAATCAATAAAATTAACCAATCAACCAGTCGATCTATCAATTAATTAATCAATCAATCATCCAATCAATCAATTAATCACTCATTCAATCAGTTAATTAAACAAACTGAAAAGTTTTCAATATTTAAGGGAACAAACGAAAATTTTAAAAAATCAATGAAACAGTGTGGTTTTTGTACCAAAGAGACATTGAAATGCATGAGCAGCGTTCTGACATCTGACTCCATCGGCCACATGTGATGGATAAGCTCCATAAGGCTTCCCGATGACTGTCCATATCTCTTTCCACCACACGCCCGGAACCGACGATGTGCCGATTAAGCTGAGCTTAAGTGCAGAGCTAAATGTTTTTGGGCTCCGTCCTGAGAAGATTGAGTACGCAGGCAACAGAGGGAAGGAGGCAGAATGGGACACAAAAGGGAAAAAACAGATAATTAAACTGCCGAATCTGTCATCACCCATCCTCAGACAATATCCTCCCTCCTTCATATTTGCCTGGTTCTATCCCTCTCTCTTCCACCAAGCCCTCTTTACTCCCTTTGTCTGTCTGTCTGTCTGTCTGTCTGTCTGTCTGTCTGTCTGTCTGTCTGTCTGTCTTCTTCTCTCTCTCTCTCTCTCTCTCTCTCTCTCTCTCTCTCTCTCTCTTCGCTTTTGATAATGCTTACGGAGGTTCATCCAGTTTTCAAAACACATGGCCGAGGTTGAGCATTTAATAAACGTGCAGGGATGGCGAATTTTGTTTGCTATGAAACGTTTTCTCAAAGCGGATAATGCAAGTCTAAATGGCTATGTTGTGACGACCTGGGAAGATACACAAATTACTTCAATATTTCTGTGAAATGTTTATGGATTAAAATCTGGGTGACACTAATCAGAATCAGATCCTAACAGTCGGCGTTGTTTTATTTTTGGCATTTTGACATACGCTGTACTTTATCATTGTGTCACAAAGTGAAAATGAACTGATCTCCAAATTATGTTCCCACACAGGCAAGGAAAACGACTTAACGTTTCCTCCATTGTTTTCCATTTAGTAATTTTAGAATAAGCTTTATTTCAATCTAATTTCACAGAGCTGACTGTGATTTCCTACTAAATTTGTTCAGTTAACAAGACATGCGCCTATATCAGGACCTGAAAAGTCTTCGTACGATTATGTCTTAGGAATATCAATTCAATACAGTTGCTTCGTTTGGCGTGTGCGTCTGGTGCTCCTCGCTCTTGGTAATACACACATTCAGTATTGTTTCAATAGAGCTTTCTTAAAACATGTCCCTTCTTTTAGAGGATGGTTGTTTTTTTCCTTTATTCCTGCATATGTCCTCCTTTGGTGCTCCAGTTTTATACCAAAAATAAATTTATTTGTCGGTTATTTTGTTTAATAAAGAAAAACGAGATCTTCTCTCTCTCTCTCTCTCTCTCTCTCTCTCTCTCTCTCTCTCTCTCTCTCTCTCTCTCTCTCATATTCATCTGTTAGCTTTAATACAAAGCAGTTGTCTTAACCGCAAACTTTATGTTGCTTTTATGATTAAAAAAAAGCTTTTGACTCTATTGAAAGAAACTTATTATGACCTATTCTTTTGAAAAATGGTATCAAAGGAAAACTTTCCCGATGTATCCACAGCATGTATGTTATAGTCAGAACTAGAATTCGTTCCGGCTCAAAACTGACAGACTATATAAATTGTACCCGAGAGGTAAAACAAGGCGACGTTACTAGTCCAACGTTGTTCACTTTATTTTTAAAAGAAGTAATCAGAAATGGGAAGCATGGCGCTACATTTACTGTGATTACTCTGAATTATCTATTACTTTTGGCAGATGATGTGGCTCTCTTGTCTGAAAGAATAGTTGAGTTACAGACACAATTAAACAGCCTATACAGAGCGGCATCAGGACTCCATCTAAAGTTGAATATGAATAAAAGTAATATAGTCGTTTTAGGAAAGGTGGATACCAAGCAGCGAGATAACATTGGTCTTACAATGGAACCCCTATACCAGTTGTTAATGTTTATAAATATTTAGGTATTCATTTTTCAACAAGATTGAGTTTACTGTGTCGTGTCAAAATCTTGCCAGCAGAGCAAAACAAGCGATTTTAAGTATACTGCAAAAATTATTTAAATTAAACTGTAGTTCCCTTGTTGTGTATTAAAATTATTTGACACACAAGTACAACCAATTGTTCAATATGGGGCTGAATTGTGGGGACTAAGTAGTGCAGCTCGACTCTGTGAAAAGGTACACCTTTTTGCTCTTAAAAAGTTCCTAGGTGTTCAAATGCAAACACCAAATGATTTGATATATGGAGAGACAAATAGATACCCCATTTACATAAATTCTGCAGTCAGGTGTGTACGATACTGGCTAAAGTTGACAAGAATGGATGAGACAAGATTACCACGAAAAGCATATTGTATGTTGTTCGATTTGGATTCACGTTACAAAACCAACTGGATATCTGATATTCGTTGTAAATTGTACTTATTTGGTTTTGGGTATGTATGGTTAAACCAGGGCGCTGAGGGAGTAAATCAGTTCCTTACTGCTTTTAAGAAAAGGTTGGTTCTTTGTAGATGGCAAGAATGGGACTTTCATATTAAGAACAGTGAAAGATTTAGTTTTATGATACTTTTTGTACAATAGCTGCTGAAAAACGCATTCGAAATTGAACTTAGACAGGCACCTGAAAATCATTACAACAAAATTCAGACTTGGCGTTTCGGAAATCGCTGTCCATAAGTTTAGTTACAAGCAACACACACCTGTTGATTTAATTTGTCCATTGTGTAAACAAGTGACAGAAGATGAGGTGCATTTGTTTTGTGCTCTCCCGTTCTAAATGATGTAAGAGTAAGGTATATACATCTGAAGTACTATAAATATCCGAGTCTTTTTCGTCTTGGTTTACTTCTAGCGTCAAATAATGTAAGAACATCTAAAACCCTGTCCATTTATCTATATAAAGCGTTTAAGCTACGTTCTGTGTTTGTTTCTTAATAAATCAATTTTGATCAGTTATATTGTATTACATTTCTTTTGGAACGATATTTTGTTGCACCCCCTTCAATAGGGGCAATGACCTATTACTAAATAAAATATCCGTATCCCTCTCTCTCTCTCTCTCTCCCCCCCCCCCCCCCCCCCCCCCCCCCCCCCGCGTGAGTGATTGTGGTGTGTGCGTGTGTGTGTGTGTGTGTGTGTGTGTGTGTGTGTTGTGTTGTTGTTGTTGTTGTTGTTGTTGTTGTTACCCGACTTAAATAATTTAATTAACCCTGTAGCTTCAAGTTAATGATATTGTCACCGATAAGAAAGCGAACACCCTTTCTAGTTCGTCAATATATACCTCCAAAGGACGAAAATACTGCCCACTGCTACTTAATCTTGTAATTTTTATCGCTGCTTCTGGTGATTTATCTTTCATTTTGACTTTAAAGCTATCGTTCTTCTTGTTCTTTTCCTTTTGTTGAATGCCTCTTTAGCATGAGACAGAGAGATAGTGTGTGTATGTGTGCGTGCGTGTGTGCCCGCGCGCGCGCGCGCGCGCGCGTGGTGTGTGTGTGTGTGTGCAGCCGCGGCGGACGGATGTGTGTGCGCACGCGCATGTGTGAATGTGCGTGCATGCGTGAGTGCGTACATGCATGTGTCTGTCAATTTCTGTGTACTCTTGTGTGTGTGTGTGTGTGTGTGTGCGTGTGCGTGTGTGTGTGTGTGTGTGTGTGCGTGTGTCTGTGTGTGCGTGTGTGCGTGGTGTGTGTCGTGTGTGTGTGTGCGTGCGTGCGTGCGTGCGAGTGTGTGTGTGTGGTGAGAGAGAGAGAGAGAGAGAGAGACAGAGTGAGTGAGTGTGCGTGCAGGTGTGAGCTCCCAAAGAGGTATCTTATCGTAAAGCCCTTACTCGGCGGTTTCAGTACGCTTCCACATCTGGTACACCCATAATTCCTGATCCTATGGGGACGATCGTGTTTCTACTGCATCCGCCGATCACCACCCGTCTTCCTTTAGTCCTGCTACTTGCAGCCTGTGAACCCACTATCTGCTACAGTGGGAACGTGTTCCGTCTTTGCAATATCCCATTTGTTTTCCTGAAGAAAACGACATGTCTCCAGGCCTCACCACCACCACCCCCCCCCCCCCCCCCACTCTCCTCTTCCCCCACTGCCCCGCTCCTTCGATCGACTGTTCCTTTTGTTCGCCTCAATCGTCGTCAGGGTGCTGGGATCGCAGGGAAGGCGTTAACAAAACCTTCGATACTTTTTTCCTGACGCGTGTACGTGAGAAAGGAACAGATATACGAACAAGAGGGATTAGGGAGGGGGTTGGGGAGAAAGGGGCACCGTGTGTGTGTGCAAGACACTGTGTGTGTGTGTGTGTGTTGTAGGGCAGAAGTATGAGGGGGGCGGGCAGGGTGGAGATCGGTGCTTTGTTTGTAGACAACCTTTGTTCCCTGTACCTATTTTCCACGCTTGTGCCAACAGCACTGGCTTGAAATCATGTGCCTTCGTCTTGTGGTATGGCAAGACGTACTGCGATTGTTCAGAGTACGGTTGTAACACCCATTCCTGGAAACTGACCATCTGTGACCCAGCTTATGCTCTACAACACCTATGTTCTGTGATCTTTGAAAAAGGGATCAAAATCGGCGATACTAATGTATTAGGAGTGTGCAGACACCCAGGTATGTCTTTGGTTGGAAAAGTTCCTCCCCCCTCCCCCAGCATCCAGCCATTGTAATGTTCAGTCTTATACTTCAATCAGCTGTGTGTGTGTGTATATATATATATATATATATATATAATATATCATATCATACATACATATATACAATAAACTAATACATACCAAGGATAAGTACCGAGCACCATTCCAGCAACTTACAGAGCAGCTTGGTGTTGCAATGACTGCAAGAAATATTCAATGACAAACAAAGCTTGCTCTTATGTCTTAGATTGAAGAAATAGGGGGAGATAAGCATTCATATCTGCAGTGGCAGATAATTCTGCCTAACTAACAGTATGTGCTTGAGTGGGTGAATGGGGAAAAACAAAAAAAATGAAATAAATGCTTCTCAAAATGAGCCTTTAGCAAGCTTATAGTCTCCAATAGGGAGGAAACTCGCTAACATATAACTCCTGGTCAGAGACCGATATTTCGAAACCTGATTGTTTCTCCTCAGTGACCGCGGAAAGTGGTAATTTGACTCCTCTGCCTTTTCGGTTTTAAGAAGAATGCTATCCCAGAAAAGGCTGGTGTGCAATACCGTAGTATGTTTGTTGAGTTTTCAAAAAACCAACCAAAGGTGCCACCTAAGAAGCAAAAGAAAATCATGAAAGAGCAAAACAAGCTACATTTTCTTGTGAAAAGTAGAAAATATAAAAAGATAGCCTCTTAAGACACAAGTGCTGAGGGCCAGTTCTTGGAATGAATCCGCAAGGGACTAAATTACAATAAACTAATAAATTCAAAGGATAAGTACCGAGCACCATTCCAGCAACTTACAGAGCAGCTTGGTGTTGCAATGACTGCAAGAAATATTCAATGATAAACAAAGCTTGCGCTTATGTCTTACGTCTTTTTTTTTTTGAAAACTCAACAAACATACTACGGTATTGCACACCAGCCTTTTTCTGGGATAGCATTCTTTTTAAAACCGAAAAGGCAGAGGAGTCAAATTACCACTTTCCGCGGTCACTGAGGAGAAACAATCAGGTTTCGAAATATTGGTATCTGACCAGGAGTTATATGTTAGTGAGTTTCCTCCCTATTGGAGACTATAAGCTTGCTGAAGGCTCATTTTGAGAAGCATTTATTTTATTTTTTTGTTTTTTCCCCATTCACCCACTCAAGCACATACTGTTAGTTAGGCAGAATTATCTACCACTGCAGATATGAATGCTTATCTCCCCCTATTTCTTCAATCTAAGACATAATAGCAAGCTTTGTTTATCATTGAATATATATATATATATATATATATATATATATATATATATATCATGAACAATATAAAAATGTCCTTAAAAAATCTTAAAATGCTCAACCCCTTGGGGAGCAACATCTGTTAATTTTTTTTTTTTTTTAAATGAAGTGTAAAAATCTACAAGCTTGTTTCAAGCCTTGCTATCATCAGGATATCTTTGGGGGGGGGCACGCCACCGATCTTTTATGGCGTGCGGGGCTTGATTTCAACTCTGTGTTGAAATCAAGCCCCGCACGCCATAAAAGATCGGTGGCGTGCCCCCAAAAAAGATATCCTGATGATAGCAAGGCTTGAAACAAGCTTGTAGATTTTTACACTTCATTTTAAAAAAATATATTTTTAAGAAATATATATATATATATATATATATGTGTGTGTGTGTGTGTGTGTGTGTGTGTGTGTGTGTGTGTAATTATAGATAAGATATAGATACATAGATAGATAGATAGATAGATATACATAAACGTTCAAAGATTTTTTTCAAAGAAACACAACAAATGTATTGATTTTGCACCAATATTTCGGCTTATAAAGATATCAATCATCGGCCCAAGAGAACTGCTACACTTCACAAAACGGTCAGACAGACAGACAGACGGAGACAAAAAGGCGAGTCGGACTATAGGTGGCGAAAAACAGATGTAATTGGGATCAAGGAAAAGAGAGACAAATGAAGAGAGGAAAACAGGAGGAGACCAAAGGAGAACGACTCGGGGGGGGGAGAGAGAGAGAGAGAGAGAGAGAGAGAGAGAGAGAGAGAGAGAGAGAAGAGAGAGAGAGAGAGAGAGAGAGAGAGTTCTTCGGTCAACTTCGCCGATTAACTTGTCGTTCCCTGCGGGGTAAAAACGAAACATCTGGTGGGGCTTTTACGGAGGAAATTAATGACGCTTTTTGTTTTCCTTTGTTCTCTTGTTTTCTTTTGGTTGTTTGCTTCAACTCGGAAAAGTTCTCTCTCTCTCTCTCTCTCTCTCTCTCTCTCTCTCTCTCTCTCTCTCTCTCTCTGTAGGTATGTATGTATGTATGTGTGTGTCCGTGTGTGTGTGTGTGTGTGTGTGTGTGTTGTGTGTGTGGTGTGTGTGTGGGGTCGGGAGGCGGGTGGAGGAGGGGCGGAGGGGGAGGGGGTAAAGATATGCGTGCGCGCCTGTATGTATAGTTATGTTCTTGTGTGTGTGTGTGTGTGTGTGTGTGTGTGTGTGTGTGTGTGTGTGTGTGTGTGTGTGTGTGTGTGAACGCGCGCGCCTGTATGTGTGTGTGCGTGTGCGTGCGGGTGTGTTGTGTGTGTGTGTGTGTGTGTGTGTGTGTGTGTGGTGCGTGCGTGCGTGCGTGCGTGCGTGCGTGCGTGCGTGCGTGCTGTGCGTGCGTGCGTGCGTGCGCGCGCGTGCGTCGTGCGTGCGTGCGTGCGTGCGTGGTGCGTGCGTGCGTGTGTGTGTGTTGTGTGTGTGTGTGTGTGTGTGTTGTGATGTGTCTGTCTAACTGTCTGTGAGCATGCGTGCGCGCCTTTGGCGGACGAGGAGGGGTGTTGGGTATGGGGTGTCTAAAAGCTGAGGATAAACACAAGAAGAAAGGGATAATCTGGATACCAGTATGCATACGTTTACGTGAGAGAACATTTCAAGAGCTGAGCACTTTGATAACATAGGAATGACCGCGTGCTGTGTGCGCCTTCAGGAACGAAGATAGTGGCCAGGGGTTCAAGGAAGATGAAGACGAGCTGGCAGTGCGGGGTGGGTACACAGGAAGAGGCTGGT
Organism: Conus canariensis; assembly: GCA_033310375.1. Lineage (NCBI taxonomy): Eukaryota > Metazoa > Mollusca > Gastropoda > Neogastropoda > Conidae > Conus > Conus canariensis. Next base: position 37,530,984 of record CM065724.1, read on the forward strand.
CGACATCAGACAGTCACAGTAATACAATAAGCTAAAAAAAAAAAAAATGTACAGTTAGTCACAGCGTTCTAATAGGCAACGTGCTGTCGTATGTCTGT
>CM065724.1:37553581-37558581 GCA_033310375.1 Conus canariensis
TATGTGCCTCGTTAGGAATGAGATGATGCCTTTCATTCATGAAATCAAAGTTGATAATGCCAATGTGCTTTTGTTTCTGATTGAAAAGAATTTACTTGGTTTAACAGACAATGTTTTGTATGTGTGTTCTTATGTACCACCTGAAGGCTCGCCTTTGTATACTTACTTAGATATTGATAATGGCATTAGTTCACTTGAAGAATGTATTGTTGACTGTATACTTGAACATGTTAACGTGCATGTGATCCTCTCTGGTGATTTAAACAGTAGAACTGCAAATTTTTCTCCTGATATTTTATATGATGATGAATTTGGTACTAATATCGAAAGTCGCTCTGTATATTCTGATAGAAAATCGGCTGACCAGGTACTGAATCACTATGGGAAAAGTTTGTTGAATATGTGCGCTGCTCTTGGTTTTTATATTATTAATGGTGTGTGTAATGGTGATCTTGATGGACACTACACGTTTGTGTCTCAAACTGGAAATAGTGTAAATGATTATTTCTTGCTATCTAAGGAATTGTTCTTCGTTGTTTCCTCATCTTGTAAATTAGTAGTTTCAGAGAGACTGGAATCTGATCACTTACCACTTGAATTTTATTTGAATGTGGTTAACAATACTAAACCTTCTGCTAGAGCTGAAAATGTGAATAAGTATATTGAAAAGTTCGTGTGGAATTGTGATGTATCACAATCTTATGTAGATGCAATGCATTCTTCTGAAGTGTTAAGTTTACTTAATTATGCGTTTAATTTGATTGACCATGACCACAATGAAGCTTTGAATGCTTTTATTCAAACTGTCAAAACTTATGGAGCTTGTATGAAGAAACGAATTTATTTTGACAATTCAAGTAAAAACAGTGACTGGTATGATAAAGAATGTAAATCAAGTAAGGCAAAAGCAAAAAGTTTATTACGAGTTTTTCGCAGAACGAAAGATCCAGCCGACAGTGACGTTTACTGTGTAGCAAGAAGAGAATATAAGAATCTTCTACAGCGAAAAGAAAAAGAGCATAATGATTTATTACTGGATAAATTAACTGGGTCCATTAATAATCAAAAAGAATTCTGGGAAAATATACGTAGAATTTCTGTTAGAAGAAAACAAGCTAGTAATGTTACAACAGATGACTGGTTTGAGCACTTTAAAGGTCTGCTTGAGAGAGATATGGTAACAGAAGAAAATTATACAGTCGTAAATAGAATGGATGACGAACAAGAGGAAAATGCTTACATGAATCGCCCTATATCTAGGGAAGAAGTTCTTTTCGCCATAAGAAAATTAAAGAATGGCAAAGCTGCTGGACCCGACGAGATTATCGGGGAAATGATAAAAAATGTGGGAGAGCCAGTAGTTGATTTTTTCGTCAAGCTGTGTAATACTTTATTTGATAAGGGTGTATTTCCGGATAACTGGACGAAATCCATTGTTGTTCCTCTATATAAAAAAGGAAACCCAAACGATCCAAACAACTATAGAGGCATATCTTTATGTGATACAAGCAGCAAGATTTACAGCACTATAATAAACAACCGATTACAGGAATGGATAGAAGAGCAAAACCTTACAGGTGAACATCAGGCAGGATTCAAAAAAGGCTATTCCACCATCGATCATATGTTCACGCTGGTAGCCTTAATACAAAAACAATTTTGTATGAATCGTAAACTCTATGTAGCTTTTGTTGATTTTGAGAAAGCTTTCGACTCTATTGAAAGACATTTACTATGGCCTATTCTTTTAAAAAATGGAATAAAAGGGAAACTTTTTCGGTGTATTAATAGTATGTACATAAATGTCAAAAGTAGAATTCGATCTGGGGATAAGTTAACAGACTGTATTAGCTGTACACGGGGCGTGAAACAAGGTGATGTTACTAGTCCGGTATTATTTTCACTATTCATCAATGAACTGGCATTAGAAGTAATCAGGTGTGGGAGACATGGTGCAAGGTTTACATATGATTATTTTGAATTATTCATTTTGTTATTGGCAGATGATGTAGTTTTATTGTCTGAAACAGTTGTTGGCTTACAAACACAGTTAAATAGTCTTCATCGCTCAGCATCAGAACTTCATTTGAATGTAAATATGAACAAAAGCAACATAGTGGTGTTTAGAAAAGGAGGATATTTGGCAGCCAGAGAAAGATGGAATTATAATGGGGCCTTAATGCCTGTGGTAAATATATATAAATATTTAGGAATCTATTTTTCCACGAGGCTGAGTTTTACTGCAGCATGCCAGGATCTTGTAAGCAGAGCCAAGAGGGCCTTATTGTGTGTATTGCAAAATTTGTACAAATTGAAGAATAATTCTCTTGATCTTTATTTAAAGTTATTTGATGCTCAAATTCAACCGATTGTTCAATATGGTGCCGAGATATGGGGTCTTGAAAATGCAGCTCTTTATCCTGAAAAATTACATATGTTCGCACTTAAGAAGTTCTTAGGAGTTGAAACGAGAACACCAAATGATCTTATCTATGGGGAGACGAACAGGTATCCTATTTATATAAATTCAGTAGTGCAGTGTATTAGATACTGGTTAAAATTAACACGATTAGAAGAGTGCAGATTACCGCGGAAAGCCTATAGAATGTTATTTGATTTAGATGAACGGAATAAAAGAAATTGGGTTTCAAATATTCGATGCAAATTACATGCGTATGGTTTTGGCTACGTATGGGTGAACCAAGGAGTTGAAGAAATAAGTCTCTTTTTGAATCATTTTAAAGACAGATTGATATTGTGTAGGTGGCAAGAATGGGACTTCCATGTAAATAACAGTGAACGGTTTCAAACATATAGAACGTTTTGCACTGTAAATGATGATAAAACCTACTTGAAGTTAAAATTAGATAGGCACTTGAAATTTATATTGACAAGATTTAGGTTTGGTGTGTCTGAAATTGTGTGTCACTACTATCGTTATAGATCACAAACAGAAGCAGATTTGATTTGTCCATTGTGTAGAATTACCAAGGAAGATGAAATTCATTTTCTTTTGTGCTGTCCAACATTAAATGATTTACGAAAACAATATATACCTTTAAAATTTTATAAGCATCCCAGCCAGTTTCGACTGACTCTATTGTTGGCGTCTAAAAATGAAAATATTGTCAGAAATGTATCAATATTCTTGTACAAAGCTTTTAAAATACGATCTGCAGCTATGTCTTAATATCTTGAAATATGTGTGCATATATGACTGTGTGTATAGTTTCTAAGAAAGATGCAAAGTTTGTAAAGTTTTTTCAACTGGAAAGTGTACCCCATCATGAGGGGCAATGGCCTATGCATGATTAAATTATCCGAATCCGAATCTCTCTCTCTCTCTCTCTCTCTCTCTCTCTCTCTCTCTCTCTCTCTCTCTCTCTCTCTCTCTCTCTCTCTCTCCCCTCTTCACCCCCTGTGCTCCTTTTCTGTGTCGCTCTTAAAACTCCCACACCACGCTTATCTTAATGTCGCCGTTTAGGCATCTCTGCACTTTCAACATGCTATTAAGTGGATCATTATATGATGGAGTGGCAAGCAATATCTGATTTCCTTAAAACATCATGCTGTTTCTAATTCATGTTTGATAAGTACGCACCTGCAGCGATCGTTTCGTACTTCAGACACTCAAAGGAAGTCTGAGGAGGGAGGGCGGGAGGAGGAGGAGGAGAGAGGGGGGGGGGGGCTGAGAGAGAGTAGGAGAGAGGGAGAGAGAGACAGGAAGAGAGAGTGAGGGAGAGAGAGAGATAGAGAGAGAGACAGGCAGACAGACAGACTGAGGGGCAGACGGGCGGACAAACAAAGAGGCAGAGGGAGAGGGAGATACGGAGACACACAGACAGACAGACGGGCAGAGAGACAGACGGACAGACAGACAAACACAGAGAGACAGAGGCAGACACACAGACATGGGGTCTGGAGGGCACGAGAGATCACTGTGGGGAAAGAGGGGAGGAGATGACAGGAAGTGGAGGTGGAAATAGAATCAGAGGCACAAAGCCGGCGGGACAGAGAGAGGGCAGAAGGCAGGAAGAGTGGGGAAGACAAAGGGATGGACAGACAGAGACAAAGACAGACAAAGACGAAGAAAGGGGGGCAGGGAGACAGGGAGAGGGAGAGAGGGAGGGAGCAAGAGAGAGAAAGAAACACACACACACGCACGCACGCACGCACACACACACACACACACACACACACACACACACACACACACACACACACACACACACACTGATGGGCGCACAGGGAATTGGGGAGAGATGACGGCAGAGACAAAGGGAGAGACAGAGACAATGAAAGGGACAGACATAGACAGCAGGAAGAAAGAAAGTGCGGAGACATCACACAAAGCAATGGAAGTGCAAGAGAGAGAGACTGACTGACAAAAGCAGAAAGATTGACAAAGACAGACAGAGAAATAGCGCTGAAGAGATTGAGACAGAACGAGAAGGGAGACAACAGAGACGGAGACAAAGACAGAATTACTAAGGGAAAGGGAAAACGGATAAAGCACTTAGATACAGATAAACAGAGATCGAGAAAGACACACAGACAAAGTCAGGGACAGACAGAGATTGAGAGAGACAGAGCTACTAAATCAACAAATGGGTCGTGCGTCTCCCAAAAAAAAAAAATTTGAAAATGCAGTCATGTATCATCCATTCCCGATTTGTCCGAATCGGGCTTTAAGACAAATTGGGAGAATATGGAAGACCTGATTCATACATTTATCAAATCGAGCGCTAATATGGATCGTGTTTCCTCGGAGTAAAACAAAAATGATAAACGGAAGAATGAAGACACACAAAAAGGAGAGAAGAACAAACTTAATAGCAAAACAAACATTACCAGAATGAAATGGAACAGCATTTCAGACGGAAGTTTAGAAGGAAATGAGATAAAGGAATTGTGTGGGCTGTCGTTTAATTTCTTTAGCTTCTGAAAGGAAACGAGTTTTCTCGGGGAAAAAATACATCTGGAAATGATTTGATGTGCGT
>CM065724.1:37566081-37573581 GCA_033310375.1 Conus canariensis
TATAGAGAAAAAAGAGAGAGAGGTGGAGTGAGTGAGAGAGAGAGAGACAAAGAGAGACACAGAGAAAGACAGAGACGGAGAGAGACAGACAGACAGACAGAGAGCACAAAAATATCCAAACACCACCTCATCATTTTGCTAGTTTGTTTGGGTTTTTTGTTTGTTTATTTGCTCTGAGAGAGAGAGAGAGTATGAGGGAGTGTGTGTGTGTGTGTGTGTGTGTGTGTGTGTGTGTGTGTGTGTGTGTGTGTGTGTGTGTGTGCGTGTGTGCGTACTTGCTTGCGTGCGTGCGTGCGTGTGTGTTTAATCCACCAGACCTGAAGGCAAATGGGGACCAAAGAGGTACAATTATGTCATCCACGCACATCAGCCTAAAAATGCCACATCACTGATGGGCAGGGCTGAAAACATTCCACGACAACAAGAAAGAGAACAGACAAAACTTCCATCAGAACAAAAAGCTGGGCACAGTTACTTTCATAATAAAACCCATTTTGTTCAAAATTTGAACAGGAGCACAATTAATTTCATAATAAAAACCCATTTTGTTCAAGATTTGAACAGGAGCACAATTAATTTCATAATAAAACCCATTTTGTTCATGATTTGAACAGGAGCACAATTAATTTCATAATAAAACCCATTTTGTTCATGATTTGAACAGGAGCACAATTAATTTCATAATAAAACCCATTTTGTTCATGATTTGAACAGGAGCACAATTAATTTCATAATAAAACCCATTTTGTTCATGATTTGAACAGGAGCACAATTAATTTCATAATAAAACCCATATTGTTCATGATTTGAACAGGAGCACAATTAATTTCATAATAAAACCCATTTTTTCATGATTTGAACAGGAGCACAATTAATTTCAAATAAAAACCCATTTTGTTCAAGATTTGAACAGACAAATGGAAATACAGGTCCGGTGACATTTGAACAAAAACGTTGCTCCTAAAATGTGTACGCAGCAACATCTGCTTCGACTTGCAACCCAAACTGGTTGCGAGCCAAACTAGTCCCTGATCATGATATATGTCAGGACAATGCGCAGAGTATCAGTCTTCTGACAATGACAGGACAATGCGCAGAGTATCAGTCTTCTGACAATGACAGGACAATGCGCAGAGTATCAGTCTTCTGACAATGACAGGACAATGCGCAGAGTATCAGTCTTCTGACAATGACAGGACAATGCGCAGAGTATCAGTCTTCTGACAATGACAGGACAATGCGCAGAGTATCAGTCTTCTGACAATGACAGGACAATGCGCAGAGTATCAGTCTTCTGACAATGACAGGACAATGCGCAGAGTATCAGTCTTCTGACAATGACAGGACAATGCGCAGAGTATCAGTCTTCTGACAATGACAGGACAATGCGCAGAGTATCAGTCTTCTGACAATGACAGGACAATGCGCAGAGTATCAGTCTTCTGACAATGACAGGACAATGCGCAGAGTATCAGTCTTCTGACAATGACAGGACAATGCGCAGAGTATCAGTCTTCTGACAATGACAGGACAATGCGCAGAGTATCAGTCTTCTGACAATGACAGGACAATGCGCAGAGTATCAGTCTTCTGACAATGACAGGACAATGCGCAGAGTATCAGTCTTCTGACAATGACAGGACAATGCGCAGAGTATCAGTCTTCTGACAATGACAGGACAATGCGCAGAGTATCAGTCTTCTGACAATGACAGGACAATGCGCAGAGTATCAGTCTTCTGACAATGACAGGACAATGCGCAGAGTATCAGTCTTCTGACAATGACAGGGTAATGGGCGAGTGTCAGTCCACTGGCATGACAACACATGAAGTGGAGCACCAGTCCATTACCATGACACACATGAATGGCACAGTCCATACCATGACAACACATGAAGTGGATCACCAGTCCATTACCAAAGACAACACATGAAGTGGAGCACCAGTCCATTACAATGACAACACATGAAGTGAGCACCAGTCCATTACCATGACAACACATGAAGTGGAGCACCAGTCCATTACCATGACAACACATTAAGTGGATCACCAGTCCATTGCCATGACAACACATTAAGTGGATCACCAGTCCAATTGCCATGACACACATTAAGTGGATCACCATCCCATTGCCAATGACAACACATTAAGTGGATCACCAGTCCATGCCATGACAAAAAGTGGATCACCAGTCCATTACCATGACAAAAAGTGGATCACCAGTCCATTACCATGACAAAAGTGGATCACCAGTCCATTACCATGACAAAAAGTGGAGATCACCAGTCCATTACCATGACAAAAAGTGGATCACCAGTCCATTACCATGACAAAAAGTGGATCACCAGTCCATTGCCATGACAAAAGTGGATCACCAGTCCATTACCAATGACAAAAAGTGGATCACCAGTCCATTGCCAATGACAAAAAGTGGATCACCAGTCCATTGCCATGACAAAAAGTGGATCACCAGTCATTACCATGACAAAAATGGATCACCAGTCCATTGCCATGACAAAAAGTGGATCACCAGTCCATTGGCATGACAAAAAGGGATCACCAGTCCATTACCATGACAAAAAGTGGATCACCAGTCCATTACCATGACAAAAAGTGGATCACCAGTTCCATAACCATGACAAAAAGTGGAGCACCAGTCATTACATGACAAAAAGTGGATCACCAGTCCATTACCATGACAAAAATGGAGATCACCAGTCCATTACCATGACAAAAAGTGGAGCACCAGTCCATTGCCATGACAAAAAGTGGATCACCAGTCCATTGCCATGACAAAAAGTGGATCACCAGTCCATTGCATGACAAATAAGTGGACACCAGTCCATTACCATGACAAAAAGTGGAGCACCAGTCTTCATTTGGTGACAAAAAGTGGAGCACCAGTCCATTACCATGACAAAAGTGGATCCATCATGCATGAGTGGACCAGCATTGCAGACAAAATACCAGTTCCATTACATGACAAAAAGTGATCACCAGTCCATTGCCATGACAAAAAGTGGACACCAGTCATGCCATGACAAAAGTGGATCACCATTCATTACCATGACAAAAGAGTGGACACCAGTCCATTACCATGACAAAAAGTGGATCACCAGTCCATTACATGACAAAAAGTGGAGCACCAGTCCATTACCATGACAAAAAGTGGATCACCAGTCCATTGCCATGATCAAAAGTGGATCACCAGTTCATTGCCATGACAAAAAGTGGATCACCAGTCCATTGCCATGACAAAAAGTGGATCACCAGTCCATTGCCATGAAAAAAAGTGATCACCAGTTCATTGCCATGACAAAAAGTGGAGCACCAGTCCATTACCATGACAAAAAGTGGATCACCAGTCCATTACCATGACAAAAAGTGGATCACCAGTTCATTGCCATGACAAAAAGTGGATTACCAGTTCATTGCCATGACAAAAAGTGGAGCACCAGTTCATTGCCATGACAAAAGTGGATCACCAGTCCATTGCCATGACAAAAAGTGGATCACCAGTCCATTGGCATGTCAGGACAATGAATGGACCAAACGTGTACTGGAATGACTCGACAGTGAGTGAAATACCAGTCCATTGGTATTATTGGACAGTGAGTGAAATACCAGTCCATTGGTATTATTGGACAGTGAGTGAAATACCAGTCCATTGTATTATTGGACAGTGAGTGAAATACCAGTCCATTGTCATGACAGGACAGCAAGTGATATACCAAACCTGTGGCATGATTGGACAGTGAGTGAAATACCAGTCCATTGGTATTATTGGACAGTGAGTGAGATACCAGTCCATTGGTATTATTGGACAGTGAGTGATATACCAGTCCATTAACATGACAGGACAATGAGTGGAGCACTAGTCCATTAACATAACAGGACAATAAGTGGAGCACTAGCCCATTAACATGACAGGACAAGGAGTGGAGCACTAGCCCATTAACATAACAGGACAATAAGTGGAGCACTAGCCCATTAACATGACAGGACAAGGAGTGGAGCACTAGTCCATTAACATAACAGGACAATAAGTGGAGCACTAGCCCATTAACATGACAGGACAAGGAGTGGAGCACTAGTCCGTTAACATGACAGGACAATGAGTGGAGCACTAGCCCGTTAACATGACAGGACAAGGAGTGGAGCACTAGTCCGTTAACATGACAGGACAATGAGTGGAGCGCCAGTCCGTTAACATGACGGGACAATGAGTGAAGCATTAGTCCGTTAACATGACAGGACAATGAGTGGAGCGCCAGTCCGTTAACATGACAGGACAAGGAGTGGAGCACTAGTCCGTTAACATGACAGGACAATGAGTGGAGCGCCAGTCCGTTAACATGACGGGACAATGAGTGGAGCGCCAGTCCGTTATCATGACAGGACAATGAGTGGAGCGCCAGTCCATTAACATGACAGGACAAGGAGTGGAGCGCCAGTCCGTTAACATGACAGGACAGTGAGTGGAGCGCCAGTCCATTAACATGACAGGACAAGGAGTGGAGCACTAGTCCGTTAACATGACAGGACAATGAGTGGAGCGCCAGTCCGTTAACATGACGGGACAATGAGTGGAGCGCCAGTCCGTTAACATGACAGGACAATGAGTGGAGCGCCAGTCCATTAACATGACAGGACAATGAGTGGAGCACTAGTCCGTTAACATGACAGGACAATGAGTGGAGCGCCAGTCCATTAACATGACAGGACAAGGAGTGGAGCACTAGTCCGTTAACATGACAGGACAATGAGTGGAGCGCCAGTCCGTTAACATGACAGGACAATGAGTGGAGCATTAGTCCATGGGGCACTGGTCCATTAACATGACAGGACAAAGAATGGAGTACCAGTCCATTAGCATGACAGGACAATGAGTGGAGCACCAGATCTTTGGCATGATGTACAACGAGCGGAGTACCAGTTCATTAATATAACAGTCTGATGTGGCGGAATACCAGACTGTTGAAATGACAGGACAATGATTGGAGCACTAAACCGCTGGCATCGTAGAACAATGAATGGAAAGTCAGTCCATTCCCATGTTGGGACAGTGAGCGAAGCATAAGGCCGTTGGCATGACAGGACAGTCAATGAAATTCCAGTCCGTTGGCGTGGCAAGCTTGGACGAGAAGGCTTCTGTTTCGCCGAGTTATTTCCCTGTGGCGCTGGCCTGTGGTGCTGGCCCATTATTTCCTCTCCCTCCCCCAGCACCACTTTCCCTGTACTGTTTCGTGGAGAACAATTTCAGCAGGGCAGGCCGTATGTTGGACAGCAAATTTACAGGTTTTGCATCGGTCACTGGTCACTAATGCATAGACAATTGAAATACCCCCCACCCTATTGACGACAGGACGCTCACCTGACTTCTTAATTTTTCATAAAATCGGGCAGGCCACTTTTGTTTTCTCTTGGTTCATTCGCTCCGCATGGCGAACGATATCATTGATTTTCGTCGTTCGTGTTGTTGTTTCCGTTTCTCATAATATTTGCATCACGCGTCAGTGGTTGATAAGAAGTCAGACAAAAAACAAACTAAAACTCACTTTCAGATTTTGCCTTTAAAATGTGTCATTTTGTTATATCTGTGTCATGCTACCTCCCCTTGCTATCCCCCCCCCCCCCCTTCTGCACGCACACTCAAAGCCTATCTCTCCCTAGAAAGGATCAATACTGTCAACAGAACTTCCCGTAAAAACCCTCTATCACGCGTAATCGTAATCTTCATAGGTTGTTGATGTAAGCCTGGCCTCTCGCGTAGAGCTTGCTGGATCTGAATGTGTTTTGCGTGACTGATAATGTAGGCGTGTGCGTATGCTCGCGCTGTGTGCGTGCGTAAGATAAGATAAGATAATGTTGCTTATAGCCCAGCCGACCGCAAAGGGCCACATCAGGGCTGTCACCACGTTAAAATCAACTCACAAGTGTGCGTGCGTGCGTGCGTGTGTGTGTGTATGTGTGTGTGCGTGCGTGCGCGCGTGCGTGCGTGCGTGCGTGTATGTCGCGTGTGTGTGTATCTGTGTGTTTGTGTGCATCTGTGCGTGAGAGAGAGAGAGAGAGAAAGAGAGAGAGAGAGAGAGAGAGAGATAACTCTGCAGATTTTACGTCAGAAATCGTGCTTGAAAACAGCAGCGCCGATTTCATTTCAGAAATAAATGCGGATGTAGGCTCTTGCCAGGTTTCATTAACCTAGAGCTTAACTTCTGTCAGCACACGGAATGCCTGTCGCCGTTCAACCGTTTATTTATACAAGCCGCCTCATAATTTGCTGAGCCCAAAACCCACATTTCCTTGGCAAGATTGACAGTACTGGCCAAGCCTCTTCACATCACATTGAGTGTAAAACTCTCTCTCTCCTCTCTCTCTCTCTCTCCTCTCTCTCTCTCTCTCTCTCTCTCCTCTCTCTTTCACACACACACACACACACACACACAAAGTCTCGCGCGCGCGCGTGCACACACACACACCACACACACACACACATACCACACACACACATATACTTACACACACGCACACGCACACCATACACAACACACACACACACACACACACACACACACACACACAACACACACACACACACCACACACACACACACACCACGCGCTACCTGGTACGATTACATAATTTGTTTAAGCATTTGTATCTGTGATGAACCAATGCATGCATGACGTAAATGTAATTGTTCCAACCAACACACACACACACACACACACACACACACACACACACACAACACACACACACACAAGCCTCCACACCTATCCATCCCTTTCGGAATTCCCCAGCCTCTTCAGTAATTTGACAGTGACGGGGGTGACTGGTGGAAGTCCAACTGAAGAATGATTACACCTTTATACCTTTTCCCTTCTGATGGAGAGAGAGAGAGAGAGAGAGAGAGAAGAGAGAGAGAGAGAGAAGACAGACAGACAGACAGACAGACAGACAGACAGACAGACAGACATAGAGAGACAGAGAGAGGGAGAGAGCAGAAGTTTGTTCAGTATAGGCCATGGTCTATTCTGAAGGGACACAATACTATGACAACTGTATTGAAGATTTAAAAACGAATTCAGTACAAAGTAATATTACATTACATTGACAGTTAAACGTTAAAAAGGTGTTTTAAGGCTTTGTACAAGAGTGTGAGGACTTTTCATTGTAACAGTTTTTTTATTCGCCATGAGCAGAACTACATGACACAGACAGTACCATGAGTTTTAATATTTCAGAGGAATATGCTCACGTCGCAAATCCTCAGAGCCTGGGAAGACAGTGTAGCAAAATAACATCATTTTCATTATTTTGTTTGACAAAAACTTTGTGCCAAGAGATCACTATTTCCAAATCTCGACATTTTAATATGTTTTATAAATATACATCATTTCAAGGAAAGGGCATATTTGAAAGCTCCTGGTTGGCTTAAACAATCATATAAAAAGGTGGAGGGGTGAAAAAAATACTTTGTCATTGTTTTCGGTGACA
>CM065724.1:37581081-37583581 GCA_033310375.1 Conus canariensis
ACGAACTGATGCACGAGCCGCACAACAGTCTGAGACAGGTTTACGATTATCAATGGAGGAGGATGGTAAAAATGATATCAAGATGGAGACAGCCCTAAATTCGCACAGCGGGGCAGCACTTTAAGTTATCGTTATGTATCCTTGTGTCAACAGCGGGTGTGAGATATAGGCATCTGCCGTTTTCACCCAGCGGAGCACACCCGCTAAGACATTTTCAGGAAGCTCGGTGGCAGCAGACTTGCCAGTTAGAGCCCGCTTCGACTCGCTTCCTCGCTGCCGCCGTTTGAAGTCTGCACAAGGAAGCTTCCATAGTGTTATGTATTTATCCGTGCCTTTCATGTTGTCTGTGTTCAAGACAATATGAAGGCGTCAAAGGTTGTTTGCTAGAAGCAAAATGCTCTGGACCTGATTTGAGTATACATTTACTGTACCCCTGCAACGGGAGAGTTCTTTTTTGTCCGGTGTTTTTTCCTCCAGTGCGCTTCATTATCGTCTGCCTTATAACCTTACGCGGGCGTGGACGTTGAAACGGAACGAAACTAAAACTTACACGCTAATCGTAGTGAGAGACCCTACTATTTATGGTTTGCCAAGGAAATCGACTATTGATCAGCTCTAGGTGAGAAGACAGACTGACAGGCTGGCTGACTGCAGTGTTTGGACACACCTCTCTGAGGGTGGACTTACAGATGCCCTTCGTTTTTATGGAAGTTTTTAGTTGAAAGGAATGCCGTATTCCCCATCAATGTGAACCATTATGCAGTTACCAGTGTTAGATAAAAATCTATTTGTGGTAAGGAGCTGAAAAGTCTTTTTTCTTTAAATGGTACGGTGGCGACTAGAGCTTAAAGTTTTGTTGTTGTTTTTCCAGAACTCTACATCTATCACTGGGGAAGTTTCTAGGTAGCAATATGTCTACATCTATCACTGGGGAAGTTTCTAGGTAGCAATATGTCTACATCTATCATTGTTTTTATCTAAATTCATTTCAGTGCTTTCCACATAATGTGATTTTGTGTAATAACTTGAAAATATTTAGTTGAGAAAGGGAACGGGGTGGGGGAGGAGGTTGATCAATTTCGTTCAACACAGGACGGAACTCGCGCTCTTTCACTGTTCGGACAGTATGCTGTTTGGGACCAAAAGCGTCTTGATCCCTTGACCTTTATTTGAATGTCTGAAACATTTACCACCACAGCTTGATGTTCTTCACGAGAAAAACGAGTCCAATTCAAATCTCATAAAATCGATGTAGAATATCAACCGAAAGTTCCTTGCTTCTTGTTGTCTCTGGACAGAGGGACAGACGGAAACAGAGACAGCAACGTCTACAACCTTGTCGCTCATGTGAGTGTCGCAGCCCAGCATCTAGAGACCGTGGCATGTAGTGACATTCAAATCATCGAACATACATACAGCTGAATCGCCAAGGATTCCATTTAATCACATTGTCTGTCCCGACCAACCACCGAAGCCACGCAGCGTCTTTGGTTTAAGTGAGAACAACGCGCAAGTAAAACTTCATTATTTTCTTTTAACAAAACTAAACTCTTTAAAAAATAAATCTTACTACCATCGAAAGGTCAATCCGACCATAGGAAACAAACCAGCACTTTTTAATAAGTGTTTACGTCACATCAGGTAGTCTCACGGAACGAGATTTCCATACAGACTGCAGCAAACTGCTTGAGAATAATGTGGTATAGATACCGGAACTCAGTGTGCTAATGCCAGCAGCAATCCGAGGACTAGCGGCGGTCTGGGAAACATTAAGTGTCGAGCGAACAAACAGAACTGTTTCCACTTTTCGTCAGGATTCAAATGGCTCTCCCGAATCCCGGGGAGATCAGTTTCATGCCACCTACTTGTCAAATTCGCGGTGTGTGGATAAGTTATCGATCCCGCATTGCAAACACGCGGTCGCCTCCTTCGTGTTTTCAGAACGCTGGTATGGAAACAGATGGTGGCGGTTTCGCGTCCGAAACTTACCTTGAAAAGAGAAAGTTGGAAACTGGTCTTCCGAGTAAACAGCTTCTGAGATTCTATTAATATGTACATCCACAAGGTAGTGAAACCTTTTATGTTTCTCTCTTCTTCGGGTTCTAACACCTCTCTTCGTCAGCATGCCCTACTCTAGATGCCCACTCCGATTTAACTAAACAGAAAAAAACCAGCAAATTCCTATTACTACGATTTGTGGTACCCTCATACATGTTACAATTCCTAACTGTTACAAAAGTTTCCTCAGAAACGGAATAAATACTTTTCAAGCCTCTAGCTTCAAACGATAACATTAATTTCATTTTTAGACATTATAAATGTTAAAACGTCACCGCTGTTGACCGCCAACTCCAAATTCATGAGTGCGCGTGCAAGACGTGTTAAGTGCTAGGCGTACATAGACGTTAATCTTTAAACACACTGCTCTTTCTATATTGTAAGAAGAGTCAGAAAAAAAAAAAACCGTTTTGCATCACTACTCAGTTGAATGTTACTGACA
>CM065724.1:37596081-37601081 GCA_033310375.1 Conus canariensis
GGTCTCACCTCAGACTGTCCATAAGGACACTGTGAAAGTGCACTTACAAGGACAGTCTCAGGAGAGCGCGCACAGAGACAGAAAGAGAGAGCGAAGAGAGAGACAGACAGACAGACAGACAGACAGACAGACAGACAAAAACACAGATAGCATCTGTCAGCTAAAACCATAACGGCCTATGATAAGATGGTCCTATTCTCAGCTTTATATCTGTGTCGACTGCAAACGACTTATGGTGGGAACGTTGATACCCCTGCAAATCTCGGTAACGTCCTACTGAAATGTGTGTGTGTGTGTGTGTGTGTGTGTGTGTGTGTGTGGTGGTGCCGCGCGCGCGCGCGCGCGGTGCGCGTGCGTGTGCGTGTGTATGCGTGCGTGCGTGCGTGCGTGTGTGTGTGTGCGCGCCTGCGCGCGCGCGTGAAGTGTGTGTGTGAGTGTGTTTGTGTGTAGAGAGGGGAGCAGGGTGGGGGAAGGAGGAAAGGGTGCGGGGTAGACTTTGGAAAAAGAGGAGGGACGTTAGAAGATGAGTGGAGAGTAAGACGAAGTCTATGAGGATGGAGGGAGAGGATGGACATTTGTCTCATTTTCCGTCCCCTTTCGTGTGAATGATTCCCATTCCCGTCATTTCCCCTGGCTAGGTCCTGTTGGAAACTCAGCATCGGCAATCCACAGGATGCTATGAACATCAGGCAACAATGTGAAGATCCCAGAATGCCTTTAGTTCACACAGGATACGCTTAAATTCAAATTTCAAAACGATGACGACGAAAGAATAATGGAAAGGCTCCTTTACTTTTCCGTATTATTGACGCAAATAAGATTATCCAAATGATTCGTTTGTACACTTGATGGCGTTACATATGCATCATCATCATTAGTAGTAGTAGTAGTACTAGTAGTAGTAGCCGTAGTAGTAGTATTGTTGTTGTTGTTACTTCTACTATATACACACAGAGAGCATTTACACAGCAGCTAGCCTCGGTTAGATAGGAGGTTCTAAGCGCTTAACAGTCTACACTCTTATATTCACGGTGGCTTGTATACCCAGGCAGAGATAACTAAAAGCCTGCCTGTAGGCGCTACATATACATTGGTATCCTGTGTCATTTTGGTGTAATGTCTGTCACTCAGTTTCCGCTCATTTTTGTGAATTGTCACGAAGGGTGCGTGCTAACTATAAACGTGTCATAGGTACCAACAACCAAACTGGCCTTCTTTTCCAAAAGGTGGGAATGAGATTTTACATGAATCTGCAAGATGTGATGCATGTGTTCACGTACAGAACCTCGGTTTACAGTCTCATTCATAGGACCTTTAGGGAAATAGGGTCAGAACCAATTTTAATACTGAGAGAAAGGCCCTCCTCCTTTTACCAAAACATGTCGGAGGGGATTCATACCTCAACCCCCAGAATCACAAAAGATCACGTTCTGACAACTGAGCAATTCTGGCTCCGTAGAAGTGCGAAAACAAATCAGAATTCTCGACCATTTCCTCAAAGTGAATCGGTCTTTGTTCAATACAGTGGATCTGATAAATCAATACTGTGGGTGTCTCCTTTCGACTTCCCGACAGTCCCTTTGGCACGGAGTACATCCGCTTCCGGAAGAACGCCCGAGAAAGGGCGTCCAACTGGTCTTGGCGGCTGTCAGTCAGTTCCTGGCGTGTACGTCTTTCATGATGTGGCCGGTGTGACTGACGGCCAGGCCCGTTTCCCCGTGCTCTTTGTGTGTGTGTGTGTGTGTGTGTGTGTGTGTGTGTGTGTGTGTGTGTGTGTGTGTGTGGTGTGTGTTTTCTATTTTGATGTGTGTGTGTGTGTGTGTGTGGTGTGTGTGTGTGCTATCAGTTATCGGATCAATGGAGCACCTAAGGCAGTGACGTCTTTTTCCCCTGAGGCCGAAATCCACTCTTCATTTTTTGGTGCTTCACACGGTCCTCTTTATCTGCCATAAAGAAACCAAAGAGCGGAAAAAATTCTATTACTAGCTTTTTTTCACGTTCTAGAAGTGAGCTATTCTGACTGCTTAAAACTAAGAAAACACATCAGAATTCTCGACCATTTCCTCAAAGGGAATCGGTCTTTGTTCAATACAGTGGATCTGATAAATCAATACTGTGGGTGTCTCCTTTTGCCTTCCCGACAGTCCCTTTGGCACGGGGTACATCCGCTTCCGGAAGAACGCCCAAGAAAGGGCTTCCCACTGGTCTTGGCGGCTGTCAGTCAATTCCTGGCGTGTACGTCTTTCACAATGATGCCGGTGTGACTGACGGCCCGTTTCTCCGTGATTGTTTGCCTATCTGTCTGGAACCGACTTTGCAGATGTCTCTAGTCGTGATGCTCTTTCCTCTCTGCTGATCGTCCCTTTAGACACGTCTGGTCAAGGCCGGTCGTTCACGGTCTTAAACCCGGAACGTTTGGCGTGATGATGAAGTTGGTGTGGTGTCACCTGATATGTCAAGCCAGAATTTGTGCTTATGTACCTCTCCTCACCACGCCCTCACCTTCGAGTGGAAGGGGAGGGGGAGGGGTCCTTTGATATTTTTAGGGATGGTGGGTGGAAGGATAGGAACAAAATTTGTGGCATTTTTTTTTTTTTTTTTTTTGGGGGGGGGGGGTGTAGGGAGGGCGAGGGGGACTGACCGACATTGACTGGTGTGTTCTCATAAATCCATTATGTTGGCCTCTCACGTGCGAATCCAAATCCTCTCCATGCAAACGGTCTCTTTGCAATATATGTCATTCAGGCTTCTGCTTTCAAACAAATCTGCGGACAAAGCATGGTGATTGTGTGAAAAACTCATTTATGTCTGTACAATCAATTGCAATCCAGTGCATTCCTTTCGTTTCCATGTTATGCATAACACGTATATATATATATATATATGTGTGTGTGTGTGTGTGTGTGTGTGTGTGTGTGTGTGTGTTATGTGGTGTACATAACTGTATCGAATACATTGCTAGAATCGCAGAACTTGAAGCAAAATTTTAGTAGTGCAAAAATACCGATTAATAAAAGATAACCCACAAAAGTGATAGAATAGCAAAAATTGTTGTATCCACATGCAAAATAGCAAGGACAATCACTTTTATTCTTTTATCTAGAGATAATAGCACGCGCAAAACACCGCAATTAAGAAAATAAAGACAAAACAAACTTGCAAAAATAATGAAGCAAGCAATGTTAGTCACATCAAATCCATGCATCTGGATACGCAAACCATAACAATACTACAACAAGCAAATGAACATCATCATGCACGCAACACACAAACACAGACGTACTTACACACACACACACACACACACCGGAAAAAACAGATCTACCAATAGCAAACAGACGTGACCTTACCTCCTCTGCAAGTGAACACCATAATGATAACTAGTCTTAGCAACAAAAGGGTCCAAACACTTGTGGAATTTCCCACCACTGATTATAATTTCTAAGCCAGTGGATTTTTTAATGATTATACTCTTTTCCATTATGGAACTGAACAGGGCGAGTTATTCAGAACTAAGTTTGCAATCGTTAGATTTTAGACATGTTCTCCTTCCTTTGTTTTTTTTTTCTTTGTTGTTTTGTTTGTTGTTTTGTTTTTGTTTTTTGGAGTTTTTTGCTCTTCTTCCCTCCTCTCCACAAGAAGGCTTTTAATTGTATTCATCTCGTAAATCACCTGTTTCACATTCTCAACCCTGTCTTTCCTTGTTTCCATTGCCAAGAAACTGGCCTTTTTTGTCTAGTCAAATTGCCACTTCAAACCTCATGAAAATATAGCTCAGATTATCAATTCTTTGAGCCAAAATTCATCTTCATGGCGGATCATGTAAACATTCCGTGAACACATTTCACCAGTCAGAGGAAGCGTCTATCATGGCGTACTGGTGAAAAATAAGAGCAGCACATGGTCAGAAATACTTCTGGCCCTTAATGACAACATCCATCTTGTTTGCATCGCATCGAAGGTCAAGTGGATTGTAAAGGGAAAGGAAATAAATCAGTCTGGGTTCGTGATATCTCTCTCTCTCTCTCTCTCTCTCTCTCTCTCTCTCTCTGATTTGTGTACATCAGTCTACGGTATTGGACTATGGGATTGGGGAGAGATACAAACTTGGTGCTAAGCTTACATGTCTAACCAGTTTGGGGTCACTCTCTCATGGCATGATATTGTTGCAGTATTTCTGTGTACTTAGTGACTGGACGTCAGACATCCAGATCAAGCATTCCAAGATGAGCCGAAGAGAGGTGGGATTTTCTTGGAACATTTGCAAAAGAATAATGGACTTTTATTCTCATAATTATACAAGACAAAGAAAGGTGAGACTGGAGGAGAAAGAGGGGGGGGAGAAGAGAGGGAGGGAGAGAGGGAGGGGTTAGACAGACGCACAGAGATAACCTTAAGGATAAAAAGGACCGTAGTGACTCGCATTCGCACCCGAGTGATAGCTTGCGGCGATGGGCATCAAATGTCCGCTCAGCACGCAACCTGTCTGCTCACGCTTGGGGGGACGGCGAGACGCAGAGGCCAATTCGCTTCGAGAGATATTGGCAATCAATCAGTGGAAACTACCATTTGACAAAAAGTCCATTAGGTAATGGTAGGAAGTCATAGCAATTGATGGAATCTGGTCAATCAATCTTTGGTACTATTCTGTTTTATCTTTTTTATGATACCTGTTTATGGGGAAAGAAAAATGGTTAATAATGATACTGTAGTCATGGTGATTTAAGCAGGGGAGGGGGGGGAGATTAGGGGAATACGATGGTTTCATACCCTGCTCCACATTTTACCTTTCAGTGTTGCTTTCACTGTGCAGTTAATTGAATGGCGGCTTAACCATTTTGTTTCGTAAGGTTGGAAGATGCCATCAACCCTCCACCCTTCCTCTCCTCACCTGTAGTCCAGCCCCTTCAACTCTCCCTCCCATGTTATATCATGAAAAATACGAATATCATTGTTTTATGTGTTTTGTTTACGTTTCTGACTTGTGAATACAGAGATTA